>JAEIGN010000373.1:1095000-1462500 GCA_018903745.1 Drosophila repleta
ACACACACACACACACACATAGAGAGAGAGAGAGAGAGAGAGAGGCGAGCCAGCAGCGCAGGAAAAACAAATACAAAGGCAGCTTTTCCAGAAATTGGGTCGCGTTCTTTTTTCTTCTCTTTTGATTTCTCAAAAATTCTTTTTGTCGTCTTTTGTTATGGAAACTTTGAGCACATGTTTCGGTTAGTTTTTCCACGAAATTAAAATTTGAAAGTTTTTATATAAATTTCTAATACATATTCGATAATTGCAGTTTGAAGCGCAGCTGGACCCAGTAGAGCAAACCCCTCCCTACACCATGAGCGTCGTTGGCAAGCAACTGAATCCCGTGCAATCCACTACGGCCGCCTCGGTCGCCGCCGCCTCCTCCACGGCGTCTGCAGTCGCTGCGGCCAGTAGCAGCAGCAGCGCCGGCAGCGAGTCAAGCAGCGCGAGTGCTGCAGCTGGCGTCGCCGCTGGCATCGGCGCGGGCGATGGCAAGCGCAAGGAGGAGTCCAGTGTGACGCCAGAGCACGTGCTGCACCTGAACAAGATCACGGACGATTACCTCTGCTCGGCGAATGCGAATGTGTTCGAAATTGACTTTACGCGGTTCAAGATACGCGACCTGGAGAGCGGCGCCGTGCTCTTCGAGATAGCGAAGCCGCCCAGCGAGCAGTTCCCGGACGGGCTCTCCGTCGAGGACACCATGCTGGCCGCCGCCGAGGATCTATCGCTCGACGACACTGCCGATCCCAATGCCGGGCGCTATGTGCGCTACCAGTTCACGCCGGCCTTTCTCAACCTCAAGACAGTGGGCGCCACGTATGTTACGCCGTATATACATTCCGTGATATATATATAACATGTTTCCCTTTGCAGGGTTGAGTTCACTGTGGGCAGCCAGCCCGTCAACAATTTCCGCATGATCGAGCGCCACTTCTTCCGCGATCGCCTCCTAAAGACCTTCGACTTTGAGTTCGGCTACTGCATTCCATACTCCAAGAACACGTGCGAGCACATCTACGAGTTCCCCAATCTTCCGCCGGATCTCGGTGAGTCACAACAATCCCAACCCCAACAGCACCAGCAGCAGCAGCTAGAAATCCATATGCAAATCGAGTTGCAACTGCAACTGTTGCCAGCTGCGAGTCAAGGTCGTCTGCTGTGGCACGCACGCACGCACGCACAGTGCGCATTCGATATGAGGAACTGCATTTAGTATAGAACGTTGAGAAACCACTGCAAAGCTGCGAGAGAAGCTCATAAGAGTTGCTAGCATACGTCAATTTGTGGGCAAATACCCTGTAAAGTTTTTAGAAATCATCTGAAAGGGATTGTTTGATATGTGATATGCCCTGTAAAGCTTTGAGAACTGTATGCTATGTAGATACCCTGCAAAGCTTTGAGAATAAGCTTGAAAGGAAGTGTATGAGATGTAGATACCCTGTAAAGCTTCTGGAATCAGCTTAAGAGGAATCGTATGATATGTGAGATGCCCTATAAAGCTTCTAGAATTGTATGATATGTACATACCCTGTAAAGCTTTGAGAATAAGCTTGAAAGGAAGTGTATGAGATGCCATATAAAGCTTCTAGAATTGTATGATATGTACATACCCTATAAAGCTTCTAGAATTAGATTTGAAGAAGTTGTATGATATATAGATACCCTATAAAGCTTACAGAATCAATCCGAAAGGAAGTACACGATGTGTGGATACCCTGTATACCCTATAAAGCTTTCATAATTTACCTAAAAGGAATTCCACAATATGTAGATACCCTGTAAAGCTTCTAGAATTTTATTATATGATATATATAGATACCCTGAAAAGCTTGTAGACTAGAAAGAAAGTGCACAGCATGAAAATACCCTGTAAAGCCCTCAATTTGATTGAAGTGGAGTATACGCGATATGGAAACACCCTGTAATGCTTCCCGCATTCATTGCCCAGTGCCCAGTATCTTAATACCCTGTAAAGCATCCACATTTTATTTAATCGGAAATGCAGCATATGAAGATACTCTATAAAGCTTACCGAGTATTCGATATGTAGATACCCTGTAAAGAGTCCATAATTTAGTTTAATGAGAAGTTCGCAATGGGTAGATACCCTATACGTAGTATATGTATATATAGGGTATTCAGGTATACACTTTAAGGCTTTCTGAATTAATTTAAAGGAATGTCCACAACTTGCCAAGTGTAAATACCCTGTAAAGCTCTCAGTTAATATTGAATTGAAGGTGCATGGTATCTAGATACCCTGTAAGGCCTTCAGATTAAATTTCAAGCAAAGTGCTTTGTATATAGATACCCTGTAAGATTACCATAATCAATTTGAATATGCAAATACCCTGTAAAAAGCTTCCGTTATCTATTCTGAGTTCATTTGCTTAAGAATTTCTGCTAAAAAGTTAAGAGTCGCCCTGAACATCATAGCGAATGCACACTGTACTTGCCGTAAGTGGGTCAAATGGTTATTTAATTCGATTTGATTACGCTTTGCAGTTGCCGAAATGATATCGAGTCCCTTCGAGACGCGCTCGGACAGCTTTTACTTTGTGGAGAATCGACTCGTGATGCACAACAAGGCGGACTACGCCTACGACGGCGGAATCATAGTCTAACTGGGCGGCGAGCTGGGCATTGATGATGCAGCTAAACTATAAACTAAAACCAGAAAAGGAATAACTAAGCTAAAGCTGACTCACACACACACACACACACACACACCAACACACACTCAACACACACGCACATCAAGCGACAACCAAAGGAACATGAAAAATATTAAAGGAAAAAAAAAACAAAAAAGAAAAACCATTTTAGCCTTAGCACAATGTTTTACCCACCATTCCTCCTTAATGTATTTATTATGATAAACAAATTCACACACACACTTACACACCCACACACACACACACACGCACGCAAACTGTGTTCATTTATAAAGAAAAGAAAAAATGCGATGAAAATTTACTTTTAATGAAAAACTATTTAGTTCTTAAGTGCAATGTGATTAGAGCCACAACTAGGAGCCCCTCTTTAACTGATTTGTATTTATTTTCAAATGTAATTTAAGCCAACAACAACAACAACACACACACACACACGCACACACACATGTACACATGTACACACTCTTGAAATACATATACATATGTCGAAACGAAGTTTTAAGCTAAGTTTATCCCGCAGATTCGATTCACCTTGAGTTAGTTCTTAACCATATATGTATAGATATTTTAAAAGGCCGTCTTTACTATATATATACTATATATATATACATTCAAATACGTGAAAGAGAATTAAATTTACATTTCAAATGTAAGCGCAACAGTGCATGCGGCCATCTCGCTCTGATTTGTGTGGGGGGTTCTTTTACGGTTCGTTGAGGAAGTCCGTCACGAGCTGGACGAACTGCTGCGGCTTCTCCAGGTGCACCAGGTGGCCCGTGTCCAGCCAGTGTATGCTCGAGTTGGGAAAGATCTGCTGCACTTCTGGCCACGATTCGCGTCTATACGGGGTGCGAGTGCGAGCGAGAGAGGGAGAGAAATTTCAATTATATATATATATATATAAATATTCGATTTATGGTGAACTTACTCCATATAGGACGAGTGGCTGCCGCAGATGAAGGTGGTGGGGCCCGTGTAGGGCGGCAGTCCGGCTATGTGGTCGCCGAAGCTCGTGAAGCCGGGCAAACTGTGCAGCAGCGCGTCCACGTTGCACGCCCAGTAGAATCTGTGGAACAGCTTGGGATTAGCGCAAAATGCGAGCAGCACGGTAAGCTCTACTTACTCGCCAGTTTGTGGTCTTTTGCGCAGATTGAGCAGTATGAAGTCGACGGTGCTGCTCTCAACGGTCTCGCCGAGCTTCTCCTTGGCTAGCTGGCGGCCCTTGGACAGGGACAGATCCGCGGGCAACTCCACCGAGAGCATGGCCTCGAATATGCCCGTCATGTCCTCTATGGTCTTGGGTATGAACACCGGCGAGATGTCCACCACAATGAGCCGTTCCACGAGATTCGGCTGCAAAGAGTCCAAGAAAATCAGTGAAAAGTTAACGCCAGCGAAGCCTTCCGCCACTGGGCACATACGTGGGATAGGGTGAAGTGCATGGCGGCGCGTCCGCCCATGCTGTGACCCATCACGCAGGTCTTGCTCAAGGACTTCGCCTGCGTGAAGGCCACTAAGTCCGCCGTCATCCCGAGCGAGTTGTGCGTCTCCGTGTGCGGGCTATCGCCGTGGTTGCGTAAGTCCACGGTGTAGACCTGAAGGTCGAGTGAATGTTAGGGCTCAGCTGGTTGGGGTTGGTGGTGGGCTAGTTGCTTACGCGACGATTGGTCTGCTTGGCCACGGCCTTGCTGATGCTGCGCCAGTTCTGCTTGGAGCCAAACAGGCCGTGCATTGTGATCAGGGGGGACTTGGCGGCGTCGGGCGAGGGGCCATCAAATTGGTCGTGGCTCATGGCCACGGCAGGGACGCTGGCATAGTGCCGGCGACGCTGGTGTCCGACAGCCGCTGGACGCACGTTCACCAAACATTTGGCATACAATTTGGCCGCACCACTCTTCAGGGGAAGGCAACGTAACGTTTCGCTCAACAGTTGCATTTCGCTAGGGCTGCACAACGGTTAAACGGTTATCGATAGCGCGAAATTTAGGTGTTCTCCCATCGATAGCTTAGTAGTGGAGCCCTGCCCTGATTACCAAATCTATAGATCAAATTTAAATCACATAATAAAAAATATATATATGTATAAAAGTATGAACGATACAGACTACTTTAATTGTCACGACCTACACATAACATTAAATTAAAAAGGCAAACACAAGTGCATACGTTGCTTTTGTGACATAATTGAATGTCGACAATAATTGCATGGCTCAGATCGAACAACAATTACTTCACTTCAACAGTTCTTAGGCTACAAAATACTTTTTAAGTATATATTCAAATGCATCGAATTGAATTGCTAACTGAAATTGCGCTTGCATCGAGAAGTTTATCGATAGTAGCGTGCTGCGATGCGATAGGGCCACTGCGTGCCGCTCTAGGCGACGTCGCTCATCTCTAATATTTTCTGCAGTTGCGGCGGCATCGTTTGTGAAAAAATAATTTTTGTAAAAAGGTCGCTGGGAAATTTAAAGAATTGAACTAAACGCAATAAGGAACAGGTAAAAGGCTTCAGTACGCGACCAGCAATATTGCAAAATCAGCCGCTGAAGAGGCAGAAGCAAGGCAAACCCGTGGGCTACGCAGGGAAAGCAGAGAAAGAAATTGACGAAAGCAGTCGACGGCGTACTTACACACACACACACTCACACACGCACACTAACATTGTGGCACATCCACGCACTCACTCATACAACTCAACGCGAAGCCGGAGCCGTAGTCGTTGCCCTTGCCGGAGCCGGAGCCTGCTGTAAGACCGACTGACCAGCAGCGAGCGCGAAGCAGCCTTAGAGAGAGGAGGAGCGGCGGCAGCAGCAGCAGCTGTGGCAACTGCATTTAGGTGAGCAACAACAATAAATTCAGCACATTCGCAATGCAACCAACAATTGATATATATATATTTTCAAGTATTCTATTTTTCCCCTCCAACACTACGTAAGTGCAAGAAATAAAGTAAAAAAGTAACAAAAAAAAAAGTGGTTTACACACATCAAAAATACCAAAAAAGAAAAAAAAAAAAAACAAGTATAATTACATCAAAAAAGACAAAATGTTTCGAAAATCGTTTAAGACTCTAGTGACTTCTGTGAAAAAGTTGTGTGTTTGAAAGTCGGCAATCTCTCACCCGTATCCGTCTCCCTCTCTCCAGTCCATCGCTAGCGATGCGATTTACTTAAATGTTTTCCATAACAACTTTCGGTCGCGAAAAGTGCGAGAATAAAAAAAAATAAAGAAAAATACAAAGAAGAAAATACCGCAGAATAAATACCAACAAACACTGAAAACGTATGTCGATGTCTCAGCTACATGTGTGTGCGTGTATATATATATATATATATATATATATATATATATATATATATATATATATATATATATATATATATATATATATATAAGCATATATAAATATATGAGTACATATATATAGTGACTATATACATATATATATATATATTTACATATATCTATATATACAGAGAGTATATACAGCTGCATATATATATGTATGTATATATATATTTATATATATTTACATTGATGTTGATGTGTATGTGTGTGTGTGTGTGTGTGTACATTTATCTATAGCCCTGAGAGGAGACACGCCGTAGTTCTTGTACTATTCAGTAATATCTTGCTCAACTCTCTTCATGTCTTCCTCGTTCGCGTAAAGTCGGCTGATATGTAATATATATATTTAACGGTTCTAAAGTTAACCATCACAACACACACACACACACACACATCAAATCAAATTAAAGAAAAAAAGAAACTATTTAAAAATTAAAAGTACCAAAATGAAGGTAAGAATCTAACAAAGTGAACAGAAAACTTTATTTCCCTACTCAAAAAAAAAAAAAAAAAAAAAACAATATATATATATAAAAAACTGAAATGTCAAAATGACAGACAAATAGGATATATAGTTGACATAAAACCTTATGCACCCACCATATCCACGTACCTAGCGAGCTACACCAGGTTCTTCTGCTTGAGCTTTACTGTAGACAGCCAAAGTCTTCTCCTCTCTGTCTCTTATCTGATTCTTGACTATTGCTATGATTGCTTTTTGGTTTGTATAGAGAAAGGAACAGTTAAAGTAAATAATGTCTTGCTGGGATCTGAGTTCCTTATAATCATTTTAGAGCTATATCTATGAAGTACAATCCAAAAGATCTCTTACTGCTTCATTCTCTCTTTCACTCTTCCCTCTCTGTCTTACTCTCGCGCTCTCTCTCTCTGTCTCTCTCTATCTGTCTATCCCTGCGCTCATTACCCTTTAAAAAATCAACTGAACAATAATAATATAAAAAAAAAATGATTCTAAAGCTAAAGCAAATATGCCACTTCGGTCCCCGAAGCTCAAACTCACATAAATTGTTTTAGGATTCGTTAAAATATTCGATAAGATAACGAAGACGAAAAAAAAAACAGTTGTACACATTATATTCCTTTTTTTTTTTGCTTGTCTGGATCTAATCTTTGGCATCCTTCGCAGAATATCAAGGCGCACATAGACGAGGAGCCAGGCGCGACATGGGCGTCACCGTGGAGACGGGCGACACTGGCGATAGCTCGAGATCGTCGTCAGAATCACCTTCGAACTCGCGACCTTCGACGCCTGCAAAGGCATCGGGCGACGAGGACGACGATGGCATGGGAATTTCCAAGAGCCATGCCGTTGCTGTTGCGCTCGCTGCGGAGAAAGTAGCGCGCTCAATCTCCAGCAGCTCCTCGTCGGACTCGAGCAGCAGATCCAGCCGCAACAGCAAGAGAAAGAAGAAAAGCTCGGGCAGCAGCAGCAGCAGCAGTAGTAGCAGCAGCAGCAGTAGCAGCAGCAGCTCCAGCAGCAGTAGTTCCAGCTCCGACGATGACGAAGATAAGAAAACCTCGTCAGCACCATCAGCTGTTACAGTGGAAGACGAAGAGGAGGCTGGCGCCGCTGCCGCTGCCGCTGCCCCTGCTCCCGTTCCCCTTGATGTTGCTGTCAGCATTACTGTCGATGACGAAGCAGAAGATTCGGTTAACGCAACTGCCATTTCGCCAGTTAAAGCACATTCAGCCATAGCGGCAAGAAGTCGGAGCAACAGCCAAGAGCGTCTCTACAATCAGGTGGTGGTGGACCTAAACATTAGCCACGAGGATCTCAGCGACGTGAGCGACATCGACATGGAGAAGCAGACAACGTCCAAGGACTCCACGATGCTAGATGATGACGATGGCATCCTGTCAAGCGATTCGCAGCCAGCTGTACAAGGGGCCCAAAAGCTCAATGGCAAGGACCGTCGCTGCGATGAAGTCAAGGCATTAACTCCACGCGCAACAGATAATAATAAAATGGTAAATGGTCATATATATCTATATATAACTGGATATAATTGATATAACATTGAATCGATTGTGGAAAGGTCGCAGTTCTCGACAATCGAATCAATTTCATACCAATCATTGATCTATGCTGAATATGCATTAAATATATCTATATCAAATTTCGTTCAATAGGAGGCAGCTAATGCCAATGCTAACGGCTTGGATGATCTGGTCAAGACACATGACGACGACGCGCTCGACTTTGAGGCCGAGGAGGGCGAATGTCCGGACCTAAAGGAGGCGGAGTGCGAGACAGATGGGGCTGCCAAGACGGGAGCCACACTAAATGGCAACAATATAAATAAGATGAACGCTACACAGATGGAGACCGATGACAGCAAGGTGGTGGAGATTGGCGATGGCGAGGTGGGCGAGGATGGGGAGGACAACGCGACCGCCGATTCAGACAATGCCAAGAAAAAGAAAAAGGATGAAGAGCTCGAAGAGGGTGAGGTGTCCGATGAGGATGAGAAGCGACCCGAGGAGACAGAGCCGAAGCCCGTCTGCCGCTTCTATACTCGAGGTCAGTGCACCTGGGGCATGAGCTGTCGATTCCTGCATCCGGGCGTCACCGACAAGGGCAACTACACAATGTTTGAGAGCCTTGTGCGCTCCGTGCCGATGCAGAGCGGCAGCGGGGCGGTACCCTCGGCACGAGGAGCCAGCGGCAGTGCTTACAGCAGTCACATGGCCGGCGTACCGCCCGCCGCTGACTATCATGACTATCGCAACGAACGGCCCGCCGCGCTGCATCACCGGAGCGCTGCAGCATTGCATCATGGCGGTGTCTATGCAGCGGGTAGCGCTAGTGTCAGCGGGCATCATGATGCGCGCAGTGGGCTGATCATGCCCGACGTGCCGGTGGTGGTGGAGAATGCCTGGGAGCGTGGCCTGCGCACCGCTAAAGAGATGATGCGCAAGGCGAACAAGCGCAAGGAGCAGGACATGGACTTTGAGGATAAGAAAATGAATCTAACGCTCTCGCCCGACGAGTTAGAGAAGGATCCGTATTATCTCAAAGAGCGCGGCAGTTCGCCCACTGCTGTCCGAGAATTGCCGCCAAACAATCCGATTAGCCATGGCAATCCGCGCGCTCTCCTGCCCTCGGTGTACTCAATGTACGGCCAGCCGGCGGATCGGTATCGATTCCCCTACATGCCGTCCCTTCCCTACGAGGATGTAGACGCATATGGCCGAATGGCACGCTATCGGGAATTGCCGCCACACCGTATGCCACAGTACGAGGACGACCGTCGACTGCGGCCCGCAAGGGAGGTAATTGTGCAGCGGGTGGAGGCGGTCGGGCGTGGTGATGAGTGGAGTGATCCCTGGATGCGGTCGAAGTCGATTGGACGCGGTCCGTCGTACGAGCGCGACGATAGGCGACGCCGCGATCGTCGTAGCTACAGCAGCAACACATCCTATTCCAGCTCCAACAGCTCACAAAGCGATTCCAGCTCCGATTCGTCACGTTCTAGCAGCGCCTCGCATCACAAGCGTCGCTACTCGCACAAGATAGTGTCCGCCTCCGCATCGCGTCGTCATGCAGCCGGACGGGCACGCTCACCCAGCCAAATACCGCGACGGCCAAGACGCACGTCAAGTGAGTGTACACCCCTTAGTCACTTTGGCCAGGTAGAATAATTCCATTGTTCTTTTCACAGAGGGCAGCGCGTCATCGGCGTACAAGCGCGCGGCAGTGGAGAAACGCAGCGGCGCCACGCACAGTCCCGCCTCCAAGCGCAAGAAAGTTTCGCCGGCGCCTAAGAAGTTTGACAAACTGCGTCGTCGCCACGGCCACGCCTCCAGCTCATCTGATTCAGGTATTTGCGCACATGCTGTTTGGCTTGACTGAATCATTATTGAGAACTCACTTTTGCAGATTCCTCAGACACGTCATATTCGGACTCGGATTCCGGCAGCTCCTCATCGGACAGCTCGTCGGGTTCGCGCGAAACGCCAGCTAAGCGTATGCGTGCCACAGACAAAGCGCTCAACGAGCGTAAACTAATCAAAAAACGTAAGTCTCGTTTAGATACTGGAGATCTGCAAGAATTGAATGGATATAGAGTGAATTTGAAGGCCTGAGTAATTCGAATGTCTTCGACTGTCTGAAAGCTTCCGATTTACTCTCAGCTATTTCAATGAATATTGATATTAATTCGTCACATTCACTCATTGTGTGTCTCGCACTCACTTAATTCAATTCAAATTGATTCAATTTGAGATATTTTTGGATTTTAACCATGCAGATCTCTACCAGATATACCACGTAAATCCTAATAGATCCTAACTGATGTTTCGTTTTCCTTTTCGCAGCCACTGATCAATCGACTAAGAAGCGTTCACCCATTTCCATTGAGATTAAGAAACCATCGAATATGGTGGGCGTGTCGGCGCTAGTGTCGCCCCCCAATTCGCCGGGCACCGAGAAGGAGAAGGACAGTGGCAAGGACAAAGAGAAGGAGAAAGATAAAGACAAGGACAAAGACAAAGATGGCAAGAAATCAAGACGCGAAGAGCTGCTTAAACAATTGCGCGCCGTCGAGGATGCCATTGCCAAGAAACGCTCCAAACTGACCTGATAACATACAACCGCACCCCTCTCAGCCCCGCAAACCCCCACAACGCAATCGCTCCGTATCCAATCTACAGCGCAATATGTGCGCGTTCGTCTATCTGCCATGGATCGGGCAGGCGGGCACAACTGCAGCATCTTTGCAATTGGAACTGGATCAGCATCAGCACCAGCGTCAGCTTCAGCTGCCTTATAACATTCAGCCTACAGTCTCTGCATCCGTACATAATAAATACTTTTGTGGTTTTACCTAACATTCGTATCGCTTGTGTCGATATTGTGTCGATTGTCAGTTGAAAACAAACAATTCAATGCATTTAGTTTTAATAACCCCTCCATTATTTACATAAATACACACACACACGCACACACACTCGCATGCATGCATACAGACAGACACGTACTCATACTGACAAACACACACACAATCACATCTAATTTTTTTTTTCGCCGCTCTCCAATGATAGTTCATTGATTATGATAGCTATAAAATACTGTATAAATAAACGGCGCATTTCATTGGATCAATTTCGATTGTCTTTTATTTTTGATTTGTTTACGTTATTCGATCACTTGTATTGAGAATGCGAACTGTATCTGTACATATATAATCTGCAAGATAACTGAACTAACTACTTCAAATATAATATAACTAACTGTTATTTAGATTAACACGAAATTCTCGGCTTTTTATTGGGCAAATTGCATACGAGTTGAGTTAATCTTTCTGCTGTAGCAGCGAGCTTTTGCCAGTGTGTAGGGAGTCTTCGAATTTTCCAAGTAGACTTGACAGCGCCATCTATTGCCAAAACTGAAGATATACCAGGTCCAATAGGGACGCTTACCAACCAGGATTCTTATTAGAGTCTAATTTATAGTTTTTAATGGAATTTTGAGCAATTATAAAAGTTTTTGACAACTAAAAGAATATTTTTGCAACGTTTTCAACAATTTGCTGTGATTCCCAATGCCAATTTAGTGCGGCATCTGTCAGAAATTGCAGCAGTCAAATGTCTGCCTGTGTGTGTGGGTGGTTGTGGGTGTCTAGGTGTGGGTGTGCGTGCATGTAATGCGTGGTAATTTCACGGCAACGTGTGTGCTCGGATAAACCTATTTAGATGACGAATCACAGAAATTTCGCCTCATCAATGTGCCTTCGCGAATCACAACTCTACTTTGCCACGCTACGACCTACATATACGTATACATATACATATATATGTATGTGTATAGCCCCAGCCCTTCAAAAACGACACGCCATGCCACCATAGTCCAATCTCAGTGCCATCCAACCCCAAGCTCCAACCTCTCGTGTCAAACCACACCGTCGACGCTATCGACACGTCCTGAGCGTAACCGACTCCGACTCAGACTCCGGCGCCAACTCCGATTTCGACTTTGACTTTGACATTGACTATATTACATTACACGATTTTTGGCGATGATTTCGTATACCCTGACCGAGAGGTCTATGGATTGTATTGGGAATGATGTTAAGATATATCTATATATCTATATAACTAAATATCTATATATCTATATAACTATGTATCTATATCTATATATCTATATATGTCTTTATATCTATATATCAACTATTATATATACTATAGGAAACATCAGTAAGGGTATCTGCTCTTCGATAGGCCTGCCTATCTATGCATGTGTGTGCGTGTATGTGTGTGTGTGTGTGTGTGGCAACAAAAATTTTGCAATTTCTTGTTCTTTTCTCGTCATCGTCGCTCATTTTTTGCAATCACAGCCGCAAAAAGCTGTCAGAACACATTGTCATCATCAGGCTAGCCACCCAAACCACCCAGCCACCTAACCCACCCACCTGGTCATGTGTGTGTCGGTGTGTACATGTGTTCGTAATCGTTGCCCCGTCAAGCTCAAGCCTAGCCGGGGAAATAGTGTAATAAAGGACAGCTGAACTCAAATCTCAACCCCCTCCACCCCCTACCAACCCCCTTCACACACCTAGCCCCGCCCTTAGACCGTAGCGCAGGCAACTGCCCCCCCCTTACGAAAGCAAAGCAGTTTCTTGGCTGGATTAGCGAATTCCGTTGCCATTTTTTACGCACTTCCAGGCAGGCAGGCAGATAAAAAAAAAAACGTGGTGGACACCTTGAGAGTGATAGACGGGGTGGTTACGGGTGGCAGGGAGCAGGGGGCTGGGACTGGGACTGGGGCTGGGGCTGGGGCTGTGCTCGGCCCAACATGTGCGACACAGCAAAAACAATCACGAACAGATTTATCGCATTCATATTCAGCTTGATGCGATATGTGACCCAAAATGTGGGCGTGGCAGCTGGGCTGTTGCGGTCGAGTTACTACGGCCGGCACTTCCGGGCGTAAAGAAAAAAATGCTCGTATATATGTGTGTGCGTCGTAGGCTTTAAAGAATTGCGTGCGTATGTGTGTCAAGACCACAAAATGGGATTACATTACTCAAAGAAATTTATTTTGACAGAACTAATATTTTTACACAGATCAGGCTGCTGCTGCCGTCGCCGTCGCTGCTGATGTGTGCTGCCCTCTGCCCTTTGCGCCCCTCCCCCCCTCAGCTCCCATGGCCACTCCCACTTCTGGGTCGACGGAGATTGCGGTTTTTTTGTGTGTTGTTCTTGCAGTAGACTTTGACTAACTATGCTGCCTTAAGCCGCAGCAGGCGGTTAAATTGGCTGGCAACTCTATAGGGTTTACTGTTCCAAATGGAGTTCGCAACTAAAGCTAGATATATACATAGAGATGTTTATATGTATATAGATATATGTATATATTGAAATATATCAGCTAGTTGAGTACTTTTGAGAGCCTTTCTCTAGTAAGTTGGAAGCTCCTTCATACCAACAGCTCTTAAATCATATTCGCGTGTCATAGCAGCTAGCTTTTGATATACTCTCTGAGCAATGAGAAGCCTTTGAATAAATTGCTCTAATTTCAGTTCGTTTCTTTACATCTGAACACAAACGGATGCTTTTTCGCCTATCTGACATCCCTTTGACTATCAATGGAGATTTTCTTTTTAGCAGCATACAAATTTACCAAGAAAATAGAAGTTTTTCTATGCCTGTCAGACATTCGACCTTCAAAGTCAACTTCGATCTTTGATTTTTCCTACAGAGATTAAACTATATATCTTCCTTAAGTAATTTTGTTCTTCAAGAAAATTCATTTTGTGGCTTACACAAAAAAATTGGTAGCTCTGTTGGCCTCATTATGCGAGATATTTACAATTGAATTTGTTTGCTTCATGCTAATGTTCGCTTATTAGAAGAAGCCTAGTTTGAAATTTATAAAAAAAATACTTCTTGTTGTGTTACAGAGCTCAAATATGTTTTATTTTGAGTAGAATAAAACTGAGTAAAATTGAAAATTTATTTTTGGACTGTCGATTAAATGATATAGAAAATATTAAGCTTTCGCGGAGGGCGTAAATGCAACTCTGGAGGAGAATATATGTACATATTATACATATGTATGTACATATATATGTATGTTAGTGGCCAGAGATTCCAAGTTCAACCTGGAACAATATCTTTAATCATTGCTAAGGAAGTTTAAGAAGACAGGTATATTATATAGTATCTTTTTCTATCTTCTCCACATCGCTCAATATGTTTGTTGGCGTTGCTTTAAGTTTGAGTGACATAGCGAGCAGCTTTTAGTAGCTCAAAATTAGCACAGAAAGCCAACTTGACTTATTTCATATAAATCAAAAGAAAAGCTACTAAAAAAAGATCCAAATATATTAAAAAAAATTTCTTTGACTAAATTAAGCAACTTTAAAGTATGTCATAGCCACGAGCTTCTGTCTGCCAAGTGGAGCATGTGAAAATGGCTTGGAATATTCTTTAAGTGCTTAAGCATAGCATTGAGCTTTGATAGCGGCGAAGCCTTGACCAAAGCTATCAGTTATGCTTAAACTGCGTTATCCTTTGTGGGTGAGTGTGTGTGAGTGTGCGTGTGAGGCAGATCGAAATGGCAGCCAATTTCCGCGTCTTGACTTGATAAACGCGACTGCAAAATAAGGGGTTTGGGCCGGCTGCACGGATTTGTGGAAGCGCGCGAGCACGTGGGGGATTGAGTCTAGCATTAGCAATATATATATACGTATAATATGTATATATGTATATATGCTTGGCTTCGCGTGCGTTGTCCATGGCGTCGCATAGTCAAGGAAACGATTTTGTCAGCCCAGTTTTTTATTATTTGCACTGCGACTGCGTATGGTCGTGTGTGTGTGTTTGTGTCCGTGTCCTTGTGCCCGGCACAACTTTTCTTTGATGCAATATGTACAAACGACCCGGCCAGCAACAGCAGCAGCAAAAGGACCAAAGCGAAAGGATGTCGTCTGTATGCGGCTCGACCCTCACGTACGAACTTTTGCCATAACAACAACTGTGGCCATTACGACGTTGCCAGAGCATGTGAAACACACACACACACACTCTCGCACACACACACACACAGCTGTCCTGGCTGCTGGTCCTTTTGGTTTCTTTCGCTACCTTTGCTAAGTCCAATTCGCAGGCCAAAAACGCAGCCCACAACTTTAGTCCGAGCGCCGCGCTGTTACTTGCCCGCCCCAGCCGCACCACCCCACCCCAGCGCACCGCCGCACCATGCACAGAAGCACCACCTCCGCTTCCACCACCAAACAACGCCGCCATTTGCCATCAAAAGGCTTTCAATGGCAGACGGAGAGTTTGCTTCAAGCTCCGGTCCAAATGTCGAATGGTCCTGTGTGGCATGTGGCATGTGGCATGTAGCATGTCCCTGCCTGGACCCGTGGACCGTGGCCCGTGTCCCGTGTCCGTTGCCACGACGGACAGGACAGGACAGGACAGGACAGCGATGGCGTTTGCTCGTATTTGCCTTTGCCTCGCTTTGCTTTTGCCTTTTTGCACTGAGAAATCCCTCTCCAGCCCCTTGCCCGTCCTTGCCACCCCCCTCCCCCGCGGCCGTCAGTGCGCTGTGGGCGTTTGGCCTGTACATGGGGTTGATTTTTCGCCATTATTGTAACAATTTTGATCAATGGCCCTATTTGGACCGCTGTCCGCCAAACGAAGCGAGCCCAATATCAGGCGAATCCCAGCCGAACAGAGCTTCAGCTCCTGCGACCGACCTCTCATATTCATTCGTATGTTTTTGGTCTAACATTCTATTTTTTTTAAGGACTTATATACATATATACATCCTTTTTTATTTTGGGTATCGCTGTTGGACCTTTATTTTTTAGCTAACACCCTGGCCAAGTGGGCAAGAGAGTTTGACAGTCTGATAGATATAGATATAGATATAGATATAGATATAGATATAGATATAGATATAGATATAGATATAGATATAGATATAGATATAGATATAGATATAGATATAGATATAGATAGATATAGATATATAGATATAGATATAGATATAGATATAGATATAGATATAGATATAGATATAGATATAGATATAGGATATAGATATAGATATAGATATAGATATAGATATAGATATAGATATAGATATAGATATAGATATAGATATAGATATAGATATAGATATAGATATAGATATAGATATAGATATAGATATAGATATAGATATAGATATAGATATAGATATAGATATAGATGTAGATAATAATATAGATATAGGTATAGATATAGTTAGATAGGGTATTTCTCAGTCGGATATGCCCCTCTCCCAATATCTTATTTGTTTTCTTACTCCTTTTTTGCTGCTTGTTTATTTTATTATTTATTTTTGCCGCGTTTGCTGCTTTTTGCCCGACGCGTGACTGTTATTATTTGTGCTTTGGCCTTATGACCACACACACACACACATACACAGAGAGTCACATAGAGTCGCACACACAGAGGGCACCCGCACATATGCGCGACCACAGGCCATGACAACATTTCGGGCTAATCGAAGTTAACCCTTGGCTGGCTTTGCCAATTTTTTATGCATGGCTCCCATTTGCCATTCAATTCGATTCGATTCGATTCTCGATTTCTGCTCTTGTTGTTGCTGTTGTCCATTAAATTTACGACACAAAACGCAGTCGGGCAACCAAACAAACAAACAAACAAACAAATCGACGCATAGACAAACAAACAAGCAAACAATCGTGACGCAGGCATGGGGCGAGTCGAGCGGCGAGCGGCGAGCAGGATACATGGAGCGGGGGAGGGGGGATACGGAGCGGGGGCCAAACATTTTTATAAAGTCGCCGACGAAGATGACGCCAATGAGGCAGGCGCCCCAAAGATTGGACGAGCTTCCCCCACTCGGTCGGTGGGACACACATGTTTGCGGACATTTATGCAAAACTTCTCGAAATGTGAATTTCCAATTGGAATCGACGAGAGTTTCACTTCACTGTGTGAGACGCTGTTTGTGTCTAGGACCTTTTGAAAATGATAGAAATGATCGTAGGGTGGTATAAATGGTAGACTGGTCAGAGGCATATCATTTATAAATGCATCCTTGAAGGATACTAACTTATAGTCTAGTAATAACTAGTAATACTGAGTTCAAGTATAGAGAATTCCTAGAATCCACGAACGTACTACAAGGCAGAGACTTGCTAAACAAAGACCCACACTTTATGAACGAGAGAAGGAGAATTATTTTTAATAGAATTCGATTTTAATAAATATTAGATAATATTATAAAAAGTCAAATTTATATACTTGTAAAGATATATTGATATATATAGAGATATTGTGTTTGCTATATGTGGAAAAATTGTATATATCATATGCCCAAGTTTTATAGCTAGGATCATTTGCAAGTTTTGTAGTTGTTATATATAGGTATATATATAGGTATCTAGAACATATTTAGCTCTAATCATATCTCAATTTTTGATAATATCCTTCTCCTTCATGTATCTGATTTGCTAGCCTCTCCTGCTCCGATACGATAATCAGCTACAGTCAGGTCCTGGCCAGCTAAGGGCCAACCAGCATGTCCAAGTCCAGAGCAGATGTTACGCATGTAGCCAACACCAGCATAATGCGCTGGGTACACAGGCTCAGATCCCTATATATAAATACGTGAGTGCTTGTATAATATTACCAAAAACTGATGAACAAGGTGCAAATTAAGAGAATTCAAATGCCAAGCTGTGGTCGACAGATGGAGCGAACGAGCCAGAGAGAGCGAGAGGGAGAGCGACGGAGGGAGGGCAATGGAGTTTGGCATAGGGAAAATACGCAGATGTCCTTAAAAGCAACTTTTTTACATACACACGCACACACACACACATGGGCCTCGACGAGTCCTGTTTTATTTTCAAATTATATGAAAAATTTGTAAGCGTTCGCTCTCGATCTCATATGACGAAACGGGACATGCAAACTACAAAGGACCTACAACAACAGCAACAACTCTCTTTCTCTCTCTCTCTCTGTCTCTCTGTCTCCCTCTCTCTCGCATTGTGTGTGTGCCGCCAGATTGCCGCAAGGTAGGCTGAAAAAAAAGTGCACACAAAATCAACGCCGAGCCCGTGTTGTATCTCTCCTGGCCCGTGTCCTGTGCGTAAAGGCTGCTCCTGCTCCTGCTCCGCTGCTGCTTTTTCATTTTTTTCTCTCTGCTTTTTTTTTTTTGCATATCACATGCCAGCACGGGCCATTGGCAAAAAGGGGTAGCTGCGGCACGGCGAGGGGGTTGAATCATCATTTGAATAATTCGACATTTGCGGCCTGCCCGCCGCCGTCCAACTGTCCACCCGGCTCTGTCTGTCTGCTCTGCCCGGATACCTTTTCCACCTTTCCAACTCTTATTTGCTTTTTCCTCTTTTCGTGTTTTTTTTTTGCGCGCAGCTTTCCACGCGCTGTAGCCGCGCATCGAATGACGAAAATTTTGTAATAAATAAATAATCCTTTTCCATGTGGAAAAACTATGCCACACACACACACAGTTGAGTGTGTGTGTGTGTGTGTGTGTTGAGCGGTAAAATTTGCTCTCAATTTAAAATTATGCTGTGCTGAGCAAAACGAGGCCATACAAATGCAAATGCCCGCATGTGTGTGTGTGTGTGTGGGTGAGGATAAGCTATAGCGGATTTTACAACATCAAAGCAACACCTGGTCAACATTGAGCATTCAAAATCGAAACGAAATCGCAATCGATTGGATTCATCTACTCGAAACAACTTCCAGCGATGCCAAATTTGAATATTCACTGACGAAAGTCGAAGACGATGCGATTTGTCAGTTCGTCGCCGAGCTGACGAGCGTTGGACGTGAGTGGCACAGACGGCAATGATATACTCATGTATGTGTATGCGTGTGTGTGTGTGTGTGCGTATGTTGTGCGAAAAGCTGTCGAAACACTGTGCGTGTGTGTGTTGCTAGGCTAGAGATGATTGCTGAAGGTCTTTATAGAGTATTGGGGACTTGGAAACTTTGGGAACTGGGAATTGGCTTTGAGAGTTTTCAAATACTCTTTGTCGGCTACGGGTTTTTATCTCTTTCTAATTCTCTCTCTTTTGCTTTTTGCCACTTTCCCTTATAGTCACTTTCTATTTCCACCTTTCTGTCTGTCTCTCTCTTCCTCTCTATCTTTTTCTATATCTCTCTATTTATCACTCACTTTCTCTTTCATTTTGTAGCTCTCTCTACCTCTTTCTACCTATCTCTGTCTCTCTCTCTCTCTCTCTCTCTCTCTGTCACTATCTGTCTCTCTCTTTCTCTGTCTCTCTTTGTCTCTCTCTGTCTCTCTCTGTCTCTGTTTGTCTCTCTCTGTCTCTCTCTGCCTCTTTCTGGCCCACTCTGTCTCTCCCTCTGTCTCTCTCTACCTCTTGCTGCCTCTCTCTCTCTCTCTCTGTCTCTCCCTGTCATTCTCTATTTCTATCTCTGTCTTTCTCCATTTCTTTCCTGCTCTGTCTCTGCCTTCCTCTATTTTCATTATCTCTATTTTCATTCTGTATTTCTCTGCCTCTCTCTCTCTCTATCGCTTTCTCCCTCTCTCTCTCTCTATCTCTTTCTCCCCTCTCTCTCTCTCTCTCTCTCTCTCTCTCTCTCTGTCCAACTTTTTGATCTGAGCCAATGACACTCTTATTTTCGCTCAGTGTATTCAGCTTTTGCAGCGATGTCACTGCATGATTCAATCGAATTTCAAAACAATTTTCCATTCCCGATTTTCAATTTTCAATTTTCAATAGCTGCAACCCTCGGCAACCCTTTTCGCTGCACTTCGCGGATGGCAAATAAATTTGCCTGTCGGACATTTTGTGAGCTGCAGCAGCCGCAGATCCTAACCCCTAAGCCCCTTAACCCTTTTTTCCCCCGCTGCACATTGCAGATTTACGCTTTTTTTTTTGCCGCTGTACGGCGAATGCACAAATCTATAAATCTGCAAGAAATGCGAAATGGCAAATGAATGCGTACAGTCGGCCGAATTGGCTCAAGCCATTAACCACTTGACTAATTGCAGCAAAGCAAGCCAGAAAAAAAAACGGCGACCTTTTCACCCAAAAAGGAAGTCCTTTTGGGTTGACAGTTCAACAATGGCAGTTGAGAGAGTTCATATGGATAATTGTTAAGCAGGACTATTTGGCGCCTTATCGCATTACACGGCTTGTCCTGTTCGCCCTCTCTCTCTCTCTCTCTCTCTCTCAGTGCCGGGTTGCCAGCCGTAATTGTCCAAGCAGCATCCTTTTATGCCCTAAATCGACGGCTTCACACCTCTGGCAACCAAAAAAAAAACAAAAAACAAGCGAAAACACCGCAAAACTTTTGCCAACATCCGCAACAACAACAACAACAACAAGAACTGGAAGAACTGGAACAACAACAACAACACAGCCTCATTTTCACACGCACTTTGAACCTTGGCATCAGTTGCCGAGGTCCAGTTGCAGCATCCCCTAAGCACGATCTAATGCAAGCAGTTTGTCTATTTCTCTCTCCCTCTCACTCTGACTCTCTCTCACTCTCTCTCACTCTCCGTATTCTCTTTTTTGGGGTAAAAAAGTTGGTTTTTGACAGCAAACGTGCAAACATGATGCGATATAATACCATCTAATATCATCTAATATAATGCACATAATTGCTTTGAGTCGGCAGCATCACTCAATTGCCTCGTTGCCGGCGCAAAGTCAAGGACCCTTCAAATGATCTGAGCAACAACAACAACAACAACAAGAACAGCAGCAGCATAGAAAACGAATCCCTTTTTTTTTGTTTTCATTTATTATTTCTCCCAATTTCCACGTTTTTTTTTTGTCCTTTTTTTGGGTGTTTTGTTGCTTATAAATTGCCGCTAAATGGTTGATGAGAGAGAGAAAGAGAGAGTGAGAGGGGCAGGGGGGTTACACCCTGTCATTGGTTTGTTTAGGGTTTGATGTGTCAATATTTGACAGATCAAATTGATATTTATACTCTAATGCTATAATGTCTCATTGTGTGTGTGTGTGTGTGTGTGTCCGGGCCTAATCAAAGTTGACTAATTGCCTGATTAATAAAAAATTTGATCTGTGTGTGCGGGGGTCGTTTAGAGGTCAGTGGAGAAGGATGTGGACAGAATGCCTTTCCTGTTGGAGCTATTATTACAGTTGGCTCGATGTCAGCTAGCAGAGGCTCTACCAATGCACAGAATTGATCATATAAAGACAAACTTTGAAGGAAAGTAAATATATATTAAATATATAGCATACTAAAATATATATAGCAATAAAATCTTACTTTATCATACTATATCAGATATATATGAAAAAGAAGTCAGAGTTATTAATTTGAACAAGCTGAGTTATGCGCTTATTACTTACATTTCAAGTCATCGGATGCTACCGACTGCACAATACTTATTCATAACACTTACTGCTAATATAGTAAAGTCCTTTTCGATAAAGAAGTCTGGTATGAGAATGTAGTAGTTACTTTTTACAGTCCTAGCTCCTAAGCATTAGAAGATATAATTCTCTAGTTGACGTAACCAGAAAGCCCTAACAGTTTATCAGATAAGGAGTATCAGTTTATCAGCTATAGGAGTGAATATATTCCAAATTTCAAGTCTCTAGCTTTTATAGACGGGCAAGCGAACGAACAGAAGAACAAACAGCATGACGGACATGGCGCAAAACCAATATACTCATTTCACTTTATGAAATAGTATAAGCTGAGCTGCTGTAGGAGAGAGAATCTATCTGTAGGTAGGGTATGATGACATGCATAATTCCTGAATTTCATATACTACCTAACCAATCCAATATAATTCTTAAAAATCTATATACAGCTGGCATTAAAAATACACCAATCCCATACAACTAGGTCCAGAATGATCTACATACATCAAAATATCTTCATTTATACTGCCAGTCAATGCAGTACTAAAACTCTGTAGATTTTATTCATTATTGTATTGGATAAGAAAGATATTTTTCTAATAACATAATCTTAAGACAGGCTACCCTACCCTGGGCCGCGGCACAGCTGGGTGTGCGGCACCCTGAGACACTGTCGCCTGTGCCCCTCGCTGAGGGATGACTGTGCCTGTGTCGCGGTTCCATGCCGTCACCCTGCCCTTGTTCTTTTCGCTGCGCCTCAAGGAGGCGTCCGGCAACTGTTTCCTTTTTCCGAATTCGATTGTGCGACCCAACGGTACCTAATCATTATAAATTATGTGGCAATGGGCCAGCCTCAAGCTGGGGCGCTTCGGCTGCGAAGGGGTTAAACTTTCTCACGATCTATAAAAACGGAAAAATGGAAATCCATAAAAAGATGAAAAGGGAAAACGCAAACGTCTTCAGCAATAATTCATCTATGCAACCTTTTCTATCCACCTTTATCTCGGCACGTAACGGGTTTTCACTTCTTCTTTTATTGGGCCATAGGCATCGATCGTTGGATCGACGAATCGACGGATCGACAGTTCGATGCGAGGGAAAAGTGTTTTTTCTCGGATAACTGATTAAGTTTAATTGTTTGTCATGACAGAGGAGAGACAGGCATGCTTGAGCCTTACCTGGGCAGACACGACCGACTCGAGAGTCTCAAAATATTTGCAAGAAGGGTTAACGAGGATGCGAGGATGGCGCATCCTGTGAGAAAGTGCAACGCGGGCAGCTGCAGCTGTGCAAATATTTCGATCAGAGCATCTTTAACTGACTGGAAAACCAGACAGAAACAACAACACCATTCTAATTGGAACTTTTAAATATATTTTTACTTACTTAATATCGTTGGAGTTCACTCTCCCTCCCCCTGTGTGTGTGTTGTGTGTGTGTCAAGTTTATAATTTCATTTGGTTGCCTCAAATTTAGCAGCGAATGTTGCGAGCATTGGCAAAGCAAAACAGCTAAAAATAGCTAAAAGCGGGGAAAAACAGTAAAAGAAATCGAGAAGCATCAGACCAGAGTCCATGTAAAGTGGATAACATTTCAGGGTAAAGGCAAAAAGAAGCAGCCAGCGCAACAACAGCAGCAGCAGCAGCCACTGGTGATGAAGTTGCTACGGAAATTCGTTATTGTGTTACCACAGGCGATGTGTCTGTGTCCCAATGTTATGTTGCCAGGGCCAGAGTCAGAGCCGGCGCTGGAGCTGGAGCCGGAGCTAGAGCTAGAGACGCTGACGGAGACGATGCGGCGACATGCTTACCCACATCTTTAGCCACATTCGCAGTCAGCGTCTGTCCAATAACAACAGCAGCAGCAGCATTCGCATACTAAGCACAGTGGGTCAGCGAGCCCAAATCCGAGCTAAAATATTAATTACTATGCTAAGACAATATCTAACAAGGGCGCGTGGCAAACCCTATAAAACATATACGCTAATGATCAGCTTGATAAGCTGAGTCCATCTAGCCAGGTACGTTCATTCGTCCATCCGTCTGGAAGTCCTTAGATAAAGCAATTACATTATATTATATATTATATTATATAAATATATATATATATTGGAGATCTGCTTACCACATATTTACAATTTGTGTTTCAAATAGTGCTTAGGTAGGTGCAGGGTATCACTTAGTCGGGCATTACGGACTAGAACAGTCCAACTGAACATAAAATTTATTCTAAAATATCGTATAGAAGCTTATATCTCTATAGATTTCTATATACTAATATAATATATAGATCTATATCATATATTTACAATTTTAAAATATTTATTTATTTTAGTCACAAACTCCATTGTCTTGGTCACACTGTGCTGAGCTGTGATGGCTGGCGCCGGCCACCTTTTGCTTCAAATAAGAAGTAGCGACCTTTTGCATGCACGACGATATTTTAATATGCAAAATTTCAAATAGTCCTCGCACACACACACATACATACACACATACATACACACACATACACACGCTGATTCCTTTGGTCATGTGCAAGACGTAGGACATTGGTCGTTGAGGGAGAGTTGGGCCGATTGAACGGACGCCCGCTAGGCAGTTGGCATGCCCAGCGCGTGGGCGTATTTGGTCGCCAGAGTATCCAATTCAAAAATTTTGCAAACCAACCAAGCGGAATTGGCAGAGGCTGGGACGGCTGCCGGTTGGGTTTGGGAGTTGAGCTTAAGAACCCGTCCAGAAACTGAGGCGGGGCTCTCATTCGCCTTTTTTCATTTCCTTTTCCGCTGGCAGGCGGCGGCCACCGAAGCGCATCAACAAGCAACAAGGCAGCCAGCACCACACACACACACATATATATATATATATATATATGCATATATATATACCGCACCCCCACATATGAGGATCTAAAGGGCGTACGCAAAACGACCCCGGGGGCCAGACCGCTCGTTCGACTAACCGACCGACCAAGCGACCGTCCGTCTGTCCGTCACTGCAGGTGGTACGACATCCGCCGTAGCTGTTGCTGAAAAACCGGGCCCGTGCCCGGACCCGGACCCGGACCCGGACCCAGTTCAAATTGGGTTGCTGGGCATATTGAAATTATGCCTTGGCTTTCCATTTGCATTAAGGGCGACTTAGCTGGGCTAAAAGCGAGCCCAGCGCTCTTGAGACATTCCCTTGACCAGGGTCCTCCGTTGTCCTGGCACAAGCCAAGCCCAGCCAACCATCCATCCATCCATTCATCCATCTAGCCATATGTCAGGGCAGTCAATCACAACTTTCTGCCCTGCTCTGGCAGGGCATTTCCTGATTTACGCAGGTAGCATTCGAGTTGACTCCATTTGCGGCTCTATTTGTATTGTTGTGGGCAGGACAGCCCACACACACACACACACACACACACATACACTCGTGTGGGGTTGCTGTGGATGGATGTCAGTGCATTAGTTGGCCTAAACGAAATCCCCTTTCGATAATAATGTGTTTGGCAAAGGCAAAGTTATTGCGTGCTTGGTCAACAGAAATGATTGGATAGACCGAAATCAATTCGATTATCCTATATATTTATAGATATATAGATATGCATATGAGTATGTGTGGGGTATTTATAGATAATTTGTTGACTCATATATGTAGTTAGAAGAAGCATATGAGCTATGCATAAGACTTAAGGGATTAGTGTCAAATATATATAGTATACATAGTGAAATTGCAGGAAAATCTATATCTCACTATACTAAGAATTCTGTATGGTGGTTAGGAGAAGTTATTTTGAAGATCTCTGTGGTTTTAGGAGTAAATATGGAATATATTATATATATATATGTAGGTATACATACATAGTTATTGACTGACTGATCAATCTTTTGTTCCAGCATGATCATAGAATTTATGATTATTCCCAGGATACAGGAACATCAAGAAAACACTTGTGCCCTGTGCTCTAACAGCCTTTGACTTATGATATTACATACGAATTTTAGATAAAAGCAGTGACTCTGCGGAGCGACGATCACTTAAGCGTAGCTCGCTGTAACTCAATCAGCCAGAAGCTCAGCATAGCTCACTGTAGCTCACCCATCAAGAAGCAGCTCAGCAAAGATCGCAGTTGCTCAACCAACCTTGAAATGGATAAACATATATCAACAGGTAATTGAAACTGATACGGTTCTGACGAAGCTATGGAGATATGGAGATATGATGTTCTTATTAGTTGATTAGTTATAAGTAACAGCTAACGGTCAATTCATCTCAGACTAACACTTTATTTCAGGGTCTCCCAGATTCTCAGATGAAGCTTTCTATCCAAGCAGTTATCGTTAAGCTAAACCTGATTATTATGGAAATTAAAGACATTTATTTGATTGGCAATCAGTTATGTGTTCTACCTAATGAGCACTTTTACAATTTCTATAATATATATATATATATATATATAATAATATAAATAATATATAATGTGATATATGTATGCATTATGTATGTGAAATATAGTTCCATCATCCATTCCATAGTCGATCCATATCTACTATATGTATATTATATTTTATATATATATACTGCCATAGTTGGTATTTCTAATATACTTCTTATATCTTAACCCAAAATTCTTATATTCGCAACTCCATGCCATAGCTAACCCACCCTCAAGTCCAACTCCTGCCAATTTTCGGTGCCATTTCAAAGATCTTGAAGAGTGGAGGAGCTAACGCTTCACTCGCTTTGTAAGTGTTTTCTTTTTCAGTTGTTTTGGTAAACGGTTTGATATGCATTTAATTGGAGCTTACAACTGGCGAATCGATGCGCATTGTTCTGCCCACGCCACGGCTTGCCAGGCATTTAATATGCTTGCCAGGTGAACCAGGTAAAACGAACGTAATGGACTTCAATGTGGAGCTCCAGTTGTTTCTCCAGGAAAAACAACAAAGGAAATCGCCAACTTGTATTTATCGCTACATATCAGTGGCATACGAGGGGGAAGGTGGGCGGCAACGGGCGGGCCACGAGGGGCGAGGGACTTTAAAGAAATAACAGCCGCAGCGCAAGAGCTGGGGTGGGGAGGGTCATGCTCCTGACATGGCCAGACTTTGCTGACAAGCGCTTGTCTCTGGGCTCAGCTTGACGCTGGCCGCAGTCCGGATGAGGCTGAGCTGCGGATGGGAGGCTGGGTGGGGTCTGCAGACAAGGCACAAAACAATATGCGATGATATGATGCGTGTGCCATGCGCGCGCTCCTCTGTGTATGTGTGTGTGTGTGAGTGTGTTTCAGGTTGTTTTTAGAGCGCGACCGACGCGTTGTTGTTTTGACAACATGCGACCAGGAGGGCCCCTCCAAGCGCCAACCACTCGCACCCTCCCCCACTACCCGCTCACCCAATGCATACACAAAAGAAAACACAAGCGCCGCATATGTGTGAACGGCGAGCTGTGGGGCTCTGGGGCTGGGGCTGGGGCTGGGTGGGCAAGAATATTTAACAGGAAGAAACCAATAAAACCTAATGATATGAAAAAATGCAATTTTCTGAAACTCAACCAACACACGCACACACTCACACACACACGCACACGCACGAAAGACACAACAAATACAATGATATGAAGCACTGGGAGAAAGGTTTACACGTTCACAAGAATCGCGGCAACAGCAAAATGGTGCGGAAAAATAGCAGCAGCAGCAAGTGAAATGGCAGCAACATCAAAGCGAACAACAGCGTGGCGAAGAGATGAGTTAAGATGCAGCAGCAGCAACTAAATAAGAGGCTGTATGAGCCATGGCAACAGCAACAGCAACACAAGAGCAAGCAACAGAAACAGTAATAGCAGAAGCATGAACAGCAACAGCGCTAGCCACACCAGCAATAGTATCAGCAGCAGCAACAGACAGAGCAACAGCAACAGCAGCAACACAAGAGCAAGTAACAGCAATATGCAGAAATCAACTGGTAGCAGCAATAGCCACAACAGCAAAATACCTAGCAGAAGCATGAACAGCAACAGCCCTTGTTATAGTAGCAACAGCAGGAACATCAGCAGCAGCAACAGATAAAGCAACAGCAACAGCAGCAACACAAGAGCAAGCAACTGTTACAGCCACATCAGCAGTGACAGCATCAGCAGAATCAACAGCAATAGCAACAGCAGCAACAGCCACAACAGTATTAGCAACAGCAGCAACTCATGAACTCAACAGCAGCACTAGGCACAACAGCTACATCTTGCTCCAGCAGCAGCATGCACGGCAGCAGCTCTAGTCACAGTAGAAATATCAACAGTTGTAACAGTAATAGCAACAGCAGCAACACAAAAGTAGGCAACAGCCCCAACAGCAGCATCAACAATAGGAATAGAAGCAACATCAACAAACGGCAGCAACACCAATAGCAACAGCCACAACAATAAACCCTATTATATTGGCTTATTGCTTATTTTTAACATTTCGTGGAAAGTGTAACAAAAATATTATCAACAACAGCTAATGAACGTGGAAGAAAGAAAAACTGAATTATCAGAAACAGCAGCAGCAATAGCAAGGGAGTAAGCACATTAAAGAGCAACAGAATAGACGCGCAATCATGAGAATAACAGGAGCAACAGCAGCAGCAATAGCTTTACCAAGAAGTGCAACCAAAACAATTATTAGCAACTATAATATTAGTAGAAGCTGAAGAATAGCGATCAATTATAATTGTAACAACATCAACATTGAGTAACCAGAAGGGCAACAGCAACAGTGACAGTGACAGTAACAGGAACAGTAAACAACGACTTTGACAATGACAGCAACAGCAACAGCAACAGCAGCAGCAACAGCAATATCAGCAACAGCAGCAACAGTAACTATGGCAGCAACATCAACACCAACAGCAGCAGCAACTACTACTGTTAGTCTATGTGCTGACGTTGCTGTTAATACTGTTGCCGCTGCTGTTGGTCTATGAGCCGATATTGCTGTTTATAGTGCTGTTGCTGTTAGTCCATATGGCAATGTTGCTGCTGCTGCTGTTAGTTGTCAATGTTGCTGCTGCTGCTTCATCGTATAAACATTTCGTTGCGTTTGATTTTCCGCTTCAAAAAATCAGAAATATCAGAGCCGTCTTGGCCAAACACGATGATGATGATGATGACGATGATGATAAAGATGATGATAAAGATGATGATGGCCATGTCTTTGGCGCTTCTTGTGTTTTGCCTCAGTGACATGTTGTCCTCTGTTGTCGCTGCTGCTTCTACTTAGACTTGTTGTTGTTGTCCGCGTAAGTTGTCATATGTGAAGCTTTGCGCGTTGCTGAATTTTTATATTACGTGCACAGCAACAACAACAACAACAACAACAACAAATAATAACAACAAAGCATATGGAAGGAAGAGCACGAGCTGGGCTTCAAAAAGAAAGGACAAGGATGGCAACAGCAGCTGCTGTGAGCGAGCAGCAGATAGAAGCGAACGTGGGAAACGTAACGAAATGAAATGAAAGACAACAACAGCAACAACAATAACAACAACAACATCAACAGCAGCAACAACAACAACAACAATATAAACATGGCACCCAACACTTGTTTCATGTCCTTCCTTAGACGTTTGTCGTTTGTACAGCGCCTGGCAACGTCCACTGCACGTCCTTTGGCCAGGCAGGAGAGAGGCTGGGCTATCGGTTATGAGTTGGAGGATGAAACGCCAGCCAGCCAGCCAGCCAGCCAGCCGTTGCATATGAAAATGTATTACCGTTAAACGGAGGGCGGGCCATACCCAAAACTCGAACCCTGTTGCCAACTGCTGCGGCCCCCTGCCCCCTCCGTCCTGACCGCTCACAGGACACACACAGGCGCAACGCATGTAAGCAATTTTCAAAAGTACTTAGTCAGCATCTTTTTAACCCTTACTCCATGGCTCTAGCCCAACTCCAACCCCAACCCCATGGCACTGCCTTTGAAGGTGGCCGCGGGGTGACCGTTCGTCAGCAGCGCCCACGCATGGCGCTCCGCAGATACCGAAGGGTAATGTTATGTCCTGTCACTGGCTAGAGCCAAACGATAAGCCAGACGACACCATTTCCCTGCTCTCTATCCCCTCTCCCCTCCCCTCCCCTCCCCTCTAAATGCCCAATGAGCATCCCCAGCACAAGTCGCAGGCCGAGCATTTTTTAGTATTGCGTTTCGGCTGACTTTGGCAAAGGTTTCTCCTTTCTATTTTTTTGCGCTCTCTTAACACATATTAAGCCGCAAAAATATTGCCGACTGAGGACCCAAAAAAATGATACTATAAGATATATAAAAACAAAGCAGGCTAGAGTCGACTGTAGTCGACTGGCGGATACCCTGGCTGACAGCTTGCAGTCTTTAAACTTATTTAACTATGTGAAAACTGAGCAGATTTGCAGATATACATAAATATCTAGAAAAACCAAGCCAGCTAGAGTATTTTGTTGGGCACGACTCGACTGGCAGATACCCTAGCTGAGGGCTTGTTTGTCTTTAGTGTTGCTTCACTCTGAATTTAGTTAGCTTTGTGAATGAGCTTTCCAGTTTTCCTTAAAGGTATCCTTAGAGCCTGGTTCTGTTTGTCAAATACATTTGACATTTGCTATATATATGTATATATATCTATATAAAACATATCTCATATATAAAATACCCTTTTGAATCAATATAATAGGGTATTTAAAAAATATATGTATATATGTCATACTAGCAATTGAATACGCAAAGCATGTTTGACACTGGGCACAGGGGCTTGAGGGCTGCTTTGGCTAAAGGCACGCCAAAAAAAAAAAGAAAATGGCACTGGCCTGTTAATTCACTCGATAGCCATTCATTGGAAATTCTTGATTGATGCTCTGCCCTCGTCTGCAGCGCGTTGATAAGCTGGCAAGCAGTGTGGGCCACACCCGAGCGCCCCAGTCCCCAACTACTAAGAGTGAAGCCCTTTCTTCAGAACATTTTTACAACTGCTGCGTTGTCAGTTAGTTTTTCAATTTTTCATTTTACATATTTTCAGGGATTAGATGAGGACGACAACAGCAACTCTCGGCTACTAGTTGCAGGGGTTCAGAGTGAGCTGTGGTTATCGGAGCTGCAATAAATATATATTCATATGACCCATGAGCTACAGAGAGAGAGAGAGAGAGAGAGAGGGAAAGAGCGAGGCAGAGGGGGCGAGTTACTTGATAGATATATATGAAGATATAGGTTCTATATGGCATCATGGCTGCTAATCAGGTATAGAACTTTTGTGAGGAAAAGAATTGAGACTTCCTTTGTTAAACATAAATTTTAATTCATAGTGACAACAAAATTTTGAGTATTTACGTTAGTTCAGCAAAAACAAATCCTACTTGAGGATGAAATCCTTTTAATTTGAAGAACACTCCCAATCAATGGATCGACAGCCGCTCTGATCGACCCACACATCTAGATGAACTCCTTCAAAATTCTGCAGCGTATTGGGTGTTTTGCAACTGTTGAGCTCGGCTTTGTGTTGATCGTGTGATCTTAGGTCGCTTATATATAGCATCGTCGGGGCAAATGAAACATGGGCATTACCATTATCATGAATGAAGGTAGGAATCGCGTATGTTCCCTTCAGCATTATTTGCGTTTGTTTCGATTATTAATTTCTTTAAAATATTTTGCCGCTATTTCTAGAGACGAGTTTTGTTTCTTCACTTCGGCTGACGAAATACGTCGATTTCCGTGGCCATTCTTGAAGTTAATACTATTAGACGTTGTCGCCTTGAACTCGGGGACCTTTATCTTAAAAGGAATATCATTACTGAATTGTATTTTCTTGCTGGTCTTTCTGGTGCGGATTTCTTTCGGAGATTGAAAACTACGACTTTTCTGACCACGAGCCTTGCCTTGCTTGAATGTGAAGTCGGAGACGGTGTAAATGGACTCTTCGGTGCCACACGACCTTGGCGTTTCCTCGCTGTAGAATCTCCGCGGCATTGAGCGATGGCGATCGTGAAACTCGGATACCTTGGCTTCAATGATCTGATCCAACTTGTCCAGCTTGAGATTCCTTAGCTTTTGCTCGAGTACCATATTCACCATTTTACTAATCGTCTCGTACATTTGCTTCTCATCCGCCGTCTTCGACTCCGGGCGCAACTTCTCCAAGGCATCCTCTGTGATCAGAGCAAAGCGCAGTTTTGGGTATCGCTTCGCGTGCTTGGCCATTGCTGAAAATTGTATCAATTTCAATGAAGCGCAAGCGTTAAATGGATAAAAGATATACAATTTTGGATAACTTAAAAGTGAACTTAAAATTTGAAATTTATTTTATAAATTTTCCGGCCCGAAAAATTTGGGTTCCTACTCGATAAATGAATACTAATGTTCTGAGACGAAACGTTTCAATGATGTTACTGAACGACTAACCCAGTCGAGTCGTTTCTCATGGCCTACTCCACTACAATTTCTCTGAATATCCCCCCTCTCTTTCTCTCTCTCTCGCTCTCGTGCCGTCCCTCTCTGCCACTGATTGCCTTTGAGTCGAGCACTTCCTTTGCGTCTATTGTTTTGGTGACATGTGACAGGCCGTACTTCCCAATATTGGCACGCAGCGCATTGTCCTCGGCCTTTTGAGTCGGGGCTGGGCAAAAACAATGCGCAAAGCGTGGGGTGAGACCAGCCGCTGAGACTGCACTGGCTGGAGACCGAGCCGAGCAGAGGCTCCCTTCCAAATCATGTCCGATGACATTTAACAAAAGCTCGCTCGAACAAGTCACGTTTTCCGCTCTCAATTAATAAAAATAAGCAGCATAGCTCGAAGTCTTCATACAACGACTTGCGCATACACTTTGCTGATTATTTAAATATATAAAATTCTTATATATATAAAATATATAATGAAAATAATAATTTTATTCCGATTCTATGTGTCTTTTATATATAAGTTGTAACTTTTCTAATATTTTTCCCTAATTGTAAATCCAATTAAGGTGCCAAGTGCTTAGCCTGCTGACCAGGCAGAGTTCCTGACACAGTTGTCGTGTCCTTCGGCCCGCTTTAATGAATACATTGGTCGCTTCTTGGGCTGACACGTTCACCTTATTGCTGGCCTTTAGTTTTATGGCTTCCTTCACTGATTCCGCATCTGGTTACCCTTCGAGTGGAACTTGCATTTTCAATTTCAGTGACATTTCGGGGTTATTGTTTGCGATCTTGAGGTCCTGGCTCCTGGGTCCTGGGCCCTGTCCCGTCTCTTGACGACTTGTCACAGGCACTTCAGGAAGCCGGCGGCGGCCGATCTCGAGGCAAGACGCGGCCGCAAGACCTTCAGCGCAACCCCAAAAATAAAAAACTCAAATGCAAAAAAATAAAAAACCGAAAACTGAAAATGAAAAATGATAATTTCCATTGACGCGATTTTTAACATTGTATGTGTGTGTGTGCGCGCGTCGTTACCTGGTAGGGGATTCGTGTTTGGTTTTTAGGATCGGCATATGCATTGCGTATACGGGATTAACTCGATTTACGAAAGGGTTACGCATGCAGCCCGCCCGAACGTCCCAATAACAAAATATGCCAAAGTGTTTAATGTGCATTACCCGTTCCCATTTCCATGCCAGTTCCCATTCCCAATACATAGGGAATGCCAGGTAGTCGCTCTCGCCGTCTCTCTCTCTCTCTCTCTCTCTCTTTCTCTCTGTCTCTCTTTCTCTGTTCTGGTTGGCAATGAGTGTGCACAAAAGGCGAGCTCCTTTGCCTGCCTAATTCGCGACGTCGCGAGGTCCCGAGGGGGTAGCACGAAGTGCTTACAAATTACGTTAAAAGCGAATTAACCCTGGCGCACAGCCATATATCCCGATCGTAGGCAAATGTGTGGCGTCACGATCGCACAGGACCAAAGTGCTCGAGCACATATGCCGCAGAGATCGAACGTCTGTCGGCCTAACGGGTTGTGTGTGACTGAGAGTGCGATATCTCGCTCCTTCTCTCTCCCTCTCTAGCACTCTTTATTATCGGCACTCGTCAATTATCAGTCGCCATCGGCGCCTTATCGACTGGACCCATCAGCCCTGCGCTTTTCACAGCTGATACTCGAGCGCGTTTCACGGGCGAACAGCTACGGCAATCCGATCGGACCTTCCGATCAAGTCAAGTGGCCGCCGCAAAGTGTCATCAATTAGCCAATTTCCATTGAAGATTGTGCGCTTTTTATGCTTTGCTTCAGATCTGTTTTTGAGATAGTTTTCATGGCAAAGGTTTCGCTGACAGGCAAATGCCGAAGGGTTGCCTATTGGAAACTTTTGAAAGCATATTTTAAGGGAAATGATCTAGTTATCCTTGATGCTATTGCCAGTATACTATACAAGGAATCTTACAAACTCCTTTTAATCTTTGGCGTACTTTAAAGGTTTATATAAAACCAAATTTAATTTCCGTCAGACTTTACGCCGTAATTAAGTCAAGACCACGGCAGACAGCTCCGAATTGGCTCGTAAGTTGCTTTAAACATTTCTTATTGACTTATGCATCTTAGCCAGGAAACCCAACAATTGTAACTCTATAGCCGTATCTTCAATTGAAGAGCTTCCCATTTTCCAGCTTCATCGAGGTGTATCAAAAGCCTAAAGACCTTTTTACATCAAAAAGAAGCGGCTGGGGCACATACATACATGCTTATTATGGGCAATTTGTACAGTATCAAATTGGCAGAGTAAAAGGAAGTTCTTCAAGTAGCGGCGGGGGCTAGGCTTACACACACACACACACAAACACAAAGAGTCGCAGCGAAGGCGGAAAAACTTGCTGTCAAAGGCCATTCGAGAAATTCAATTGTATTGCTCTTGGTCTGGGTATATTTGTTTAATAATATGGCGAGTGTGTGTGTGTTTGTGTGTGTGCCTATCTGTTTGAATGTTTGATATCAGAGCGCAACATTTATAAATGTAATTGTATAAATGGGCTGCTTATGCCCACAGTCGAGCCCCCGTAAAGTAAAGTGCAGCTCGGATGCCCATAGGGTTGAAGTAATGGCCGGTCTGCGCTGTCCGTTAGCCATTAGGGGTGGACCATAGATTCGGATTCGGAAACGGATTCGAATTCGGATTCAATTCGAATCGTAATAAAAATATGGCCACAGACCGAAAGAGAGAGGACAGAGAGAGAGAGAGAGAGAGAGAGAGAGAGACAACTGCGACAACAAACAAACAATAAATGTGTACGATTTCAAAGCACTTCAAACGCTCGGCCCAAGCGACTCCCACCACCACCACCATCAGCAGCACCACCACCAAGTCCAGCAGCCACTTCAGGACTTTTACCTCGCTGCCGTCCATCAACAACACTAACGAGCTGGCAGCTTAGACTCAATGGCACAATCGAGTCGAGCTGAGTCGAGGAGAGCGACAGGGTGTGAGGGTGGGTTGGCTGGCCAGTGCCACTGCCAGTGCCACTGCCACTGCCTGGCCGCTGTCCGTTTCCAACAAAGGGGTCAATGCGTACTGCGGAGCTTTGCGCTTGGTCTGATCTGGGCTGCTCTGGCTGAGCACGTTCAACCCCTCGGACAGATTGACTTTTATGTTGATAGTATTCTCGCTCTCTCTCTCTCTCTCTCCTTCTTTCTCTTTGTCCGCCTTTGTTTGTGTATGTCCACTACGCAATTCGCTGGCATATACCCACCCCTCAGGTGGCCATTTTGAATATTGGCAGTGGGCAAGCAACACCTTCCGTGGCACAACAATTGATTTTAATAACTGCGTCGAGCCATTTGACCAGCTTCAGCTGCTTCAACTTTGTGCACAGTACAAAGCATTATCACTTCCAACTTAACTGTAACGCGCAACATTACGCAAGACTCGGGTAAAATCATTTTCCACATAAGCTCACTACAAAGCTATCTATGTGCAGAGGTTTTTATATTGCAACACATTATTCAGATTCTTAGTTAATGTTCATTTATTGAGAGTGAAAATAAAAACTCATTCCTTTGACGTGAGTCTATCCTACAGCTACTGGTATAGCGCTATAGGTGATTGCACTGCTTAGTACCCTGCACTGCTTAGTACCCTGCACTGCTTAGTACCCTGCACTGCTTAGGAGCTTCCCCCATTGCAGAGTTTATGCATCAATTGCGCATTAGACCCAATTTCATGAGGTCAATTCAGTTTGACAAGTCCACACATCTTGCTTAATGTCAGCGGCTGGCACTAAATCCGAAAATTAGCTACTTATGCCGTAACTGGGGCTTTACCTGCACCACTTTAGCTGGCCGCATACATGTGTAGCTCTAATAAGCCGCCTTAAGCCGGTGTCCATGCGCTGTCCGTGGTCCACGGCCCGTCCTCCACGAATCCATTACACGCATCAAATGCTGCTCCATATGGGCATCCTGTGGCAGCTCTCCAGCCTATGTTCGATGCGGATAGACCTCGTCCGCCCTGTTGCTCGTCCTTGGCTGTGCGGCGCAGCCAACCCCATTGGCGTATTAAGACAAAAGGTTAAATTTAAATTTGAAACGCAAATGGAGATGGGACATCACGTCCACATTCACGTCGCTGTCCGTGAGCCGTTGGAGATGCGTGTGCCATTCCCCATGCGGCGTGCGCCATGCGCCTCGGTCATACGTTGCAATGTGGCTGGCCGAAATATCTCTTAACCCTCTCACTCTCTCTCTCTCGCTCTCTGGGCGAGAGTGAGCCTCCAAGCATATTGTTGGCTCGGAATTGGATTGTTAGGCGTAAGGTGTAGCAGATGGTGTGGATTTTGTGTGTGTGTGTGTCTTGGTTGTTGAGGAGCGCCCGTGAAAGGCAACGGCAAAGGCAAAGGCAAGGGTTTAGCCCGTAACCCGACCGATGCGAACTCAATTCTAGTCCAGGGTGGTTTAGTCTGTGTGCGTATGTGTGTGTGTGTGGAAAGAATAAAAGAAACTGCTGCTAAGGCCAGAGACGTGGCCAGAAGGAGCCATACGTATGCTAATGGACATTCGAGATTTTGGTTTTGGTATTTTAAGCAGCTCAGAGCCGCTCAGCACTGTTCGGTTCAGATGTGGGGGGGGGGCTCTGGAAAGCTGATAAGTACGTTTGATGCCGCCTCTCGAATGCTACGTGTGCCTGCCTGTCTGTCTGGCTGACGGGCTGACTGACTGGCTGACTGGGCCATGGCCATAGCTTCGATAGTCTGGGTAAGCTGGTCGAACCGAAGCACGGAAGGGGCTAAGGCGGTGGCATGATACTCATTTTGTGATTGTGTGATGATGGATGGGACATGTGCCGTGGGGACTTTTGTAGCAGCTTAGATGCTTCAAAATGCCGATAGCTGTCGAAAGGCCGAGCACGGGAAGAGAGAACAAGACTAAGACCAAGACCAAGACCAAGACCAAGACCGAGACCGAGGACCTTAGGCCAGTTGCACTGCTTGTCCTTGTGCTATTGAGCGTGTGCAAAGTCCCAAGCTCTGGCTGTCCGCTCAACTGTGTCGGGCAAAAGGATTCGAACGATTTAGCATTCGAAATAAGTTGCTCCGTTGTCCTGTATGCCCCGTATCCTGTGTGTGTGTATGTGTGTGTGTCTGTCAGTCGGTCTGTTGTCTGCTTTGTTTGTTCGCGCACTATTCATACCTGATATCCAGGACCATTAAATTCATAAAATATGCATGTGGATAAACATAATGCCAGGCCATGCGAATAAATACTTTTGTCAAGATTTGACCATGATTGAGTGTGTGCAGAGCCGACGCCCACTCCAGTCGCCCCTGTTAACTGGCCATAATTCATGCAGTCGATTGGTTTGCACACTTTCCGGATTAGTTACGGAGCGGCGACCACTCGACCCAAGCAATGGGTCAATATTCAGGTGTCAAAGTTGATCAGGGCAGCCTGCTTCACAAATATGTAAATATATTCTTGAAACTTGGCATATGGGCTTAGTAGATATATGTAGTGATTGGGATTTTGTTGGAGTTGGAGCTAGTAGAAATATATACATATATATAGATACATATATATACATATATAGATTGCTATAGTAACTTTAAAGATTGCTAGAAACTCACTGAGTCTCAGTTGAAATTTTGAATAAGTTGGAATTATAGCTAGCCTAGGTAATATGTGATGTAAATGGATATATACATATGTGTATATAAAAGCTGTCCCATAATTCGCGCAAGAAGTAATTTTGATAGAACACACAGGTTTATAATTAAAAATTGTAAGTTTTTTATTGATTCATATAGAATACTTTTGAAATATATAGGATAACCGATTAACTTGAACTTGCACTTGGCCTTAGGCTCATTAAGGTCCAGCCTAATGTAGCACAACAGTGTGTTAAATATTTTTAATTTCTGGTTAAGGTTTACTCTGGCAAAGGATTGTCATATTAATAGCCTCTCTAAAACTTCAATCTTATAGACATTTCCGAAGGTCTTTTATGTAAGAGTCATAGATCCTAGCCTGTTATATACTCCAGACATGCCCAACTCAGCTGTTAACTACTAGTTAATGCCAACTGAAGCAAACTTTTACTATTTATCGAGCAAGTCTTCTGTTAAGACATTCCCAAGGCTCAATACGATCTACAAGACAATTATGGGGTGTTCACAGTGCTCATTGGGGCGTCTGAGTGCACTTGTAATGGGTCTACATTTAAGCATCGATAGAGTGAGCACACACACACACACACATACCCACACACACACTCAGTTGGGCGAATGGGTGTACTCATTAAAAATGAACGTTAACATTTTGCAGACAATTTCAACCTAATTGGCCCATATCGAGCTGTTGCCAAGGCAGCCAATTTGGTGGGCGCTGTCACAGAGAGGCGTGGCGGGGGGCGTGCACTAAAAATAAAAATTAAAAAAAAAACACACACAAAAACGAAAAAGAATAAATAATTAATAACACATAAACAAAGCGAAAAAACTGAAACGAGTGTACTAAACGCGGCTGCATAGGCTTCAAATTGATAAAGCGAAAGTACGAGAGAAAGAGACAGCACAAGAGAAAGAGAGAGAGAGAGAGATGGGGAGAGAAATATTAGATAGAATAAAATAGCTGTGTCATTCGTTATTTTTGAGTGCTATTATTAAGCATTTGAAATATCATACCATGATGCGGGACATGGGTCACATATGAATACATGTGAATATGAATATGAACATGAATGTGTGAGTGTGTATGTGTATGCCTGTGTGTGTGTGTTTGTGTTGGCGCGTTATCCATTAGCTTATATTAAAATCATTTTTTGCAGACTGAATGGCTGGCTGTAAAGCCTGGGACGATGCCATACAAAAACCACGCCCCACAGACCCCGACCCACAGTCGGGCGGACAGGGCGACAGACAGGCCGACGGACGGACGGACGGATAGACAGAGCCAACAATCACGCACTCACACACCCACACAGCACACAACACACGCTGGACGGAGGCTCGAGATGAATGGGCCGGGCCACAAATGTACCGAGTTGGTCGCATTGTTTAATGAAAGTTCTTTCCAAAAACTTTTGCAAGCCGCTTACGGGAATGTGGACTCAGCTCTCGAACCAAGTCTCTCTTTCTCTCTCTGTTGTCGTCGTGGGACGTTGGCCGCACGTATGCAAATGTGGCTTTCCCTGCAGCATCTGCAGATGGGCGCGTCTGCGGGGGCGGCAGCAGGACGTGTGGTGTCAGACGGCAGTTGACAGCATGTTTATTTGTTTTCATGTCCCTCTCTGCCCACCCTCTCTCTCTCTCTCTCTCTCTCTCTCTGTCTCACTCTGTGTGCTGCCTCCCACTCAAGCGCTAAATGTGGCCACTGTCAATCTGAGCGTCCACATTGCAGCCTACCTTTTCGTATATTTTTTCGGTTCGTACTCAGCACAGTGCATGTGAATATATTCACATTTATTCATATTGATTAACACACATATGAGTGGAGAACGTATGTGTTCAATGAATGCATTCGTAAGTAGTTTTTAAATGAAAAGTTCTTGAATAGAGTGAATAGAGGTGAATAAGTTTAATTATTCAATGAATAAGTTTAACTTGATGAATACAATGAATATATTCGTACTAAAATTGAACTTAATTTAAGTTAAATTTTATTTATTAAGAAATGGTTTGAATACAGAATAACAGACATGTGATTAAAATGAGTGTAACCAAAAGTTCAACATGTGAATAAAAAAACAATGAATGCAATGAATATTAATCATTGTTTACTACAAATACTATGAATAAATCAATTTTTCTAACTTAATTTACAAGGGAATAACTTGAGTATATAATAGCAGGCATATGAATATAATGAGTGCATTCAAACCATTCACTTTGATCATTTACTGAATACATGTAAATACTGAATGAATGCAGTTAATTCATATTTTATTTATTTATTTATTCACGAATGATGAGTTATTTCAGTGAATGATTGTGAATACATGTTAATAGTCGTTAATGTATTCATTTATTCATTAATTGAATTAAATACAGTTATCAGTCTACTGTGAATATTATGAATATACTCGTATAGATTCATACCTACACATAGAGGTGTATTCACACTCAATTATGTGAATCAAATGAATAAATTCAAGAATTTATTCGATTGTTTGCCGAGTGCTTTTCACTTTAAGATTCACTGAATACACTCACATGTCCACATTTCTGTCCACTCGCCTGTCCGCCATATGTCCGATTTCGGACATGCGCGATATTGCGCTCACACACACACACGAATACACACACACACGCATACACACACACTCATGCATATACAGTCGCTTGCTTTTATGCTGGAGACATTCGTCCATTTGCCCATCTATTTCTATGTGAATATGTGGGCATTGTACATATGTGGAGTGCGAACTCTCTATCTCTCTCTCTCTCTCTCTCTCTCTGTGAGTGTATGTGTGTGTAAAAGTCCTTTGTTATTGTTGTTGTCGCTTTACAGGACTTTTGGTCCATTTAACATGTCTCATAATAATTGTGATTGGGGTTTATTTCGCATTCATTTGAATATGAATTAGCATCGTTTCGCATTTGAATGTCCAAAATGGGCCACAAGCCACCCACTGGGTGGGAGGGAGTGTGGAAGGCGCATAAAGGACGAAGCTGCAGAATGGATGAATAGACTAGAATTTTGCCAATTTAGCAAAAAGGGAAACGTTGCGATTGTATCTGCCAGTGGACCACATACACACACACACACATACACACACAGATATAGAGACAGACACTCTTATAGCAGCACATCCTTAAGGAACTGTAGCAGCTGCCCACGTGAGTCAAGCGGTAGCCAAGTACCAAACGTCCGACCGTCCGACTGGGTGGTTGACTCTCATAAAGACGTAAAAAACTATGCAACATTTTTAACTGTCAGTTTTGTGCAGTCACCAGAAGATGCTCGCCTGCTGTGTGTGTGTGTGTGTGTGTGTGTGTGTGTGTTTGTGGTAGCAGAGGATGCGCAGCATACCCGGACAGCCACACTCGCTCGCTTGGTCGCTCCAGGCTCGTCTGTCGCTCGTTTGGGGAATTCGCTCTTATTAATTAGTGCAAAATGGCCCTTGGGGGACACAGACACAGGACCTCAGCCGGGCTTTCTGTGGGCTTTTGATTAAAGAGTTAAAATGATTGCCGAGTGGTCAACTGTACACGGCAACTGCGTAATACCCACATACCACCCAACCACCCAACCACCCAGCCACCCAGCCACCCAGTGGCAATAGCATTTACTTATCTGCGGCTTGCTCTGAGTTGGGCCATAATTCTTGCTATTCTGAGCAAAGGACATAGTCACAATTGAGAAGTTGTTGAAGTGGATTCCCAGAGTTTTTCATTTTAGCTTTTAACACATCTGAATTTAGCTTCTAGCACAACTGAATGTTTCGATAAGGGTTTAACATTAATAGGAAACTCTGAATTGACGGAGTCTAAGTGTTGGAAATATATTATTAGACAAATTGAAACTGAAACTCAGGATATACGTAAATGAAGCTTTTAACTGAGCATAAGGCCATGCATAGCTAAGATGGTCTAAGTATCTCTGGATAGGACTTTTAAAAGTGGGAGGGTTAATGATATATTTAATCACAATTGTTTTATATATACCATATATATACTATACTATAAAAAGACAGAAGTTATTGTTTGCTGAATCTTGAGTGCATTAGAAATTTATAGGCATGAACGTGTTGATGCTCATTCTCATTATGCCATTCACTTATGTCAGCTTAAACAACATCATAATTGAAGCTAAAACCAAAGGCGTTTTACCGTTGTACTACCAAACTGCAGAATGAACTCTGTTCGACCATTTGCTAGGACTTATTTGATTTAGATTCTCTGACTATAAAATATTCTCATAAAATATGAAGAATTTTGTAGTAACAAATAACAAATAAAATATATATTTTATTGATAACAATTTTGCATATTTTTCATTGATAAAAAATTAAATTGAAAAACTGTAAAAAACACTTTTATTGTTTTTATTATATATCTAATATTGTATATATCTTATTTATACTTTCTCATTTCCAATCAAATACAATAAAAGTTGAGGATGCACTAGTCTTACAAGTTTAAACAATCTTATTTTTAGAATGCAGAGTGAAGCTCTCTCTCTCTCAAATATATATATATATGAATATCTGGTTATATGGATATATATGTAAGTTCGATATTGTAAGTTACAGCAAATTTTAATGCCAAATTCGGGCAGTTTAGTTCTTAAAGTGCTCGAGATACGCTCAAATGAATGCAGTTTAAAATCAATTGTAATTGACTTTGTGCAAATGAAGAAAGTTATCGATATCAATGAGCTATCGTTCTCAAGTTCTAGGCAAAGACAGCGATAGCTTAACTCTACTGATTCTGGTCAAGATTAGATATATCCACTTCATGGGCTCACTACGCCTTTTACTAATATTCCTGTGGATAAGGAAAGCTCAGCAAGTGTTTGTTTTGACTTCTTTTCAGTTTGCTGTCTGTCAAAATATTTCTTTTTTCATAATTTATGTGGAATATGACTTGCTTTTGTTTGTCGTGACTGTTTACGTTTTGCTTGTTGCCTAGCTGCGTAGCCCACCCCATCGCATTTTCCATTTTCCAGCTCTAATTGCTGTTGTTTTTCTCTCGCTGCTTTTGCGGTGAGCGACTAGCAGAAATTTTGAAAAAATTGCGCTTCGCCCACTGTCAGGATGCGTCGGGATGCGACACGTAGCACATAAATTCTGTCAAAAGCAGATAAAACAAAGTGCAGTTGTTTTTCCACACACACACATGAGTGTGTGTGTGTGTGTGTGTGTGCGAGGACAACGGGATATCAATCCGCAGAAACATGCCCTTTCACACCGCGTTATCGGCGCCCCTCAGCGTCCATGGCAAAGGTCCTGCCGTCCTCGTCATTGCCAGCACATTAGATCATAAATAAAATTAGAGCAGCGCCTTTGGCAGCGCCTCTTGCGTCCATTACGCGCGTCCTATCAGATACGCCTGGTGTGCAAATGTATCTCTGGCCGTGGCTGCAACTGTAGCCGGGTTGTGTAATATTGATTAAATTGGTGAAACTCTTTGCTCTCTGCTGCTGCTTCTTCCTTATTTTTTTTTTTTTTTTAAATTACTGTAAAATTTCGCACACTCACCCAGTGGTAACTCAGCCTCATCCTGCCGCTGTCGTGTATGTTTCACCCTTTTGCCATTATCCGTTCGATTGCCAGTGCTGCTGCTGCCGCTGCTGCTGCTGCTGCTAATAATATTGACACAAAGGATACTCTCTGGTCCTGCACTTCATACAAAAGGTATGAAAAAGAGGATGAAATACAGCAACAACAGCAGCAGCCATGGCTTTGATCGGTGAAGTCAATTGTAACACATCGAATTGTTCGCATTGATAGATTTTGATTTATTTGCAGTTATTTATATGCCTTCAACCAGCCAGTCAGCCAGCCAGCCAGCCAGTCAGCTAGTCTCTCTTTCTCTCTCGCTCTCGCTGTGTGTGTTGTCGATGACTCGACGCCTCATTGAGTGACGGCCGTTGCGGCAAAGGCTCTAACTTTACCTACTTCACAGCGACATTAGATTATCCGTTCTTATCCTCGATTTTTGGTTTTTACCCTTTTAGTCGCTTTCCACAGCAAAGCAAGCACACACACACACACATACACTCATACTATGAGCGAGCAAGGACTTGCTACGTGCTGCACATGGCCTACAGGACATTGCATCTGGCAACAAATATCTGCATACGAGAGACAGCTTGACTTGCGAGGCAGCAGTTGGGTAGACGTGTTAAATGGCATTTGGCTAAATGGCCACAGTCGACTGGATATATATGCTATATTCTTTCAGATTCTTAAGTATTAACTGCATTTGTTTTAGAGCCATTCGAAATACTTAAGGGTTTTATAGTTATAGCCTAAAGGCCAATGATCTAATAAGAAAGCTTTGCTGAAAAATAGTTGAGTTACTATTCTGGACTCGCAATATTTCATGCAAATAGAATTTTATATATGTAGATTTTTATATGTATGTATTAATAGTATATATATTCGTTCTACTATCCATCTTTATGCCTGATAGGCTTAAACAGAAGGCCTCTTTTGAACTTAGACCTGGTTACTTCCAGCTATCGATAATCTCAATAAATCGAAGTCGAACTGTGGGCGGAGGTTAAGCTCTACTATTGCTTGCTGCTTTATTTAATCCTAAGAACTCTGATGAGTATGAATTCCATATCATTAGAGTTAGAGTTACTCTTTTATCTATTGCTCTATAACTATCTGTTTGATTTATCGATTAACCGATTTGCACTATATATTGTAACTATCATATTTGAAAAAGCTAGAGTCTAGCTAATCTGTATATAAATCTACTCCATTTACTTCCACATTGATATATTGAAACATATAAATAAATGTAAAAATATGTAAATAAATATGATAACTAAGCCGAAGGCCTGAGCAGCCAGCGCTTTACTTGGCAAGTTAGCATTTAATATTAAATTTAGTAAGATTTTATATATAAATAAAAAAAAACTTCCAACTTTACTCAAAGAACTTAAGCTATAATATCATAAATATCTCATATACATACATATCCTAAAATCATTAAGTCAAAAATTTAGCTAACTTCATACTTCTTCCCATAAGCTTTTCCTTTCCTCTCCTTTATATAATCTGTTAATCGCATTGCATTCAAGCAATTATCTGTTAATGTCCCGGCTTCAGCCAAGTGAGAGATATATTGGCAGAGGTTTACTTTCGCCGTTGCATCTATCACTGCTGCGTCATCCAGTGCTTTTTATGCCGCAACTGCAGTGCGACTTAAGCAAATGTCCGACTGTCCAACTGTCTGGCAATGCTTGGCCAAGGGGGTGGCTCACATATCTCCACAAGACGCGGCAGCCTAGAGGCCATGTGTGTGTGTGGATGTGCTTATTGCATATCCTTAAGGTAATCACATTCACAATATAATAAAACCATGCGGTGACGTTCCTTTCGCTGTGCGTTTCAGCTGCTGTGCGAGCCACAGCGACTGCTGAATGCGCTATGCGCTGTGTGGGCATAGCGCAGTTGGTCATGTGGTTAGAGCCGGGCCATAAGCGTTTGCCTTCATTTTTGTTGTACTTACATGTGTCTGCGTGCATGTGTGTATTATTTTTTTTTCTTATTTTGCTGTGGAGCGTCTTCTTTTCGTTTATTTTGAAAAGTTTGTTGGTATCCGGCTACAAGTCCCTTGGGCAGCATTTGCCACCCCATTCACAGGCAGCTGTGTGAGAAGACAACGCTACAAGCAAACCACCCACACACACACACCTTGGGCGCTCGTTTGAAATTCTTCAAGTTAATGTTGTTGTTCCTGTTTTCATTTTTTTCATTCTTTCCTTCTGCTTCTTCTCTCTTTTGGTAACTGTGTTGTTTTTTCCTTTTCCAAAATGGACATATGGCCATTGGCATGCCCGAGCCCTGGCCCTGTCCCTGCCCCTGCTCCTGCCCCCTCGCATCCCGCATGTGTGCTGTGCGAGTGTGGTTATCTCCATGTAGGTTTTAAAACCTTAAACAATTTCGGCAACGGCTTGCGAATAGACTGTAAATTGGGAAATTAATGGCCCTGTTACGGCTCGTGTATTGTTTTTTAAAGGGTTTTCCGTAAACCCCCTTTGCCACTCTCGCACATGTTTTCCCTTTTTTCTTTCATTTTTTTCTTTGTGCCGACTGACTGAGTGATAGGAGGCGTTTGCCACCCACTGAGTGGTTGTCTGCTTAGTCTGTGTGCATCAGAAATGGACCTCGGCCTGGACCACAACGTGGACTCAGCATTCTTGTGGCTTTCCTATTTGCAATGGGATTTATGAATTTGTGTAGAGCACGGAATTCAGCGTCTGGAAACTTTACTTTTAAATAAGTTCTTTCTTTCTAGCCATATGTAACTCTGTCTGCTTATGTGTGGGTGGATATGAAATTGCTTAGTTAAGTCTTTTGAGCTTATACCTTCATACTACAATAAGTTCAAAATACTCAAAAGTAAAGACTTATACAAATATATGTATGATATATGAGTTCCTAAAAGACTCAGTGAGACTTTCTTTAAGCACTATGTGATTACTTTCTAGTACTCTCTGCTATTCCTCTTCGTCTTCTTATATTCTCTTATTATGTTATTGTTTCTTTCTCATCTTCAGCTTTCCTTTCTCTCTTCTGTATCTTTTTCATATTTTCTTTGTTCCTTCTTCTCCTTCTCCTAACAGCTTCTTTTACTATCTAATATAAAATTGTGTTTCTTCTCAGTTTTCTTCTATTTTTTTTTATCTTTTACGTAATCTTCTCTTCGCTCTTATAATCTCTTCTCTTTCCTTCTCTTTTTCATTTTTCACCTTTTCTTCTCTCTTCCTTTTTCTTCTGAACTTTTGTTTTCTGTCTTTTCCTCTCTCTTTTGTTTCTTATTTTAGTCTCTCCAATACATCCCCCATTTTGGTTTCTCTCCTAATTCTTATCTCTTATTTCTCCGCTTCTTCTTCTTCATCTTATCTCCTTCCCTCTCTTTTTCTCTTGCTTTCTTTTCTTTTGTGCTTCTTCTTTGCCTTCTTCTCCTCCTCTTCATTCCAAACTCTTCTCCTTTTTATTCATTTCACATTTCCATCTTTTCTTCTTATCTGCAGGACTCCTGTCTTCAATCCTGTAATGGTTTTGACAATATTCCTCATAAGACTTCATCATCATAAAGTATGCTTCCAACAGAGCTATATTAAATCCAACTGAGTTAACTTAACTTACTGAGGTAACTTAAACTGTTATATTATCTATTCCCAAAAGAGTATTCAGTCTTCGGTTCTCTCCTATGAACTCTTCCAAGTTTGAACTTCAGCTTGAATGATTCTACAAATAGTTGCAACTATGTTCCGTTTCGTTCTCTTGAAAGTCAGATAACATTAATATATGCGAATCAAATATAGGGAAACAGACTTAAAAGGAACTAAAAAAGGGAAACAACGAAGAGAAAATTGCGAAAACATGTTCAAGCAAGGACATTAATATATATACTATAAATATATATATATGTATATATATTTTTGCATATATATTTATGTAATATTGGTAACTGAAGTGGGCGCAAACAAACAGAAATAATAAGACACATACGGAGAAACAAGGAGGGCGAGGGAGGGAGAGGACGAGAGGGTGAAAGGGAAAAAGACAAAACAGCAGAGGACGAAGCATATGCAAAAAATTTAAAATAATAACAACCCAAAGGAAAACAACATTTGCAGATATTTTGTCCTTGTTTGCGGCGGGCGAGCACGAGGCGTGGGGCTTGACGATTGGGGAGGCCAGGGCGTTTTGGCCAAACGGACCGGTCAGGATATGTGCTGCTTCCAGCGCACGCCATAAACACATACACACATACACACGGACAGACGAAGGACTCTAGATCGAATGGAATGATACACATCGAGAGATCCCGAAACGCGCTGTTCGGACTTTTGTGGGAGTTGTTTGTGTGTGCGTGTGTGGAAGGGCGCAGGACATGTCTTAAAATTTTAAAAAGGACCACAGCAGCGACCAGGCGACGACCAGAAAGGACCTTGGCAGCTGCTTTGCATATGTGTGTGGGTGTACGCGACTCACTTTCTGTGTGTGTGTGAGTGTGTGTGAGCTTTTGGGTGTAGTTTTGACAACGAGCATTGGGCTAAAAAGTTTGCGCTTTGTATACACACACACACGTATGCAAGCTAAACATATAGATATTTATGTATTTGTATGTATACTACTGTGTGTGTGTGTGTGTGAGGGTGTGTGTTTTGTGGTCCTTTTTGGGTGGCAGAAGGTCCAGATGCTTGTTCAGTTGCCCGGTTCCGTTTCATTAGTTGGACTGTCGTTTCGCTTACCTTCAAGCTGTGGTGGCTTAAGGGGGCAAGGGCTGTGGCGCGCTATATATACATATCTATACATATGCATATAGCACGTGTGTGTGTGTGTGAGTGTGTGAGTGTGTGTGTGTGTGTGTTTTGTGGCTCCGCCGAATGCCGAATTGGATTTATACGTGTATAATAAAAGTACTTGACGGGAGGGCCAAAACACTAAATGACTATAAAAAGCACTTTGAAGAGGGTCAAATGGAGATAAATTTGTGTGTGTGTGAGTGTGTGTGTGTGTGTGTGGTCACAAGGACTTGCGGGACGCTGTGTTAAGGATATTTGCTTGTGTCTAATGTGTTTTTATTTTCCAGCTCGTTTTCGTCTTACGTTTTACGATTTCGACGGTCACTTTTGTGGACGTGGCGAACGTTGTCGGGCTTCAAATGTCCTTCGTCCTTCGTAAAAGGGCTATTTGCATGCATGCATGTGTGTTTGTGCTTCTGCGTGTGCCTTGGCGTGTCTTGGGGGTTTTCGTTTCAAGGGGGCATTGTGTATTTTATGGCCACACACCCAGCATTTCTTTTTGCGCCTTTTGACATCGGTCCTTCGGTCGTTGGACCAAACCGACAACTCGCCCCGTCATTTGAATAGTACCCATCCATACGTTAGCTCAACCCAAATGCCCCCACCCACTCCCGCAATGCTAAACTTTCCCAATTTCCCATTCCAATTTCCAGATAGCATATAGTGCCCAGGTAGTTGAGTTTGGAGCAAGACTTTCGAGCAATGAGACTAAGCAATGCTCTACCTTTTGTCTTTATTAGTTTGAAAGGTAAAAGAAAAAGCAAAAGGCAAAGAATTATTTGTTCTTGCAGCTCATGTTCAAAATATCTAAAATAAAAATACTACTGCTGCCTTCTCCTTAGTTCTTCTCTTCTTCAACTCAAATGTTGTAGCATAGCTTGAGCTTAAGAAATACCGAATCGATGAATACATTGAAGACTTGCGCTGAGAATAACTGATAATCAGTCTTCAAAATGTTCAAGGCTTCAATCTCATTTAGTCAACTAATATTCTGAGGTAATCATCTGAGTTTCAGCTGTGAGCCAAGTTTAAGTCAAAGCACCAAGTCTCATTTAACATTACTAATTCTTATGCTAAGCTGAATCATAGAGCAGCTATAGTACATATCAAATACACTTTATTGTCAACTGTATGATCTCTGCTTGGGCTCAGCAAGTTTTGCGTTTCTCCGTTTCATAAATCACAAAACCTTTCAAGGGCTTGGAACACATTCCTGTGCCCTGAAAGTTGAAAGTAATTCGATACTTTTTAGGGTTGAGTTGTAGCTGGACGTTTGCATCCATTTCTAATTGCAAACTGTCAATTACTTTTGAGCAGGAGAGAGTGAGAGCGAGAGTGTCGCAGAGTTATGGCCCAAGGAATTGGGCCGTTGGCAGCTCCCGGCGGAATATGCATGACGTACGGACGTATAACTACTATGGCCAATTGGCCCATCTGGCAAATGGACAGCGGTCCACATTTGCAATTTTTATGGCTTATAAAAAAGCAATAACAACAACAGCAACAACAACATTAGCCTTGCTGTAATCCGATATCCGCCTGCCGCTGCGGCCCCCGTCCCATAGTCCTTGCCCCGCGCAAGGTCACGTTCAAGTTTACACGTATAGAAAATGATTAATTTTTGTTCGCATTTTAATGCACTTTCAGCGCAGTTGTTGCCTTTCGAGAGCAAAAGCAAGGCAAAATAGAGGTAAAATAGAAAAACATATCAATCATTTTGCAGATTTTCCCCGAGGGGTTTTCCCGTGAAAAGCTAAAACACGCAGCCTAATTGGGGTGCCTGCCATTTGGCCCGACCGCACTTTTCGTCCAAGTCGCCGGACATTTGACCACTGGGCGAGGTCCTTCTTGGCAAAACGGGTTTCGGCTGCCACGTCTTGGGGTTGCTTCAAGACACAAATCTCCAGGCCGATCAAAGTGGTCAACTCAACAACAGTTTGTCCAGCTTCTGTCCTTTGGCATTTGGCTCGATCACCTTTTGATGTCCATCTTGAGACACGCGTCACAACACGACGGCAAAGTTCAAATTGATTTGATAGTTGATTAATTACGCAGGCCAATGGGCTAGCCTTACATGCGTAAGGTCAAGAGATATGACAAATTTTGATAGCTCTAGAATTTTCTTATGAAAATTATTCGTTTTATGGCCTGATCTCACTTGAGGGTATTTTGATTTAACGTATGTTAGACGTAGCGTAACGACAGACACTCTCAAGCAAGCACATATGTTACCGATAAGGTTAAGGAACTGAGTCGATGAAGCCTGATTCGTCTGCCACACTGTCCCACTGACTTTGTGAACTCAGCAATATATTGCAGTATATTACAGAAGCTTCTGTTAAGCCTTTTGGTTTAGACGTCTTTAGCTACAGACTTACATATTCTTGCTTAAAATTAGTGATAACGATTCTCAATACCTACTAGCTCAGGCCTTGATTTAAAATCTTTATGCAGATATTTACTTAAACTTTATCTATGATAGTCTTTATCTATGATACTCCCCATAACTTTGTCTTAACTTCATACCTAGTTACCTAATCAGAACTAGTGTTCTGATATAAAATATATATTAGTATATAAATTTTTGTATATATCCCTCTTCATCTCATCCTTATTTAACTATAATCAATATTAAGAATTGATTTTACATGCTTCGCCTGAGGCACATAAAAGCTAGAGGCTAAAGAGGAGGTCGATATGTTTTCACCTCTAAAATATCATGATTTTGGCTCTATAAGTAGGGAAGAATGTAGGAGTAGAGCAAACATTGTTTGGCTAACTCCTACAATACTAGACGATTCGACGAATATGTGAGTACTTTAATTTGAATATATATTCTATACATATAAACTTCTTTCATATACTCTTACCGAGCATAGAAAATGTTGATAATAAAACACTTTATGAACCTTAGGAACACTAACACTTTATCTGTTAATCTAACATAATCTAATCCTAGCCAAAACTTAGCTAAACTACACAAAATTTTCTAATAATATTGATTGACTCAATATTTATTTAACAATTTATATTATTTACTTATTATATACAAAATATATAAATTTACCCAACTCCTTTGCCGCTCTGCCAGTCGACTGCTAGTTACGCAAAGGAATCTCAACAACTGACGAAATTGTCAGCAGCCAAGCTGATCGGGCATACACACTACAGTCGCGTCCAAAATATTTGTCCATTAGGTAGTACGAAAGGTCATACAGTTGGCACCTCCCCGATCTGATTGGAATCGCAAACTAGCCAATCGGCAGTAAATGCCTTTATTGCTAGGGGTAGTTGCTGATCGCAGCTATGAAACAACCCCTAGAAAACTAATATTTCTACCTTTGGCCTGCCGAATATGAAAGAGAGGGAAAGTTGATAGCAGAGTGGCAAGGTAAGAACAGCTAGGTAGAGGAGAAATATGAGGGGATCGATCTGAGTGTAGAGCTCTATAAGGATTATATGAATATATGCAATTTTAGAGCTAGTGAATGGAAATACATATATGAATGTATACATATATGAATGTCCTTTTATGTCCTTATACATATGTTTATGCTAATATATAATCCATATGCAAATTAATTTTGTGATTTTTAATCAAATAATTGAAATGTAATTTGCTTTTAGAAATTTTCAATTTTAATTTTTGACGCACAGCAAAAGGAAGAGGAATTCCAGTGAAATGCCAGGTGAGGCAGTTATCCTGCGTCGCCGCTTCATATTTGTGTTTATAAATAAAGCAACGCATTTATTTTTAAAAGACGAATCCCACAAACAATTTCATAGCCTACTTCTTGGGGGCTGGGCGAGGGCCTGCGCCTGGGACTGGGACTGGGTCTGGGCTTGGGTAATTCCCAAATGTGTTGCCGGAATGTTGATCATAAGCAAATTATTTGCCTGACGAATGTGGAATGTGTGTAGTTGTTGCAGCAGTCGATGGCAGCAGAGTGCTGGGGAGAAAGGAGCTGTCAGGATGAGGTTAGGGAAACGTTGGGTGGGTCTGTCAAGTCGCCTTGTCTAGACCTAAAAACAATGAATGTCGAATATCTGTTTGTGATTTGTTTGAAATACTTTTCAAAGGTATACACCCATACACACACACACACACACACATTCATACACATGCGTGGGGAGCGACAGAGAAAGAGGCGCATTTAAATATCTTTCGAGTGGTCTCAAATTAATTTACACCCAATACACACACACACACACACATGTATGTGTATGCTCATACGTGAGCTTGGCATCGGGTGACAACGACGAGGACTCTGTGAAGGACAACATGGAGGATAAGGGGCAACAATTAGAAGCCAAAAAACCGAAGCCAACTCGCCAACGAGCACAAAAGGCCCCCAGCGTCGGCTTCTGTTCACAGTTTTATATAGCCAGCATGTGTGTCTGTATGTGTATCTCTCTCTGTGTGTGTGTGTGTGTCATATGTGTATATCAAGTAGTTGTGTGTGTGTGTGTGTTTTTTACGACATGGCTGCAGCTCCACATGGCTGACTCGCAATGCTCTCAATTCCCCACTGAAGTCTGCCCATGCCCCAGTTTTACTCCCAGCTCCGTTCGCCGCCTCCCCTACCCTTACCCCTACCCCTACCACATTTCGCTTCACGTTTACGTTCTGGTTCTTGTTCTCACGTTCGCGTCGAGAACAAAAGGTTAAATTCGCTTTCAAATGGTCAGAATTATTTAATGCGATGGGTTTTAGGTGGCTGGCTACGGCTCTGCAGCTCTGACTATGGCGGACAGGCAGGCGCACTGCGTCCGACATTGCGAGAGTGGGCGTCGGTATATATGTATATGTATATGTATTGTGTGTGTGTGTGAAAAGGGTTATTGCTAGCGGCAAGCAAACACCACCGGCTGCTAGCTGCGTGGACATCGGACATCGGGCAGACGGCCGTCGACGGCCTTTGGCTGCCAGTCGACCATCCACAGCCGTAAATCCACCCGCCGCCATTGCGATGCGCATCCATTGCCGTTGCCTTCCTTTCTCTCTCTGTATGTGTGTGTGCGTGTGTATTCAATGGTTGCCGCAACGGCTGCCCACTGCTTTGCATTAGCATTAGCTTCAACTTGTCCAGCTTCGCAAAGTTTCTCACTCACAATTAGCAAAAACACGGAAGAGTGCCCAAAAGATTTTGATGCCACCCAAATTAAGAATTTCGAAAATGTGCGAGTATTTTCGCCCAGAATACTTTATCCGACAAATATTTCATTTAAATATACACACAATCAATTATCATAAATGGCAATAAGTTGATTATTTCCCAGCTGCGGACTTTAATGCTAGCCAACTCTATAGATAGATTGATATATTTTTATGTAGATATCTTGGTTTGAATACGACAAAAGCTACATACAGCATATCCAGCCAAGGCTTGGCTACATAATCATCATACCCACATTTGCTATGTTTAGAAGAGGCGAACTCAAAGCGCTTGTTGCCGTCGAGAAGTCCGCAAAATAATTACAAATATCAAAGAAAACCTTCTGTTCAAAGTGGATATTGCCCGAGGCCACAATTGAGCAAAATCCACAATGAATTGATGATTTAAAGCAGAATTTAATCATCGATATCTGGCAATAGATGAAACATGACTCCTTCCTTTCACACCAGAATAAGAACAATGATAGCTGCAGGTAGCTCAACCGCAATAATGCTTGTATATATAGTCTATAGACTTAGTAAACGAAGATGATAACAGGTAGATAACAACAAACGTCATATCATATAGGGCTGAGTCCTTGAATAAGCTCAGCAGATGTAAGCACGTAAGAGCTGTCTAGCAGGTAGTTCGCAACTGTCGTGAGTTATCTAGTTATAGAGCTCTATAACAATAAGTTAGTTAGATAAATAATTGGTACGTTGATTGGATCGAGAAGCTTACATATTCGTATGCAGTTTATTATATTTGGACTTTTTTTTATTATTATATATCCTTTAGTTTATAATGAATATATGTTATATATAATTATTATATACATAATATGTATTTAAATCATTTAAAACAAGTAAGAGTGCTCTAGTCGAGACTGCTCGACTAGGAGATACCCTGAACCCTGCGAAGAACCGCGATTCCTAAGAACCGCTAACATTCTCTGTTACTTTTATAATTACATATGTAGCAAGCAACACATACACACACACAAGCACACGCACTTCTAACTGTGCATTTTGACTCAGCAACTGAGCTCAGTGTGCAAGGCGCCGATAATATGAGATATTAAATGTTTAATAACTTTTTTCCTAGAAGAAACATTTTGTTCAAACTTGTTGGGCGTGAGCATGTCATTCATATGACACTTCATACTTGAAATACGTGTTCTACCAATTCGAGGCGAAGGGGGCATGGCATCCAAAACAAAAACAAAAACCGAAATTGCAGAAGGCACAAATAACACTAAATGGCAAATTTGAAGGCTCTAGCTATAAAGATGAATTAGATAGAATTTTATAACTAATTAAAGATACTGGTTCTTAATCCATAACAATAAAACCAAGAAAGTTATCGATTATTTGAAACAAACTCGATCCTTTCGTGCTATACACGAACCGAATGAAGTCTCTAGCTCTTATATGTTCTGAGATCGACGCTTTCAAACATACGGACAGGCGGACAGGGCTAAATCTACTGGGCTTCTCTCCCGGATCTCCCTGCCACGCCTCCTTCTGCCTGTTACATAAATTTTCACAAAAGAATTATACCCATTTTCCCCATTTTCAATGGGTTCAGGGTATAAAAATGTATATAATGATAGATATATATTTTCTTTTCTGAAATTATCAATTTTAGTTTTAAGGCCTCAAAAATAAGTCTTAATATTTATTAATAAAAATTAAAATTAAAAGTTACTAAACAGAAACCTACCTTCTCTTAGTTACATTTAACAAACGCCTTTTTACACTCATTTATTTTTAAAAGATGAGTTCCGATAAAAATCCATTGGCATATTATGTCTTCAAATCAACTTTTAAATAAATATATTATTAATTTCATTTATTTATAATTGCCAGACAAGTTAAAAAGCTTCTGCAATATATAATAATAGCAATTAAAAGATATAGCAAAGAACCGGAATGATGGAAGTAGACTCATGAATGCCTGATTAATCTGAGATTACTTCTTTTATGACTTATCAGCTGTTCATTAGATTTCGTTTGGAACATTCTACACAACATCTAGCACGCGCACTTTACAAAAATAATTATATAATCAGCAAGCTGACCAAGTTTCCAAATCAGAAACCTATAAATCACATCAGACTTCTAAAATCCGAAAATACCAAACTTTGCTTCTACAACTATATTTAAATGTAAGAAAAGTGCTTTGCTCAAAACTATAGACCAGCTGCCTGCCCCACTCTAAGCCACCTTTGCTCACCTCTCGGAGTAAAGGGCTTTGTTGGCAAGGCAAGTAGTGCCTTCAATAGATAATATTCAAGAAGACTGTAATTAAACTAAGTAGTGTGATAAAAGTGCTCTTTGAAGTTGTGCAAGGACTTTGGATGCGTTGTACATGCTCTGTGCGTATATAAATATTCAATTCAAATTTCAAATGTACATAAGTCCCAATTATATATGTATTTATGTGCTTGAGCGTGTGTGTGTGGCACTGTGAGGGTTGATTGCTAAACTTTATAATGAGAGCAAGGAACACACGCGTGCCTCAAAATATTTACACACAATGGGCCGAGGAACGGCCCGGGCGAGAGGACAGGCACTGGCCGTTGGTCGTTCGGTCAGCAACTGCGTTGCCCTTTGGTAATTTGTTGTCCATGTGTATGTGTGTGTACGAGTATGCGTGTGAGTGTATGTCTGTTGGTTTTCAACCCTTGACAAAGCTGTCTGGTGGAAATGGTAACGGGAGACGCAGCCATTGCATCTGGTCATAGAACTAGAGTTTGGGAACTGGAAAATATTGTTCGGGCCTTATAAAGCGCTGCACGTTCGCAGCAGAAGGCAACAGCAACGGCTCGAAACAGAAATAGGAATAGGCACAGGAACTGGATGGGACAGGCACGCACGGGAAGAAGAGATTAAAGGTTAGCACTCGCGACCTTGTCGGGGCCCCGGCGAGCGCTGAGGCGCTGAGGCACTGACTCGACGGCGTGGCAGCTTGGCAAAGCAGCTTGTGGCATGTACGTGCTCGTTGTTGTTGCTGTAAGCCGGACAGCCAAAGCAGCCGCACAGCTAGCCAGCCAGTCAGCCAGCCAGTCAGGCAACCCATTAAAGCGAATCGTAAATCAAATGAGTTGCATAAATGCCTACAAAATGTTTTCAATGTTTTCGAATTTTGCGGCCTACGCCAAATATCCGCAAGTAGGCAATAAACATTTGTACACCCAGTTTTTGGCCAGAGGGAGAGGACCTGTGGGTCGCGAGGGGAGTTGCCCGCTTAGGTGCTGCCGCTGCTGCTGATGGGGTTTAAAAGTTGGTGTTGATATTTAGATTTGGCTGATTATGAAACCATTCGGCAGTTAGCAGCTTGTTTAAGAAGCTGTCGAACGTTGTGCAACTTGACTTGACTTGGTTTTAATATCAATCGCGAGGCAATTGAAGCGAATCATGATGAATGACAACATCTTACTGAAGCACTCTCACTGGGCAGCTAATTGCTGACTAATGTTTTACTACACTTAACTCTTGGCTAAACGTTTTACAGCACTTGACTTAGTTAAATACTTGGATAAACTAAAATATCAATGGCTTAGTTGAGCTAGAGAGTTGGTAGGTCGCCCAATGCTGACAGGTAATTGGCGTCTGCCATTGCACTACCAATAGTTTGCATAGGAAACTTTGTTAGGCTAGTAAATTACGCTGTTTCACAACACTGAAAACGCTTAGAAATTAATATATAAAGTAATTAGCCATCAAGCTTCAATAAACATTTGAAAAATTTTAGTGCAAACTAGCTAATCTTGAAAGTAAGTAGTTTTAGTTTAGCAAAAGAGTGTTGTGCAACATTTTGCAATACTGAAAATTTATAAATGAAAATTAATCAAGTAAAAGGCAGACTACATATTTCTTCTTCATCAACTCGAAACCAAACTTTTGCAACACTAAAACGTAGTTTCAATTAAACTATAATATATATATAGTTTAAGTATTTCAAATCGACCTCACATATAATTTTAAATATATTAATTTGACTTGATTTTATTTTGAAGTACTTTCTGAAACAATATATAATCGTATTTTACAACAATGAGTGTGTGCTAACAGGATTAGTGACCTCCAAGAGCAGGAGTTGTGAATAGTTATGACTAGGCTCAGTTTTGGCTACAACAAGGGAAGCATATACACGTCGCCATTGTGCCTAACAATGTTAATATTGGATTAGATTCTGTAAGGAAGTCAAAAAACGAAGTGTTTTACAACACTGAATTCGCTAAACTTTAAATACCATTCTATATTTGCTTACCGGATTGTTATGACTCCAATTCTCATTCAAATTAAATGTATTTAACTGCATATTTTTTGCATTTTACAACACATTTACAACACTATTTTATTGTTTGTTTATTTTAAATCAAAAATTTCTATTCCGCGTACAGTTACATTTATTTTTCTCCCCCTCTCTCTCTCTCTCGCTCTCTGTCGCTTTCTTATCACACTCTTTGTATGCTTTTGGTCGCGTGCAGGCTTCTTTGGGCCCTGACCGCGACGTGTAGGGGTTAGTCCTAAGGGGCTTGGGGGCTGGGGGTTGGCTGTATTGGGCTGCTGCTAACCTAGTCAAATAAAACACTTTCTAAAATTTGACTTTGGGCAGAAACCGCATTCATTACTCTTAGCCGAAAGGATGTGTAACCCTTGCAGGAATTTACCGTTTTTAATCTCATTTCAAAAGTCCTTTCCAGGCGCCGCACACACACACACACACACACACACACACGCACACTCGCGCGCGCTAGCATACACATGTGCATATGGTGTAAATATGAGTATTGGTCCGTCTTGGCTAGTGTCAGATGGAAAAATAAGTTCTGGTCGACGGGGTTTTTGGGGTTCGCTGAGTGGGGGATGGGCTCGAGCTGGAGGATTGAAAATGATGGTCCGACAGATTTTGAAAATTGCCAGTCGCTAGTCCTGGACGACACGATGGGACAGACAGCCGCCAGGCAGTCGCTGCAAGTGCCTTCAGGCTGAACATGGCAGTGGAGAGTGGGAGAACGCAATGGCGTCTGCTGTCGAGACGAGGCGAGGCGAGGCGAGGCTTGGCTTGGCTTGGGGCTGGGGTCTGCAGTAGGACTCGAGGCGACCGCAGACCTGAGCCTTGAGCTGGGTAAATATTTGTGGTTTCCGAAAGGATACTTTTAGCTATGCGTAAATTCAAAAAGGCAAATTGGCAACTTTTGAGCAGCCCTTGGTCTGCACCCCACCCATCCTCCTCTCACTCTCCTTCTGCAATCGAAATGCGGCCCGGACTCATTTGCTGGCCGCTGCGACCTCGCGTGTCTTCGATGGAGAGGCGAGCACAGAGTATAGCAGCTGTTAAGTGTGAGCGAGCGTGTGTGTGTGTGTGTGAAGATACATATCTTCAAGCGTTGCGGCAAACACAAACACAAACACACACATGAGGCGGCTGCGCCTGCCTGCGGCCCCATTGAACTGGGGCGCCTGCCAGCTGGGTCTGGGGTTAGGGCTGGAGCCTTGGCTGGGGCGTTGGTGATTTCATTAGGACGGTGACCAAATAGATTTATTAATCCTAAGGCTAATAAATAGTGTTGCGACATTCACACACACACACTCACACATGCACAGAGAGAGGGAGAGAGAGAGAGAGAGAGAGCGAACCACAGCTTCCCGCTGCTGGAACCGGTTGATGCTCGACCCCGCCCAGTCAAGGGTTGCGGCTGCTGCTGTTTATTTTCGGGCATTAAAGGGCAAATTTCGCAGTCAGTTTAGCCAGCATCACAGAGATCGCATCCCCTGGATGCCGCTCCTGTCCATTGGTCAGCTTTTGCCCTCAATTAACCTCTGTCCGGATCGCATCTGATCAGCAATTTGGGTCTGTTCTTTCGGGATGCTGGGCTTTAATAGGAAAAGAAACGGGTTTTTATTATCATTATTTTGAGAGCGATTTGAATGGGAGGCAGGCCTCAGTGCTTGAACCTCCTGCTTAGCTTGTTGACCCGCTGACCTTTCTTGGCAGGCGGCAGCAAATTGTTGCACTTAGTCCGCAATTAGACGCGACTCGCGAAATTTAATTAAAGCCAAGTCAAGCCAATCTCTTAGGTGAACGTGCAGCAATGCTGCATGCCAGCCAACTCTTTGACGAGCTGTTAAAATGACAACATGTGCGCATTCATTACCTGACAACTACCTGAGCCTGCTAACGGCCAACTGTAGCAACTGCTACAAAGGGGTTGGGGCTGCCGTGGGGGGTGGTCCCACACAATGGACCGAAACGGACCTGATCTGTGTCCGAGCAATGAGCACGCGTCGCCTAAATTAGCGTGAATCGCAATTGAAATGGAATGCATTGCGATTCCAAATTTAATTAAAATACCAACAAATAAAGACTGAGGCAATGACATATGTATAGGAAGGTGTGGAAATGTATATATAAATGAGTCCTAGCATATTAATATTCATTCCGGGGAAGGAAGGTAAATCTGAAGTTTCCAGCTCTCATGTATTCAAGTAACGCTAAGAAAATCAATTGAAACTATCGAGTTTTATCGACGATAACAGTGGAATGAGCTATTGAAAAATATCATAAAACTGTACTGCGTTTGGTACGAATATACATATAAGGCTTAAGATAGATCTGCTTTCATACGGTTGGACGAACGGATGGATCAATGGTTGAGTGGACGGACGGATGGACAGTCTAATGTTCACGGCTAGCCATATCAGTTTAGATAGACTTAGACGGACAGACAAGCTGATGTACTGACAGATGAGCGGACGGATAGGCGAATGGATGGGCAGACTTACGGACATACAGACAGAGTGACTGATCAAGAATAAACTTATAGTTCGGCCATGCCTTCTTCTGTCGTGTAACCAGTTTACGTGTAGATCTATAGATATATACATATGTATATTAAATTTGTAATATATATGAATATATACATATATGAAAGATCAACTAAATTCTTAGCTATAAGCTTAGGACTCATTGTTTTCAGCACAACTCAACTATGTAAATATATACAGTTAGGTATGCATACCTGGCTTATGCGATATGATACTTGGACCCTATCTAAGTGGATTGCCCGGCGCTGTGCGGCTATCCCTTGGATGTGCACAACAAACAGCACAAAGCCAGAGCGAAAATCGTATCCAGATGGAGATTTCATTGTTGTTGCGCTTTTAGGGGGCAATCGCTGCTCAAGCAGCTCAATGTGCGGGTCATTAAAGATGCCAGCGACAGGGAACAGGAACCGGGAGTGGGACTCTGGCTGGGACTGGTGTTGGCGGCAAGGGAAGGGGGCCAGCCGGCTGTTCCCCAATGCATTGCCCGGTTGCAATTGTGCAACAAAACGTGGCGAGCGTGGCAGGAGGGGGCAACAAAGCAAAAGTCCGTCTGGCAATTGGAAGCAGGAAGCGATGGGGGGGGAGGGAGGGGGGGTGGATGCAAAAGTACGCGAACTCCTTTAGGCAAGGTGGACAAATGGATATTCCAAATAAACGAAAAGTGGGCGCTGGTCGGAAGGAGGCGGCTGAGAGGGAGGTGGGGGGTGGGTGGGCGTGTGGCTGTGGCAATGCCAAAGTCGAGTCACAATTGCATTCGCATTCGCATTTGTTTGAAAGAGTCGAAAGAACAACAAAAACTCAGCCAACACGCACACACACACAACCACAATACACACACACGCACACTCACACACACTTGGAGAAAAAGAGAGAGAAATATATATACACTATGTGGCAGCTAGAAGAAGAATGCACAAAAACCCACTGAAAAGTTAGAAAAGTCATTGAATGTCAGCCATGCAGCAAGCGCAGGCGGTGTGTGGCTGCCTGGTTGGGTGGTTGGGTGGGTGGATAGCTGTGTGTGGGTGGGTGGTCTGGGTGGCAGCAGCCTCAGCTCAGTTGCGCCAGTTGTAGCTACGTGTATATCCTTGCATCCTTGCAACGCCGTCGCACACACATTCGCCGGCTTAATGATTCTTTTATTCATTATTTTCAGCTCTTCCCTTTTTTGTTATTTGTATACCCTGCGCCCGTTCCGAAACGGCTGGCATGGGCTGTTGCTTAGCAAGAGGTTAGGGTATATAGATGTCGCCACTACAGGCAAGGGAATATTTACAATATTTTAAGACTCAAGACTCGCTCTCGTAGATCTTCTGAGTCTTCTTCTACTTCTTATCCCTTCTATAGCATATCATTGTTGTCCTGAGGATGAGACTTCTTGCTCTAATATATAAAGATCAGAAATATCTAAATAAATAGAAAATATATGGATTTTAAGAGATATTTTCATGGCGTATATAGAATGACAAACATACATAAAAGTTATTTAAATACATTTACATCATTTACGTAAATATACATACATCATACAAACAATTACATCTAAATTCTGATTCTTCTCTAGAGCATAGCTAAAGATTTCTACAAATTATCAAACATTACTTTAAATACATAAACTAATCATATCAAATTATATATGCACATTGGGCTAGGGTATCTCGCAGTCGAGTGCTCCCGCCAGGATCACATCAACTTGTTTATTATGTGTGTGTTTTTTTTTCTCCATACGAACTTTTGCATATATCGCATGTGCTTTGGACAGCGGCGCGCATTTAGCCAGAAACGTGGCTAGGGAGTTGGACTTGGGCCGGTGGGCTATGCGGTGGGGCGGTGGGAGGGGCTGGCTAGGTGGCAGGTAGCCATGGCTAACGTAAAAGAAACGCTGCGAGGTCGCAACGCCCGCTGGCTGTGGCGCCTGCGTGTGTGTGTGTAAGGGGGGGGGAGCGGAGCGCAGAGGGGCATGGCGGGGCCTCGGGGGCTGTTATTAACGAGCCAGCGAACGCGCGAGCGAGCATACCATGTCCTGCCGTGTGTCCTGGCCCACCTGCCTCCCACGAAGTGCTCGGCCAGGCGACAGACCACTCGCGATTCTCTCTCTTTTTCTCTGTCGCTGTCTCCCTCGTCGCAGTCATTGCGAAGAGAGTACAATGTAAGGACAGTGCACTCCACACGCTATTTTCAAACACACCCACACTCACTCACACACACACGCACACACACACATACACTTGAGCATGGTCGCTGGGCAGACGAACAACAACACGAAATTTGTGCGCGCCAAAAAGGATGCATTGAAAGAAGGCGCGCCGACCGCTCTCCGTATCTGCGTCACTACAAAGCCCACTCCGGCCAGCCGCCCCTCCTCGCAGCCCCACTGCAGTTGGCGCTCCGGCTCCAAAGCCAAAGCGCCACAAAGGTTCATGGACAGCATGAGAGTCCTTAGCCGGGCACAAAAGAAAGGCTTAAGTTTCCATTTGGTCTCTAGAGCACGATATTCAGCGTTAGGACATGCACACACACACACGCATACACGCACACACACACACATGTGGCACACGTTCGTGTTGGCTGACTGAAGATGTAGCTGGAGCTGGAGCTGGAGCTGTAGCTCCGGTTTGGCTTGGTTCGACTGGGCTTGGTTTTGGTTTCCTCGGGTTGCTTTGCGGTGGCAATGCCCAATGCATCCCTTTAGCTTGTAAATACCCTGGAATGGAATGCTAGCAAATAATGAGCTAAGTCCTTATGGAGACTTCGATATGTATTTCAATTCACATTTAATTGAGATTTCCCTCTTTAATGAATCTGTCCTAGTAGTCCTGGCTAACACTCAGGCTGCCTATTTCCAGTTGACAATTTACAGGGTATTCCGTTGCCACTTAAACTCTCGCTTTGTCCACTGTTCGCCTTTACAAATGTTTTGTGTGTCCTTGCTGGATGCCGGCGCAGTCAGCGCGGAGCCGTAGACATTTGTTCTTTGACTTTCTTTGCTTTCCGGGTTGCCCAAACCCACGCACACCACCCCCTCCACTCCACCACCCAACACATCCCCCTCACATGTCTGTGTGCAGAATTTAGTTCTTCCGTGGCAGTGGCCAAGACAAAATCCGATTCGAAGTTTGAATTCGTTTTTGGCCATTTTCTATTTGCGTTTCCAGTAAGTTTCCCAGCCTGGCCAGTAGTTGGCGCGTCTCGCTGCCAGTGGCCAGCGCCCGAATCCCTTACGGAGCCTTGCCCCCAAAACACACTCGATTCGATTCGACTCGACTCGATGAGAGCTGAGCACATTGCTGGGAATTTGCGCTCTGTGCGTTCGGTAATCAACGCATTTTCCCTGGACGCTCGCCGCCATATTTGGTTAACTGGCTAGAGGGGGTTGGGCAGGAGGGCGTTGGGTGTTGGGTGGTCGCTGTCCTTGTCACATTTGGTCCGCCATGCTGGCGATGCTTTCAATTAAAACATCACCCGGCTCTCGGTCTCTCGGGCCACCCGCCACTTTTCCAAATTATTCAAGTGGTCAGATGGTGTTGTTCATTATTTCTATAGTTGTTGTTGTTGCTGCTGCTGTTGCTGTTGCTGTAATTGCTTACACACTTGCGATAGGGTTGAAACACACACACACACACACACATCCATACACCCATACAGACTCAGCACATACTCACGCTTGAAACCCGCATTTGTTTCTGCTTCCAAAGTTGAGGCAGTTCACACGTACGTGTGTGTGTGTGTGTCTATATATATGTATATATTCATTTACATAACTTTAGTCCTGGCCTGGCAATGGCTGTTACATCCGCTCACATTAACAGCATTGGCTCGGTCTCTGTCTCTGTCTCGGCCTACGTCTGCGTCGCCTGCCTTGGCTCGGGCTCCGGCTCCGGCTCCTGCTCCGGCTCTGACTCCGGTTTCTCGTTCTGGCTGCGAGTGCTTCAATTCGAACATAATAAATTAATTTATCATCAGAAAAGAATCTCTGTAAGCAAGCAGTAAAAGTTTCACCCTTATGGCCACACACACTCACACACACACACACACACATACACATATCCTGGGTGTAGGCTACCCATGATATACGAGTATCAGGCACACACACTTGAATTGTTCGCTCTGCACGAATTGTCTCGCCTCCTTCTTAGATTGCTCCAAGACCAATCCTTTATTTGCTCACCGGGCTCCACAGCGGTCGTAGCTCTCCATTTTAGTTTTCAGCCTGGCTACAAGGTACACGCAATTAGCCCTTACGTCTATCTTTATGGCATGCGCTTTGCTCATGGATTCTCCATAAAATTGTTTCTAAATTGACTCGTTAGCTGTGAAAATAATCCATTTCATTTGTTATTTTCAATTAGAGCGACGTTTTTTCAGGCACACGCTATAATTCTTACCTTTGTTTTTGCAGTATTTACTTCTGCTCATCTCCATTATTGAGAGATATCGTATGGGATATATCAGCAGAGTCAAGTAAACTTGACTTTTAATGGAGATGAAATAGCAGGTAAGAATTGGTTCCAGAGAAGAGTTCCGATTAAGCTTTTTTTTATCCTTTTCAATTTCAGGTCTTTATATATAAAGATATAGTAAATATAATAATAATAATATATTTTTCTATTCTAATGAACTTTAAATTAATTAATTTAAATTTATATTTGGATATATTCATATATAAATTAATACTCACATATTTATATTAAATATATTTGAGTTTTTTTTTTAAATTTTTTCTTTTTTTATTACAAAATTTGTATATTTTATTAAAGAAGTTTTCTGTTACGGATATAGTTTACTAAAGGGATATTTATACATTTTATACTTGCCCTTGGGCCATCTAATTATATAGTAAAAAGAGTACTCACCTGTCAAAAAATTATTTTCGTGTTGTTAATTTAATCTTGTAAAGCCGTAAAAATTGAGCTTAGATAAAATTAAAAGTTATTTTTATTGAAGGTTTGCAGACATAAGCAAACAAATCGTATTGAGAGAGTCCTTGGGAATCTTACTCACAAACCAAATCAAGTATCACTGTTACCTTAAGTAAGTTCACTCTCCTTATATTTTGCTATATATTTTATATATATATATATCTAAATATTTCTATATATAACTATTTATAAATTTAAATTGTTTAACTAGTTAAACCAATTTTAAACTGAAACTAATCAAATCTCTCAAGCAATCTCATATAATACCAAGAATTTGACTAAAGGTCCTTAAATTTCTGAAATAAACAATAATAATTTGCCGCTGCTCTCAGCTGACCGAGCAGAGCGAACATGCTCGACGCACAAGTTCGAGCCGGCCACAAGCCATTCGCAACCTCGGCCAGGGGGTTGGCTATGCTAGACCGGGCAGCGACGTCGGCAGCACGCTGCCAGCGTTGGCAGCGGCATCGGCATCGGCTTCGTCTACAGCTTGGGCTTGGACTCTGGCTGTGGCTGGCCCACACATGCGCCGGCCACATGTGTGCTGCGAGCGCGTCGCAGTCGCTGGGATTCCAATGCCAATTCCAATTGAAGTTTCCGCCCCGCCAATTGGGCGGCCAGTTATGTTGGATTGGTCACTGCTGGTCGAGTTTAGTGTGCAGCTTGGGGCATAGCGGGCAGAATTGGGGTCCAGCTACGGGCGCTCATATGGCCAACGGCCAATGGGGGTCCACTGGGCAGCGCACAGAGCAGCAGATGTTTGGACACGGGCTCTCTCGCTCGCTCGCAGACGCAAATACATATGTGAGCAGGCGACATGTGTGAGTGGACTGGCATTCGTGTATGTGAGTCTGACTGTGTGTGTGCTTCTGTCTGGCATGTGAGTGCTGTGTGCTAGCAATTTGCATTTCGTGCGTTTCACTGGCGACATCTGGCGGATTTTTTGCGCGCGCCGCAAAGTATGCAACAAATTTTTATTGCACGATCGTTTTCTCTCCCTTGCCGTTGCCTACTTTTGTGCGTTGCTATAAAGTTTATAGCACTCGATCGAAAATTGAAAATGCATTTTGTTTCTTTTACACTTTTTTTTTTTGTAATTTGTATGTATTTTTTATATTTGTATTTTGTAACACAGACAACTATTTTAATTATTAATTTACGCTTTGTATTTATTATTGTTTATGTTCAAAAAATTACACACACTTGAAAAATATTTGGTTTTTTTTTTCGAAATTTTACTTATAAATGTTTTAGTTGCACATTTCGTTTGTTAGCAACAGCTTCCATTTGATTTTCTTTTTATTTCTGCTGCGGTTTAAGTATTTTTTTAGTGCATTGTTTTTTTTTGTTTTTGTTTTAGTATAAAGTTTGTTTTTGTGTTTTTTTTTTATAGCTACAGTTAAATTTTCTAATCTTGTATGATAGTTTTTAGCTTGCTTGCTGGGCTTTGAAATTTGGTTTTGTTTTGTTTTGTTTTCAATTTCGATTTCGGATTCAAAAACGTTCGTGTTTGTTGCTGTTAAAGAAAAGGAAAACGATGAAAGGATAATAAATGTTTTCACTGGTTGAGTTGAAAATAAAACATAAGTGTTGAATGATTTGTATAATATTTGCATTTTTATTCAATTTTTCTTGATTTTCTATATGAACTATATGTATAGGTATATAGATAATGTATATGTCTTGTCGTGTCTTGTCTTGTCTTGTCTCGTCTCAAACACAATTCATTTGAAGAATTTTACAAAAACGAAAAACTAAAACATTCTCTTCGCGATTATGTCTGCTTCTCCTACTCTCTCTCTATCTCTCTCTCTCTTTCTCTCTCTATCTGTCTTTCTCTTTCAGCTCTAATAAATTATGCACGATAAACTTCATAGTTGGAAAAATTGCTTGTAGTATTGCCGCAGGGGTGGGTGGGGGCTGAGAGGGGTGTTTATTTTAGGGGTGTGTATGAGTGCGGCAACAGTAGAAGCAATTTTTACTTTAAGTATTTTTCTTTCTTTCTTTCTTTTTTTTTTTTTTGGTAAATTGAAATCCAAAACAAAACAAAGGCCGAAAAACTAAAAAACGAAAAAAAAAACAAAGTTAAAACTAATTTCATTCTTTTTCGATTTGAATTTTTCGCTCGCCAAATAAATTTGTACTAAAAACAATTATTAAATATTAATCAAAATGTGAGTTGTTTTTTTTTTAAATATATATTTAAAAGTGATTTTTTCTTCTTCTTTCTTTCAATCAAATAACGAAAATCAACAGCAAAAACATTTATGCAAAAAAAATTGGTTCATTTCTCGTATTATTTGTTTCGCTCTCTTCTTCTCTCTCTCTCACTCTCTCTCTCTCTCTCTCTCTCTCTTTCTCGCAGGGCAGCAAACAAATACATACGTTAGTTCCTCAGTCTTCTAAATCTAGTTGTTTGTTGTTGTTGTTGTTTTTGTTTTTTTGTTTTTTCTATAATTGTTAATTGCTTTTCGCTTGAAGTTTTACGTACAAATTTCATTAATTTTTCACACACTTTTCACGTGCTTTTTCTGTCCTTTTCTAATCCTCAACTGCTGCTAAATTTTTTGTTTGTTTTTTTCTTTCACGAATTTTTGTGTCTTCTTCTTCTTCTTCTTCGATACTTAAGCTAATTGTTTACAAAAAAAAAATTGTGTTTACATTTATAGATTTATTTATGTATGTAAAAAATTTGATTACTTTCCGTTTTTTTGTCATTTTTTTTTCATTTTTTTTCTTTAATTACAATTAATAATAGAATTATTTTCTATGCAAAAAATGTCTCGAAATTATATAAAAAAAAAGTTATATACATATATATTTATATACATATAAATTCACACATATATATATAGATATATATGCATATGCATATGCATATGTTCATATGTCATTATATCGTAATAATTATAGTTAATAAGAATTCTTTTATACAAGTGTTGCTCTTTAGTGCCTATATATCTAGATTTACTAAAATGTACATCGATGTTTAACAAATACGCGATCTTAAAACACACACAAAAAAAGATTTATATATATATAAGTTTACTATATAGTATATAGTAAGTATGTATTTTGTCGTGTCTTTTTTTTTTTTTTGGATTTACTTTTAGTAGTAGTATTTTTGTAGTATTTTTTTGTGTTAGTTTTGTTTTTATACAAATTTTTTGTTTTTGTTTAACTTATTTGCTATAAATACACTGGAAAATGTGTCAGACGCAGTTGTCCTGCCGCATATATTCTTAATTTGTTACACACACACATATATATATATATATATATATATATATATATATATATATATATATATATATATATATATATTTAAATATATGTTTCGCATAAATTATGTATTTTAAAAATATTTAAAAAAAATTGGAAAAAAATTGTGAAAATTAATCGTAAATACATATATTTATATATGCATGTATATGTACACATATATCTATATCTATATAGCTATATGTAGAATAGTACTTCTTTAGCAGACACACATATACACATACATATATATAAAACGTAATAAAAAAAAAAAATTGTTGAAAAAAAAATTGAGTTTTTTTTGTTTAAAATTATATTACATAACGGTTATTGCTTTGGTATTAAATGCCTCTGGTCGTGTTGTAAGTCGCCTTCAAGGAGCAGTCGAGAGCCTGCGCTGTGGCAACGACAACTGCTGGCGCAATCTTTTAGAAAGTTGCTGTCAAAGGGGGGAGCATGGTCAAGGACGTGGGCGAGGGCGAGGGCAAGGGTGAGGACGAGGGTCTGGGGCTGTCTCATAACCGTACGACAACTGTGCTTCATATGTACAAGGGGCGGAGGCAACATCTTTAGAAGATGCGCGACATGAGGCGGCTGCGGCTGCTGGCCAACTGTGCTGGATGATGCTGCTGCTGTTGCTGCTGTAGCTGTTGTAGGTGCTGCTGCTGCTGCAGCTGCGGGTGGTGGGGACCTGGCGGCAGCAGCGCATGCGGATGCGGCTGTAGCACATGTCCGGCCAGCGGGCCGTGCAGCGTGGGCGGCGGGTGGGTGCTGCTGCTGCTGCTGCTGCTCCAGCTGCTAAAAAGTCATGCCTCCTCCTTCAGCGAGATGGAGTGCGCCGGCAGGCTGGACGAAGCGTTCGAATCGTTGTCCCCGCTCACGCTGCCCGCCAGCGACAGATTGTGCCCGAACTGTGGCGGAAAGCCCACAGCCACGCCCATGGGGCAGGGCGAGGACTGCGTGGGCAACTGTTGCTGCTGCTGTTGCTGTTGCTGCTGCTGTTGCTGCTGCTGCTGCTGCTGGGCCTGGGCAGCTGCCTGCAACTGTTGGGCGGCAGCGGCGGCCTGGGCAGCGGCGACGGCGTTGGCGGCATTGGCCGCCGCGGCTGCCGCCTTGCCCTGGTTGACAACGCACTTGCGCATGTGCTTCTCGAGGGTGGAGGGCACGCTGAAGGGCATGTCGCAGAAGCGGCAGCGGTAGACGTCCTTGCCGGTGCGGCCGTGGGTCTTCATGTGGCGGGTGAGCTTGGAGCTCTGGGCGCAGGCGTAGGAGCAGAGCTCGCACTTGTACGGCTTCTCGCCGGTGTGGCTGCGCCTGTGCACGGTCAGGTTGGAGCAGTTCTTGAACACCTTGCCGCAGAATTCGCAGGTGTCGTTCCGCTGGCGCGACTCCTTCTTCAGCAGCGGCCCCTGCAGCAGCGAGTTGGCGCCGCCCAGGCCGAGCGGCTTCAGCTTCAGGTTCTCGAAGAGCGCCTCGTTGCGGTGCAGCGCGGACATGCCCCACCAGTCGCCGCCGTCCATCTTCATGCGCTTGGACAGCTCGAAGGGATTGGGAAACGGGTTGAAGAGCGGCACCTGGGCAGGCCCATCCTGCGGCTGTGGCTGGAACATGTTGCAGTTCTTGGCGAACTCGTCGCGCAGCCGCAGCGCTGCGACGGGCAGTCCATTGAGCTTGTCGCCCGCTGCACCCGTCGCATTCGAGCCGCCTCCGGGCACGGAGGAGCCGCGATTGTTGTTGTCGACGGCGGCGGCGGCAGCGGCAGCAGCGGCCACAGCGGCTGCCTCCTTGCGGCCGGACTCCTGCAGCGCCTGCTTGTACGCCTCCGAGTACTGGGCGATGTTGGACAGCCCGAACTTGTCCATGAGCTCGCCCACGAGCGAGGTGGCGCCGGAGCTGGTTGTCTTCGGGCTCTGGCTCTTGCCGTCGATGCGGTTGTTCACGCTGAGGTCCTCGGCCTCGTAGTCGACGTCCTCGCAGTCGTCCAGCTCGTCCTCGTCGTCCTCCTCGGCGTCCGCGTCGACGTCCTCATCGTTGAGCTCCTCGTCGGAGTCCTCCGGATTCGGATCGTCGTCGTTGTCCGCCTCGTTCGTCTCCAAGGAGTCGGCATTGCTGCCGCCGTCGTGGCCGTCCTGGTTGTTGTCGCCGCCGTTGCTGCTGCTGCCGTCCTGGCCCTCGGCGGGGCTGCGGTGGACGCGCATGTGCTTCATCAGCTTCTGGATGTGGGAGCACTCGAAGTCGCAGGCGGTGCACTTGTACGGCTTCTCGCCGGTGTGCGTCCGCTGGTGGATGATCAGGTTGTTCTCGAACCGGAACTTCTTGTCGCAGTAGCCGCACGCGAAGCAGCTCGCCTCAAGCTCCGCCTCGCCGCGCTCGCTCTCGAGCGGCTTGCTTGGCGGCGTGCTGGCGGTGCTCCGGGGCGTGCCCGGCAGCTGCCCACTGCCATTCTCGGCGCCCTTCTCGGGCGGCGTCAGGGAGTGGGGCCGTGGTGGCGCCGTCAGCTGCACAGCGCTGGCTGCGGAGCTGGGCGAGGGGCTCGCAAAGCGCGGCGATTGCTTCTGTCGAGGACTCGGCGAGCTCGAGTTAACAATGTTGCCAGCTCCAGGGCTTGTTGTGCCCGCAAGCTGACGCAATCGCTGCGAGTAAAAATCCATCTGCTGCGGTTCCAGTTGCAAAGCGGCGGCGGCGGCTGCGGCGCCCGCTGGGCTCACGGCGGCAGCAATGGGCTGTTGCTGTTGCTGCTGCTGCAGTTGCTGCTGCTGCTGTTGTTGCTGTTGCTGTTGCTGCTGCTGCTGCTGTTGCTGCTGCTGCTGTTGCTGCTGGGAGCTGAGCGAAGGTGGCGGCAGCGCAGCGGGCGGCACGGAGCCGCGCTGACTGCTGTTGCTCGAGGGCGGCCGCTGCTCGACGCCGCTAGGAACGTTGACAGCAACGCCGGGCAACGGTTGCTGCTGCTGCTGCTGCTGCTGGGTGGTGGCGTTGAACTGAGCCTGGGCGGCGGCGGCGGCGGCGGCCAGATTGAAGCCGTGGTGGCGGAACTGCTCGCTGACCAGCTGCTCCATGCGGTAGTGGTCGGCGGGCGTGGGGCGGCCGAAGAGCGGCGCCACGCTAGGAACTACATTGCCCTGGGCCAGCGCCGGGGGCAGCGGCATGCGGAGCAGCTGGAACGGATTCGCGTGCATCGCCTCTGGCGGCGCCAGCAGCGGATGATGGCGCATGCCCGCTGCCATTGCCGTGGCCATGTTCTGTTGCTGTTGCTGCTGCTGCTGCTGTTGTTGCTGCTGCTGCTGCTGTTGTTGCTGTTGTTGCTGTTGGTGTTGCACGCGCTGCTGCAACAGTTGCTGCGTCGGCGAGTTGCCACTGCTCGTGTTGCTGCTGCTGCTGGTGTTGGCCGAGCTGACGCCGCCAACGATTGCTGTGGCGCTGCTGTTGCTGCTGCTGCGCTTGGGCGCCGGCGAGGCTGACGCCGACTGAGACGCCGACTGCGACTGGGACTGCGAGGCGACGGCCTGCGCCATCAGCGCGTGCAGTGGCAGCGGCATGCCCACAGCTGCTGCTGCTGCTGCCGCCGCCGCTGCTGCTGCCGAGGCGGGACTGAGGCTGCGGTTGGGACTGAGGCTGGCGTTGGCCGCCGCCGATGCGGCTGCGTTGAGGGCGGCGGGCGTGGCCACGGTGAGGCCAGCCTCCACGTAGATCTTGACGCCGTGCGAGTGCTGCACGTGCTGGATGAGGCGCCAGGCGGAGGTGTAGCGGGTCTTGCAACGCGAACACGTATAGTTGCTGGGCTCTGCAAGAGAGAGAGAGAGAGGGAGAGGGGAGAGTTTAGTTATGTTGTCTGTCAAATATGTGAATTGGCAGGAAATGAGGCTGCCAGCAATTTGCCATATTAATTATTAATAAATGCCAGAGTGGGCGGACCGGGGGGGCGGTGGGCGAGGCGGATATGTTGCAGATATTTGCTGCTGCAAAGTTTCGGCGGCGAATTTATTTATTTATTGATTTTGTGTGCAACACGCACAGAGAGAGAGAGAGAGAGAGAGAGAGAGAGGCGCGTGTTGCTGGCGTGCTTAGCATACAAATGGGCGCGCACGGCAGCAACAGCTGCAGGTGCTGTCCCTTACAGCAGGATATTGCCAAACCCACACACACACACCCACACACCCACACTCGCCTCATGTATCGTAATAGTTTTTGCTTCTTGATTTTTTTATATGCGATTTGCCGTGCGGTTTGTCGCGACGTTTGTTAATTTGCCACGGAAACCGAAAACTGGAAACCGTAAAATGTCGCTGAAAATCAGAAACCACCCGACAGGAGCCGCATGTCCTGCGGCGGAAATTACAAGCACACATACGACACCCAAGCACATGTGGCCACAACTATCGACGAGGGTTCAATTGGGGGCGGGGGCTCGCAGGACAACGCAACAGATGCGATTTTCAAAATGAAAAATGTGAAAATGCGAAAATTTGCTACGGCTCGAATATAAAAAAATATATATATAAACCGAAGACAGCAGAAATAATAATAATAAAAATAAAAAAAGATGCGATGAAAGCCAGAGCGAGGCAAAGCCTGTAGACGACTTGTGAATACGCTAGGTTGAAGAGACAGAGAGAGGGAGAGAGAGAGAGAGAGCTTGGGTGAGGTGTGGGAGATGAGAGAGATAGAGAGACTAGGAGTAGCTAGAGCTGACTATCATCTCGTCTTCAATCTGTGTATCAAGCATCCTCAAAGTCCTAGCCAAGGTTGCCTGCGCGGGGTTAGGGCATGAGCACGTAGCAGCGGGCACAGCGCTAATCGATGGAAGCTGCTGCACAGGTCAACACATGTCACCGCAGACGCTGGCCATGCGGGCAACAAGGTGTTAATGCGCCTCTATTAGACGCCAACTACCCCTCGGGTAATAAGAAGCGGAAGAGCCAGGGAGAACTGTAAGAAAACTGTAGGAAAACTGTGCAACGCACTTTGCATTTAAATGACGCTTTAAAAAATATTGAAAATGAAAATGGAAATGAAAATGAGAATGGGAAAGGGCGCGGAGCTGAAGGAAAACGCATGTCGCGCACGAGTCCATAAAGGACACACACAGAGAGAGAGAGAGAGAGAGAGAGAGAGAGAGAGAGAGGGAGAGGGAGAGAGAGTGAGATGAGGTAACTACACTTTTGCTTTTTCTTTTGTTTAGTTTTTCGTTGTTTTTATGACGTTCCGCGCGGCTGCAGCTTCTCGTTGTTGTTTTTTAGCTTCCTGTCAAAGGTGAGAGCGTGCTGAACATGATTTGGCCACGACCCCGACGCAAGGACAATGCCGATCAACGGGTTCAAGGCGCACCAGAGGCACGGGGGATCTCTTGTGCCCAAAATCCTGCCCTGATGCGGGCCGCAGGAAATGCAAATGAATCTGACAGATACACATAATTCGTTTTCTAAATAAAGGGTTGCTCCTCAAGGGTTAGGGGTTGCCCAGGGTCGCAGCGCGTTGCTGCCAACTGCTGCTGTTCGCTGTTCGTTGTTGTTGTTGTTGTTCGGGATCATGATCATGATCATTATCATTCGGGCACATCATGATTGTCATAAAAAACGAGGCAAAAGTTGTCGAAAAACGTGCGGCATTTGCCAACTGCTCCTACTTTGTAGATGGGCATAGAGAGACGCGCGCTGCGCACGCGCCAAGCGCGCATCCTTAATGTCCTGGCAGACACAACTGCTGCCTGCCTGTCTGTCTGTCTGTCTGTCGTTTGCCCTGCGCCTGCCACGCTCTGATTTTGGCAGCTCGTTGAAAGCTGCTGCTGCTGCTGCTCGCCCGCTGGCATTGTCCTGCGGGAGCTGGGATACCAGCTCCAGTCGCCTGCTCAAGTGAGCCGAGTGACTGCATTCAAAGCAGCTCAGACGGAAGCGAGCGAAACAAAGCAAACCCAAGTCTCGTCTCGTCTTGTCTAGAGCCAGGAAATGGCAAATTGACCGCCTGCTGCAGAGTGGAGCCAGGAAGTGCGCCAGGACAACGCCACGTATGAGCAACGCCAGCCAGGCCAAAGACGAGAGGTCAGCGGGTGGGCAGCAGCAGCAGCAGCATCCACACACACACACACACACACACTCCACAAAAAGGGTTGCACAGTAATGGGATAATTGTTGCAGCTTTTTGCCGCATGTTGCCAACGCAGCCGTCGAGTGTCCTGCGGGTTCCTGCGGCGATTTGCATGGCTCGACCTCTGCCTAAGTCTGTCGCTGAATATCCTTTTCTTTGCCTCTCGCTTTCCATTCATTTTTTGCACAAAGCAAGGCGCGCGCGTAATCCCTTTTGTGGGTGGACGTGGAGCTGCATGAGCCGAGCGCATTAGCCATTGATTTCGATATTGAGACGGTAAGCAGGTGGCCGGAGAGGCGTGGCAGTTTTATTTTTTACAGAGGGCGACACTAATGCCTGGCTTAGTGCCAGCATGAGTCAATAATTGAATGCGAGAAACGGACTACGGCTGGATGGATGGATGGATGTGGTCGAGCCTGTGGCTAAAGAGGGGGCCAAAGGGTTGCAAAGTGGCTGAGGATGTGTATTGATAGAACGGGTTCAAGCACTGTTGTCCTTTTGGCTGACCTGCGACCTGTGAGCCCCTGCCCCAAAAAAAAAAAAAACACTCACACAGAGAAAGGAGAGCTCAATCCACGCTCGGCTGATGGTTTTTCATTGTTGCTGCGGTCGCGACACGCTGTGCATTTGAAACTTTGCCAGCAAATTGATAATTAACATGACACACACGCACACACATACACACACCTGTACACACACACACACCTATACACACACATGCGCTGACAGGCGAACAGCGTAAAAAGCGTGTAAAAAATTTTCGTGACATTCGCGCGCTGCGCAACAAATATTTTCATTTTCCCCCCCATTTTGTTGACAGTTTTTCACAGCGAACTGTCTCTCTCTCTCAGTGTGTGTGTGAGTGGTAGCTATGGCAGCAGTCGCTTCATATTTATAATTACCAAATGGACAACAATTGGATGCGAGGACAGCAGCCGCAACAGCCAGAGCAACTCTTGAATGCGAGCAAAAGCAGAAAAAAAGAGAAGCGAGGCTGGAAAAAAGTCAAACAATGCGTAATTAACGTGACAGCTACAGATACAAATGTATCTGCTAACGTATACGTATCCGGCTCTGCATCCGTATCTGTAGCTGTATCTGCGGCCACTGCGTTGATGTGCTGACAGTTGTGCATTGTCAGGAGTCAAACAACTTTGTTGTCGCTGACTTTTGTTGCTGCTGCTGCTGTTGTTGCCCGTGTCAAAAGCGCAAAGTTCAAGGGTTAAATTGCGAGTGTGTGTATGTGTGTGTGTGTGTGTGTGTGGACACATACGAGATTCAAATACGAATGACACGCATCAAGTGTCAAGCGCTGATTGTTTAGGCAAGTTAATCCACAAAAATTTTAATTTAGACAGCTCAAACTAGCATGTGAGTTTATTCATGAGTGCACTCATTCAGCGCATAAGCGGCAAGGTGAATGAGTGCAGCACACCAAATTAATAATTAACTAAAAAGTTATAGTCATAGTTAGATTGAGTCTATTCATGAGTATATTCACTGGTATTCACGAGTAAATATAAAACTGCTGGCGAAAAGATTTGAGCTTGCGATTTTATACATGAATGTATTCATGAGTGTATTCATGAATGTATTCATGAGTGTAGTCATGAGTGTATTCATATGCAGACTACAGAAAACCAGATGACCAATGAGCGGCATACATATTTATATAGAAAAAGCATTTAATTTTTATTCATTGGCAATAATAATAGGTATTCACGAGTGTATTCATATGTATTCATTAAGTTGGTAACGTTTAAAGGTACACAAACTAACACAAAACTAACTATTTATGTATGTTAATATTTAATTTAGGCTAATGAATGTATTCATGAGTATTTATGAGTATTCATATATCCCAAGTAAAGCTTAAATCCATCGGCAACTTTCAGTCCTGTCTAGTGGCGACAGTAATTCATAGGTGCAAATGAATAGCTCTTTAGTCACACTTGCTGGGCACTCATTCATCCATGCACTCATTCAATCACTCAGTCAATCAACTCGCTAGTCGAAGTCGAACTCGAACGACGCCTGTCGATTGCCGTCGCGTGGCCTGTCGCGTCTCACCTTTGACCCCTTCAGCCAGCTCGGCACGTGGCGCGCTGCTTTGGTCAAGCTGACCGCCGCAGTGGTCAGCGCTCGTCGTCGACTTCTGACCGACCCCTGGCCCTGGCTTAACCCCTTCAGCTATTTCTTGGCATTCGCCTTTGTGCGTGTGTCAAATCCAGCTCGCATTCGCATTCGCATACCCATTCACATTCGCACTCGAGTGTCCTGTGTGCTTTGTCCACTCAAGTGCTTTTTATGCTCTCTCTCTCTCGCTTCCTCTGCCTCTCTCTCTTACTCTCTCTGGCATTCCTTTGCCTCTTTAAATTACCCTCGAGGGCAGCTCGACTTCTGTGGCTGCTGACAGCTTCTGCTTTGTTCACTGTGTCCTGTTGGGCTTATCCTTTCCCCCCTCCCCGCCTACCTACTACCTACACTGCCTCTCTCTCCTTCCCCGTTCTTGTTATTGTTTTTATTGCTGTCTTTTGGCGTTGGGCTTTGGCTTTTCATCAGCTTCATCGCAGCTTCGCAGCATTTGCATTGAAAAATGTCAAAGTCAAAGGGCAGCAGCAGCAGCCGCGTGACAATCGAAGCTGTCCCTCTCCTCCTCACACTCTCTCTCTCTCTCTCTCTCTCTCTCTCTGTGCTCGCCTGTTGTCCGAGTGTCCTTTTTGGTCCTGCTGCACTTCAGCTTTATCAGCCGTTTTGTGCTTTGATGTCGCCCACGTTCCCATTTTTTTTTTACTGCATGTCCTTCGACATTCTCTCAGCTGCTTTTTCTACTTTTTTTTTAGCTCTGTGTCGCAGGACAAAGCGTTTTACAGCGCAATTGGTCAGAAAGGTCCTGTGAGCTGGTGGGACGGGATTTGTTGTGTTAATGCAGCTGCAGCTTATCGCGCGCTCAGCAGCCCCGCGGCCCGATCAGCAAGGACTTATGGACAGCCGCGAGTGCACATCCTTTGACACACACGCACGCACTTCAAACACATTTTTTAGTGCACATTTTTGCCGCCCCGTTTGATCTTCATTGGGATTTATTTTTTTATTTTACCGCTGGTCACTAGAGGGCTCAGGGACAGGGGCTTGCTTTTAATTTTGATTACGCAAATAACAAACATGCCACAAAAGGTGGACGCGCTGCTCACCTGTGTGCACCGTGTTGGCCTCGGCATCGACGAGCTCCATTTTGGGTCGCTTGGCCAACGGCTGTTGGCACTCGTCGCCCGCTGGCAGCGCTTGCGACTGCTCCAGCTCGCACTCGGGCTGCTGCTCCTGCTGCTGCTCGTCCTGCTGCTGTTCGTCTTGTGGCAGCTCGTCGTCGGCGAGCGGCTCCTGCTTGACCTTTGGCTTGTCGTCGAGCAGCGCGCAGTCCTCGCTCGCAGCGCGTCCGATGTGAACGTCCTGCTCGCCGGACTGTGGACTGTGCGGCTCCAGAGGCAGTGCCTCGCTGTCCGCCTTGGGCGTTGTATTGTCGTTCTCTGTAAAGGACATTCGAGAGAAGGACATTAGTCAATGAGCCATCAGCTGGTCAGCTGGTCAGCGGAGACTTACCATCCACCAGGCGTTTGGGCGTGCTGCTTGCGCCGTCGGCCAGCAGATCCGCCGGACTGGGCGGTGGTGTGTGGATGCGTGAACCGCTCGCTGCGCTGCTCGCAACGGCAGCAGCAGCAGCCGCCGCCGCCGCAGCAGCAGCAGCTGTGGCCGCAGCAGCGGCGGCGGTTGCGGTGGGTGGTGCAACGCCGGCCGGAGCCGACTTGCGACCTGTGATTGGCGCCGATATCGATGGACGGCGATTGACCAGGCTCAGTGGACGGCCCTCGTCGGCATCGCGATCCATGCTGGGCGCCTGTGTGGTGCACTGACCATAGTTCTCCTTGTTGCACTGCAACACCTTGTGCTGTATGAAGCGGACAATGTCCGACAGCGCGAAGGTCTTCTGGCATGCGCCGCACGTGAGGATGTCCTGCGCGGCGACCGCATCGTTCTCTGTCGAGTCGGAATCTGCAATGGGCGAACAAATTTCGGTGGTTTAGTGAATGTCATTCGAGGGCTATTGTGGTGCTGTCCCGCCCCGCCCAGCCCCGCCCAGCACCACCCGCTGCGAGCTGTGTGACACTTTTGCACTTGCAGTTCATAAATTTGCGCAACATTTGCCGCTTTTATGGCCATCGAATGTTGGCCATCAATTCTGGTGAGCCACATGAACTCCGCCGGGTGGTTTGCCCGTCGTCTAATTTAGTTCAACTTCGGCTTGGGCTGCTTTTATGGCAGCCATTCCCGCCCGTTGGCCATGAATAAAGTCTCAGCGAGGAAAAACTCCAAATATTTGTCGAAAAATCAATATCGATGAAGATTGACAGCAATTTATCGATAACTTTCGCATTTAACTAATCACAGTTTCGAGGCATTATGGACAAAGCAAATGGCAATTGGCAATTGGCATTTGGCTTGGCATTCACACACACACACACAGGCACACACTCAGAGAGAGAGAGAGAGAGAGACACTCACTCACACTCGGATGTGTCACAATTGATTTGCAACAACAATTTACGCCTGGCAATTTGGTTTGGGTTTTTACGCTGGCAAAGTAGTTGGCAGCACCCATGACCAAACGGCTGCTATGACAGCCCTGCCCAAAAGCCACCTCCTCCCCCTCCCCCTCCCCCTCCTGGTGCTATTCACTTATTTACATATGGACACAGAGCGCTCTGGGCGCTGATAAGAGGGCGTGCTGCAGTAGCAGGGGAGCGCGCGGAGTCGGATCGGCCGTTAGTATTACGCGAATCGATTCGCTTGCACTTTAATTTATGTATTTGCGCGCGCCCAAATAAAGCGACAAATGGCAAGTTCACCCTCAGCCGAAAACCACACTCAATCGAATGTAATCTAAGCCCACCTCCGCCCTCCCTCCCCTGCCCACTCTCCGCACTATTTGCATGTGTGAGTGTATGTGTATGTGTGTGTGTGGATAGATGTGAACATAAATTCCAGTAAAATGCCGAAAAATGCTGTGAGGCGCCTGCAATTAATTCGAGTCGCAATGAACTCGCCAAAAATTGCTGCCAATTGCCACAGAAGAAGAAGAAGAAGCAGAGACCGCAGCAATGACAGTGGCAGGGGCAGCTGTGGCTCTGACTGTGGCTCTGGTTATGCCTGGCCCCGGGGCTAGGCAACTTTTGGTAATTTATCGATGAATTTTGATTGACCAAGAAACAAGAACTTTACGCCTCCCCCAACTAAACACATACAGAAAGGACGCAAGGCAGGCGAGGAAGAGGCGGAGTGACAAGAGCCGGCAGGCACACAGGACCCACAAGGGTTCGAAACTTGATTGAAATCTTCCCAAATTGACAAAGTTTTCAACACTTTTTTGTCAGAATTCATTGGTCAATCAGAAATAGAAATAGAGTTGACCCAATGCCGAAGCTGAGGGCATAAAATGGAAGCCATGAGCAAAGTTTGTTTCTTTGGCTCAATAAATTTATTTATTTATATTTGCAATATATTATTTAAGGTCATTTCTATTTACTTTCAAGAATTTTGTTATATTTTCATATATGTATAATTTATTTTATTATATTTACTTTTATATTCTAGGAAACTTTGAATATCGAATGAAATCAATGGGAAATTTTGGCATATTTTTTTGATTAAATTATGACTTTATTTATATGCCTATATATTATTTTATTTGTATATATATTATTATATTTTTTATTTATTTTTTATTTATTTATTTTATTATATTTTTTATTTATTTTTATTTACTTATTTTCTTATTCTTTCATTCCCAAATTCTTCTCTCCGCTTCACATCTGGCTGTGCCCTTAAGCTAATTGCTCATCTTTTATTGCGCTCAGCTCATGCAGGATTATAGTCCTCTCGCCTCCAGCCACGCCCCCTTCCCTGAGCTGCCTTGACTTTGTCAATTAGCTGTCGCAACATGCATAACAAAAAAGCAAAAGAAAAAACAATATTTATTGACGCGCTGTCGTTTGCCACTTGTCAAGTTGTAGTTGTTGTTGTTGCTGTTGTTGCTGTTTGGGCAGTTTGAACAATTTGCGGTTGCCCACACACACACACACACACCCACACCCACACACCCGCACACACATCGTCTAATGCGCCCTGAAGCGTTGCCCAACTTTTCTTCTCTACTATTTTATTTTTTTGGCCTTGTCCTTTGTCCGTTTGCGTGTGTCCACCCCCGCCCACTGAGCTGCCGCCCGCTCGTTTGCTATTTTTTTATCAATTGATTGTCCTGCGACGGGGTGACAACAAGGTCCACACACACACACACACACACACACATGCTGTTATTTAGCTCACATTATTATTACATGTTTATATATATATTCCGTTTTTTTTGTGTAATTTTTTTGATTGCTTGGGCGGACCTTGGCCCGCCGCTGCCCGCTGCCCGCTGCCCGCTCACTTTTGGTTTCTGTTTCAATAATAACAACAATAAAAAAAGAATGTATTTATATCGAGGAAAAAAAAAGAATATGTTTTCGCTTCCCCTCGTTGGCCTATTGACATTCGCTTTTTATGCCCGCGTTGTTGTTGGGCATTTTATTTATTGATTGGCGATCATTGGCGTGAAATCGACGCAGGACGCAATTAGCCGCCTGTCTGACTCCATGAATTAAACATGTGTTGTTGTAGTTGTAGTTGTTGTTGCTGTCAGTTGTTGTTGTTGTTGTTGGTAGTTGTTAGCTGCTGTGCGATTGGCCAGTGGACAGCCAGCGGGCAGGTAAAAGCCGACTTGTTACCTGCTTTCATGTTGTAGGCGTTGCCTCGCGCTCATTTGAGACTGGCAGAAAGAGAGACAGAGAGTAGCTGCGTGTTGGCCAGGGGTAACAGGGTCGGGGGGGCGTAACTATTTGACTAAGCGATTAGATTAGATGCGTGTGTCTGTGCCTGTGTGTGTGTGTGTGTGGAGAGAGATTAACGCGCGCGTCTGGCGAAAACTAGGTAAATATAAATAATATACAAAACTTATTGACAGCTCCAAAAAGTCTGCTGCAATATTATGAGCGAGCGGGGGTGGGGGGCGAGGGTTGCAACAGCAGCAAGCAGCAAGCAGCAGGCAGCAGGCAGCGACAGCAGCTGCTGGCCAAAAAGGTGTATCGAAAGGGTGTTCAAAGTGCCAGCAACTGTCAAATGTCAGACAGACGCTGACAGTCGCCTGACAAGTGTCAACAGAAGGTAGCTCTCTGGCTCTCTGTGTGCGTGAGAGAGTGAGAGTGAGAGTGTGAGAGTGAGCTCACGTGTATTTGGCGAATATTTCATAAAGTCAGCTCATAAATTGAATTATCTGCACAAAAGGGCAAAAAGGACACGACCTAAAAAGGGTTCGCCCAATACACACACACACACGTACACAAAAGCGCAGCCAACAACAACAACAGCAATTTAAGCAGCCAGAACGAATGCGCTCAGCACCCCCTACACACACTCACTGCTGCCCCACCCCCCACCACCACCACCACCATCACCCCCCCTCACTTGACCAGCTGCGCTGACAGCCAAAAACTGTTTCGAAAATCTCTAGAATTTCGCGCACAAAAATGTCTGTGATGTCATCGCATATGTGTAATTAATTCAGCTGCGACCCCAACCACCTCTCTCTACACACACACACACACACATACACAAACACACACACACGCAGAGACAATAAATAAATTGAAGTGCGTCGATTTGTAAACCGCGCAGCTTAAGATTTATTTACGAGCCTCTGGCAAAAGAAACTATCCTGCGGCTATTAATATGCGCCTAAGTATGTGTGTGTGTGTCTCGTGTGTGTGTGTGTGGCAAGTAGCACAATTAAGAATTAACATATTAATAGGACTTTTGCGCAAATTATCAGGCTGGCACAAATATGAAACTCAAGCAGGACTCAGCTACAGATACACAGTGAAAGATACAGATACATCTGCGGCCTCTTCGTCTCCCTCTCCCTCTCCCCTTCTCTCTCTCTTTCTGTCTTCGTATTTTTGTTATTTATAACATTTTCATGTTATTGACTGCACGCTGCGGCAACTGCCCCACCAATCCAGCCCAACCCAAGCCCACAAAGCCAACCACCTCCCCCATATGCTGCCTCGCCCTCTACTGCTACTGCTGCCGTTGTAGGCGTGGCACAGGCAGAAAACAATACGTTGATTGTGCTAATTTATGCCCCCCACCCATGCACACACTCACATACACACACACACACACACACACATGTGGAGCAAAGGACGCGCTTTATGGCCAAAAAGGTTATGGGCCAGTCGAGGCTGGCTGCGCCGCGCCGTTTAGCTGGAAACCAGGCTGGCCATAAAAACCAGGCGAGCGCCACACGGACGACTGTTTTTAGGTGCCCACGCACACACACACACACACACACACGAACAGGCGCGGACCAAATGAAAAATGGCGACTGAAAAATAGCGGAAAATTGTTACGTGGAGGAAAAAAGCAGCAGCAGGGGGAAACAGCCAACCAAATGCGAAGCAACTGCAGCTGCTTTGATGTGCGGCCAGCGGAAGGTCAGCGCGAATGCTGCAGCAAACATGAACATGAACATATATAGATATATACCTGTATATATGTATATATATATATATATGTATGTAGTTTGCAGCGCAAGCTTAAAGCCCTTTAATGCTATGTACTTTGCTAGGCAGAAATCTAATGCAATCGAACTATATTCGATAAGGAAGCAAAGAATAAAGTCTAGAGCGAACAAGGCCTGACGGAAGTTGCCCTAAGGATGCTTGTAAGAGGAAGGAAACGAAAGCGCGTTTCTAAACTGAATTTTATTTATATGAAATAAACATATTTTATTTGCTTCAGAAGCTTCAATATTTTTAAAGCAACAATTTTAAATAAATATAATATATAATTATTATATTTATTATATAAATATGTATTTTTTAAGCCTTTTTGAAGTAAGACTTAGGTTTAAAGCAATCACGTTTTTGATTGAGACGAAAGATTTATTGAATAAAAATAAAAATTTTATAAGAATAAAGAAAGTAATTTTTATAAAAAAAAGTAATAATAATTAAAAAAAATAACTAGATTTATATGAAAAATATTTATAAAGTTTTGAGGCTTTGCTTTAGTTGCTTAAGATATGAAATTGCTAAGGGTCAGACTCTGTTGAAGCCTTATCTATTTCAATTTAGCTGGAATATACTAAACTAAACTAAAATGTAGAATAGAAAATAAGTGAAAAAATAAATAAAAATTTATATTTTTAATGTACATAAATATAAAGTTAAATATTTTTTATTTATATATATATATATTTGAAAGAGGAAATATCTTTATTTATTTTTATTTTATATTTATTTTTATAATTATTATTTTTTTATATTCATTATTTTAAACTATGCCTTAGTTACTTAAGTTTCAGCTGCATATTTTTTCTGACTCCCAACTAAACTTTATATTTCAAGTAATTCTTTATTTAACTAAAAATGTAGCCAAGTAAAATTATATATATCAGAAAGAAAGGCTTAAAAACTCTTTGGCTCAGTCTCTCGCTCTCTGGTTTCACTTGAAATACTGTTTTGAAGTTTTCTTTCATTTCTGAATTGCTAGAAGAAATACAAGAGGCAGAGCTTATTATGACATCAAGTGCTCCAATTGTCGACTCGTTGTCTATAGACAAATAAATTATGTACTAAAAAACAAGCAGTTGTAGTTGTTGGAAAGAAATGCTGTGTAAATATTTAAAAATGCTGAGCCACATTTTGTTTGTTGTCGCCTTATTGTATTGTTTTTTGTTTTTTTTTTTATTATTATTGTTGTTGTCTTTGTTGTCGTTGTTGTTGTTGTTGTTGGGTTTTGGCCAACGGGGCTGCTTTTTGAGCTCATTTAAAAAGTTAACGAACAAAAAACACAAAAAAAGCAGACAACGAAGCGGGACAGTGTGGAAAAAAAGGTTAAACAAATTCAAAATTTTTCGTTGCTATTGCGATAACACACACACACACACCTTTGTGGGGGCGTATGGGTGTGTGAGTGTAGTGGACACACACACACACACACAGAGCTTGACAGTGACAAAGCGACGTCAGGCAGCTGAAAACTCATGCAATGTGAAGAAGGCATGACGGAGCGAGCCAGGGCCAGGGACTGCGACTGGGGCAGGGGGCAATGCCTTAATTTGTTTAAACAAATTACGTGGATAACCAACAGGCAGGCTGGCGGCAGGCGGCAGGCGGCAGGCAGCGGCTAAAGGTGTTTCTTTCATTTCTTTTTTGGAGCAGCTGAAACTACAACAAGCACACATGCAATCGCCTATCCCCCTGTCTGTCTGTCTCTCTGTCTGTCTGTCGGTGTGTGTGGGTGTCTTATCAGTTAGCTGGCGGCCAGCGACGCGTCGCCGTTGCCATCGCCTTCATCGCAAAGTGTTTTAGCATACAAATTTGGTTTTATTTGCCTGCGTTGTTGTTACCTTGTGCTCTCGCTGCGCGCCTCCCCACCTGGAGCGGCGGCGGCGGCGCTGCTGCTGCTGCTGCTGGTGGCCCGGTGCCCCTGGCATAGTCCAAGGGCAGCGAGGGAGCTGCGACACACTGGCTTGCATGCGAGGGTGGCGCAGTGGCGGTTAGCCAAAAGCCAAACGCTGAATGCTGATAACACCCGCATGTGCTGCCCGACTTCATGCCCGCCACATCCTCATATAACCCCATAGCTACGTGCGTGTGTGTGTATCTGGACAAACAAACAGTCCGCCAGGTTGAGGTTGAGTGAATGAGCCATATGCAAATATAGGCGGCCTGGAAGCGAGCATTAAATGTGGTCACATATTCAAACACACACACACACACACACATACACACTTATACTGTGTGCTCTATATGGCTTGCAACAACAACAATAAACTGAGCAATGTGTGTGCCAAGCCAAAAGCTGGACACACACAACATACGAGGACTGTTGGACTATATATATATATATATACACATACACATACACATACATACATATACATATCTACGTTTATCGGGGGCATATATACTATATAGCCATGGCAAACTGTGCTGATAAGTAGAAAGGAAACGAGCACGGCGACGCGCAAGTCAAGCCATATGAATTTCAGTTACATTTGAAATGGACAGACGCCAAATTATCGATAAATATATCGATAAGGTTAGCTTGTGCATTTCATATAGAAGATATATATAGAAGTTACGAGTACAATGAATTGTTAAATAAGGCAACAACACGTAGGAGTTATCAGCTATTCAAGTCATATATAGTGTTATCGATAAATGGGTTAATCGATAATATAGTATAAAAGAAGTGCTCATGTTTATATAGGTTAAAGCAGACAGGCTGACATTATAGTTCCCCTAAGTTGACTCTTCCTCTTGTTATCGATTACTTTCGTGTTACATTTATCGATAACAGCAGCTGTTCGAGTGGCAAGCCATCAGCCAACTTGTAGGGCTTGCGGAGGCGTGGCACTGCCAGCCGTTGATCTCAGAGCCAAAAGACCTGGCTGGCCCGCTGTTTGCCTAGTGGCATGAAGCGTAGCTATTGTAAGTGATAAGAGGCTGTTGCTGTTGTTGCTTGCGACATTGTTGTAATGTGGAAGTTTTACTTTTAATTTTTCCAGGTCGCTAAAATATTTGTATTTGTATTTGTGTTTGCATTCTGTGGCGAGGCGCGCGGCGCGCAGTTTGCTTTATATTCACCCGAAAAGTCAACGACAACAACGGACATGCCATATGTAAATAGGCGCGATCTATATAAGCATGTCTCTCTCTCTCTCTATATATATATATATATAAATGTGTATATATAGAGTAGATAGGTTGGGTCTATGCCATATAAGACCTGGGTACACATAAATGTATCTCAGATTGTGTGGGTGCGGGCGTTCTCGTCGCTGTTGTTGCTCTGCTCGGTAACAGGCGCTTATCAAAAGTACAAAAAAAAAGTGGAAAAAAAGAAGGCAGCTTGGCACACACACATACGATTTTTACTTTGCTGTCGCTGCGTCTCCCATGTGGAGGACGGCAAATGATTAAAGAGACAACAAGAGGAGCCGAACAACCGGAAAGGTGAAGAATTCTTGGAAATGCTGCAAACTATCTCGAAAGATCGTCTATCTCAGCGCGACTTATTACGCGCAACATTGCGTTTTGATAAGCGACACACACACACACACACACATACAACACAACACTGACACGCCCTCCACCCACTCCGAAATTGTTATTTTGGTACACTTACGGCTCAGCGAACGGAATCCATGATCCTCACTGATCGACAGCATTTTGTTGTACATTTTGTAGGCAGTTTGTTTCTTATTTCTGTGTATTTGCTTTTCTCTTAAAACAAAATTCACTTTGTCATTTAGAAAAAAAAAGTTATATTTGTTTCGTCAGTTTTTGGCACATCACTAAAATACATCTATATAGATAGATGTCGGATATAGAGGTAGAGTTGTTATCAAGGCACACACACACACGATCGTAGGTAATCCAAGTGTCCTGCGCTGTGTGCGGAGCCAACGAAAAAAAAAAAAGACCGAGACAAATCTCGACTTGGGAACGTTTTTTTTTCAAATTTCTCGCACGTGTAACGGTTAAGTTGTTGCGTGTGTTTCTCGATTCGAATTTACGTAGTTTCTCTCGTTTAGCCTAACAGGATCTTGAGCGCGTCCTCTGGTCTGTACGGGCTGAGCGCGTGTGTTGTTGACCCCACAGAGGCTTCACGTGGACTGACAATCGAAAGTCTTCCTGTGACGGTCGTCGACGGTCCTGCCCCTGTCTCTCAGTCTCGGTCTCGGTCTCGCTCTGAGGCTGTGCGGTCGGCGTCGACGTCGACTGCACTGTGGCCGCGTGCGTCTGTGTGAGTGTGCGGACTGCGTTTGCCCTCGGTCCGTGTGCGGGACACACGAGAAACACACACAGAGGAAAAAAAGACTCACACACAAAAAAAAAAAAAACGTGTGTGAACGCACACACACACACACGCACATAGAAGTGCGGGGTAGTTGCTGCTTGCCTCTCGCTCGCACTACTCACACTCACACTCGTGTGCAGCGAGTGGACGTCGTTGACTAAGAAAAAGGGGGATGAAAACATCTTTGGACTCTGCGGCTCTGCTCCCTTGGCCAGCGCCAGCGCCAGCGCCAGCGGCGCAACTGCGCTGCTGCTGTCAACGTTCGCTGCCAGCGTCACAGTCGGCGTCGCTCGCTTTGTTTGGCGCTCCTTCTGCTATCTGCGCTCTCCCCCCCAACTCCGCCTGCCCATCGCCAATTGAGCTGTTACACAGCACAAACAACAACAACAACAGGAAGAGCAAGATGCGAGCGGCTAATGATAACTGAAGATCTGAAGGCAACAGGCTGACAAACTGAGATGGAGCGAGAGAGAGAGAGAGAGAGAGACAGTGAGAGAGAGTGAGAGAGAGGCAGTTGCAAAAATGTGACACATTTCTACCTTCAGCTGGCCAAGAATGTCTAAAAAATATATCAAATGAGATTGCCTCGAGCATGAAATATGGGTAAAATCGTCAGGTTAAGGTTAATTAAACTCTAATTAGCCAGATATTGAGGATATATGTATCGAGATGAAAGACTTAAGTTCTATAGGCATATATTGAAATTACCATACTATCCCATATATTATATAATATATATGTAAATATATAAATATTAAAAGAAAATATCTGAAGATTTTGATGCAATTTGGAATTTTATATGGAAGTTAAAAATATATTTTAGAAAATTTCTATTATTTCCGCTTTGTATTTTAAGCCAATGCAAAAATGGTAATTAAATTGCTATTAAAGGACAATATATAAAGAGTTTCCAGTTAGTCTTGCCATAAATTAATTCATTTACTCCAAAAACCACTATAGATCACCCCAAAACTTAGTACCCATCCCAAGTTAATAATGATCTAACCAGATAGTAAAGCAAACTAAGCCAATCCATTTGAATTCCTGAGCTATCCCCCTTAAATAGTTAGTATCCAAGACCCTAGAACTTAAACATTTGTTAGTCTCTCTCTCTCTCTCTCTCTCTCTCTCTCTCTCTCTCTCCCTGTCTCATCTAATGCGCACATTTGACACAATCGCAGCTCTGGCGTTGCCCCATGCTCGCGCTGTTCCAGTTGGCTGGCAACATCTTTGATGTAGCTGGGAATCCTTGGATTGCGCATCCAACTGAGTTGAGTTTGTTGCCCTCTGCGCAGTGTTGAGGCATCTGCGCAGCTAACAACAAAGAACGAGAGAGAGAGAGAGAGAGGGAATTTGCGCTTGGTCCATATGGAAGCTGCGCAATAAGCGTGGCGGCCAGCCCCGAAATTCTTGATGCCCCGTTAGCCCCGACTCGATCTGGATCTAATAATAGACGATGCTCGGCTCGCTCAAGAGCGAGCGGGATGCACAGCCAGCGGACAGCGGATGCCGTAATACTTTTCCATAGAATTTTCAGCCAACAGTTGCTGCTGCTGCTGTGTGAGTGTGCATGCCTATGTGTGTGTGTGTGTGTGTCTTATGTTTTTTTTTTTACTATAGCTTAATCCTTTTCGGGGGGTAAGAAATGTTTTTTTTGTGAGTTTTTTTTGCGCGCGCATTTCTTGCAATCGCCTTGGCTCAGGAGACGGCTGCGCAGGCGCCGAGCTGAATGCTAGGGGTAGGCCACGGTCACGTCTTGCGTGAGCTGCGCAGCGTGTAAAAGGATGCTGCTAATGTCCTGCCAGGCAGCGTACATAATAGTAAAAAACAAGGGAGGAAGGAGAAAAAAACGTGTCCCTGCTTTGTGCGCTTAATCAAATGCCATTCAATGCGAAATGGAAATGGGAAATGGAAAATCGTTCCTCACTGCCACCGGGCAGGGGGTAGGGGCAGTGGTAGGGGCAGCGCCGCCTTGCAATTTTTTATGCAATTTGCTGATCGACGCCTGATTTCTTGAGTTTCGCTTTTCCTTTCCTTGAGTTGTTTTCCTTTAGCAGTTTAGTTTTTTTTTTTTTTTTTTTTTGCAACCCCGAGGGTGCCTGCTCGTGGATCGACAGCTCCTTGCTGCTGCTGCCTTGCCAATTGCTTTGTGCCGTGTGTCCGGGCCAGGTAGGCGCTGACTGGCCTCTCCACCCCTCAGATGTCAGATGTGTGTGCGTATGCGTGTGTGTGTGTGTGTGTGTGTAACGGCATTTTTTTCTATGGCAAATTTTTTTATATTAATTTTTTATGCCCCGCGTGCGTGTCCTGCTTGCTTGCGTGTGTGTGTGTGTGTGAGAGTCCTTGTTGTGTTGTTTTTTCGCTCTGTGAGCTGCTTCTTATTGTTTTTTTGTTCGTCCTTCTTTTTTGTGACTGTCAGTCGCTGGGTTCCTTGGGTGGTGGCCAAGATTTTCCCAAGATATGAAATATGCAGGGGAATGGGACCGGCGCAAACAGGGAAGGAAGGTAACAGGGCAGCCGTTGTCACATGTGAGGCAGACAAGGTTTTGCATTTGATTTAGGCAGGACGACCCAGAGGCAGGACCCTCGCCGGCTGTGCGCGACTTGTCCTTGCGCATTGATTACCGTCGCTTTTTTAATTCAATTCAACAATGATATAAAAAAGAAGCTGCCGAGAGGTAGCTGCTGCTGCCTGGGTGCAAAGCCCGATAAAGAAAAAAAAACCAGCGCAATAAAGGACGACGCACCCTGACAGGAGCTGTGTCCCGGGCCAAGCACCCAAGACGGGCAATTGTCGTCTCCGGTTCTTTGTGCCCCGTTTTCCCTATGCAAAACATCATTTCGTTTCTTTTCCTCCTCTATTTCCAGCAGTTTTCGTTTAAATGAGCAAATCTTCACAAAAAAATGCATTCGTTTTTAACGGAAAATTTATGAGAACTCGAATCGGGTTAGCGAAAGGATGTGCCTGCCCTACCAGCACCTAACTGTTTACTCCTTTTTTTCAGATTTTTTTTTATTCAATTTTTTTGTCTTGCATAATTTCCGTCTTGGTTTACCGTTGCGTGTTGTAGATAGGAATCCAAAGAGTTGCTGCGCATTTGAGCAAACCAAATAGATCTCAGGATCGAGATCCTGCAAGAATAGCTGCGAATTAGCAACTGTCTTATAAATAGGGTAAAATAAACAAGAAAGAAAGAAGTTTTTTTTTTGGAAATTTGAGAAGCAAGAGAAAAAATTATAGATGCAAAAAATCATAGTAAGAATGTAACGGTTCCTTCCAGAACTTTAAAGATTAGAGTAAAAAAATAAAGCTAAAAAAAAAAAAATAATAAAAAGTCTTTTCAGAGATGTTTCAAAATGAAGTTTTTAGAAAAGGAAATCAACTTTTTGAAATACGTTATTCTATTCCATTTTTTTTAGATTTTTGTTTGGGCTCTGTCTATATAATAAAATAGATATGAGTATAGTAGAGTCTAAAGGTCTTATTCAAAGAAACAATATCATAGATCGTTAGTTTTTTGCTATTTCATGAAGCATTTGAGCTGCATTTCATAAATCTGCTGTCTATCTATGGAGAGGTCTATAGGCCCACATAACCTGCTTGACCTGTGCAGGACTTAGGCCTCGAGAATTCGTTTAGCTGCTGTCATAATCAGGCGTATCAATCAGTTTTTCCCATAGACGCATTTTTTATTCTCTTTATATGGGTTTTTCCTTTTGAAGTGCTTGTCGCTTTGCTAATTCCCAGCAACAGTGAGAGAGAGGGAATGAGAGGGCAATAGACGTGTCATAACCGAGTCTCATGCATAATAAACAGCGAGGCGAGGGAGTCGTTGAGTCTCTGAGTCTCTGCACACACGGCGGGTCTCAGCAATCTCAAGTCCGAGCTCGAGTTCGAGGCCCATTCAGCGCTCGTCAAATGTGTTTTTGACAATTATTGTTGTAGGTGCTCCGTTTGCTTTATGTGCAGATCATCGTGCCGATCATAAGCAGCAGGATGATCATCATCATGATGATGATGATGATGAAATGTTGTCATTGGACGTGGACACAGGTCGGCCGACACCGGACAACCGAGGCGCACGTATGGGACCGAAGTCTGTACAAAAAATGAAATGAAAAGAAAAAGAAAGCAAACTAAAGACGCAGACGACAATCAGACACAAAACACGCACCGATACAGATATAGAAACAGAAACAGAAACAGATACAGATGCAGATACGGATACAGCTACAAAGATATCACGGATGGAGTTGGACGGAGACAAAGTGTCCAAAATAGCTGCACGTTGAGCAGCGTCCAGCGTATTGGACATGCCAAACGATCGCACACACCCCGCACACACACACACACACACACACATACACACTCACAGTCAGAGTTTGGGTCTGTTTGCGTTGGTCTCTTGGGAGCGTCTCGGCTGCTGATGGGATCAAGACGCGACGCATTGACACGCAGATTGTGCAACTGGCCAGGCAACTGACTGGCAACAAAGCCGCATGCTGCACATGTCCAACAGACAACAGGCAACGCCCGCTCCCCCTCCCTCTCACTGGCGGAGACACAAAACTTTCTTCAATGTGCGCCGCAAGAACGAAAATGAAAATAGAAAAAAAAATATAAGCTGCCTAGAGCGGTGGGGCAAGGGCAGGGGCAGAGATAGAGGAAGGGGGTCACAACAATTACTCCAAGTGACACATCTTCGTCTTCATCTGCATCTGCGGCGTGTGTGGACGTGCCCCATGCGCCGCAGAATTGGTTAACCCAGTCGGGCAACGTCTGCCTACGTGGGCAGCATTTTCGATTAGTAAGCGCTGAAGGGAGGCACGTTGGGAACACGTGGAATGGAACAGTTTCGCAATCAGGTCATGCAGAAAGCAGAAAGAATGGAACATTTGTCCATATTTTAGATTTGTTACCCATGAATTTTGATGGAATGGAGTGGAATGAAACATGTGAGTAAAGCGACAGGAATGAAACAATGTTCCCTTGGCTTTAGATTGGGTAGCAATCTTAATTTAGTGAAACCATGCCTTAATGTTCGATTTTGTCACTTTGGAACAAATGGAATGAAACAGTTTTTCACTTAACAAGAAAATGAAATGAATGAAACAAGATTAGGCTTTATTAGGCACGAATTGTGTCACTGTGAAACAGTTGGAATGAAACAGTTACAATTGGAAATGGAACATAGTCTGCTAATGTCCTAAATGCATTCAGATTCGCGTGTTGTAAATCTGTGCTTATCGCAGCATTGGCCCTTACCTGCCCTAATGGGCCGACAAAAGAGCGAGTCCTAGCCTCAGGCTGCTAACAACAATGATTTACACGCAATAAACGCAACAGGACGAAGCGAGTGCCTGGGCCATTGTGGCCGCAACTTGTCGCTGACCAGCGGCCAGGACAACGGCGCTGACATTAAGGACATGCCGGCAAACAATAGCAACGCCCACAACAGTAGCTGCACTCAAGCAGCGATGAGGGTGAGCACCCAGCTGAGGGTGAGTCCAACTAGTCACAACACCTACACACACACACACACACACACACACACACACACACGCACACGCACACGCACACCTTTTGTTTTGATGCTGTGCGCAATCGTAAATATAAATTGCATTCGGGTAAACGACCACAACAACTGATGACAATCGAACGCAGATCGAACAAGTGTCGCAGCTGCAGCTGTTGCCGCAACGTTGCAGCAATAGTGGGCGTGTCGGCTCTTGGCCAGGCCAGAAGAAGAAAACAGTTGTTGGCTGCAGAGGAAATTGGTTTAGTTTGTGATGGATTACGGAGAAATCGAAAGCAGGAGAGACAATTATGCAAACTGATTTGATGCAACGATAAGTTATCGATAGACCATTTATCGGGGAGAGCAAACTTAACCCTTTATGACATGTGCAACGAATCAGATCGAGATCATTAATCAAAATTGGCCCTTGGCCATTGTCGACTGATCGAACTGCATCTGCGCAACGAATTTGAATTTTTGTGAATGCATTTTCCGAGCTGTTACAGACCGAATGCACATTATTAAGTCATGCGCCGCTGCGATGCGGGCTGCCAAAAAGGGTTACATGCGGCATTCGTTCTATGAATTTAGCTAATTTCATTTTACAATTTAATTAGGTTTTGGATTTCCACATGTCCCGCATCTGTGTGGCAACCAGAGGCAGAGGCAGAGAGACATTTAGCCACGGGCTGCGCATGCGCCTTGGCTTGGTTAGGCATAGGCGAACGCTTATCAGCTGAGTCGTTTGGTTAATTGGGTCACAGCCCATCCAAATTTGGCGTCCAAGGTGGCCCGATTGACTGGGCGAATGACTGTCGCTCTGTTTGCTGATGCGTCAGCTCCGCTTCCGGGCAACGGCCAACATTTGCTGGCATTTTTGTTTTTGGAGCTGAGTTAGTTTCAGGTTTTTTATTTGGGGTCTGGGCGTGTCGCCTGCTCATATTTCACGCTCGACTGGCCAACTCAAGTTTTGCCTATAAATTTGAAATTGTCATCAGCTTTTTGGGCGCATTAATTGCCGTATTGCCCACGTCCGCTCGTGCAGCAGCGGCGCCCAACTCCCAACTGCAGCGCCTCGAAGAGGACAATACGAGTTCGTGAGAACTTGATGCTTATCGCCGACCAGCAGCAGCAGCAGCAGCAGCATCGAGTAGAACGTCTTGCAGCAAAGCGAGTGGGCAGTGGGGAGCGTCGCCTCGCATCGTGTCCAACGTGCCAGCCAGCCCAGACCGGGCTAACTATGCAGCCAAGAGCCAAGCTCAATTGACATTTGGCAATTGATTCGCCTGATTAACATTCGAATACCACGCAGAGGCAACTCCAGCAGCGATTGGGCGCCTGGTCACTTCGATACTTAGAACTGATTATCTATTTGCCAAGTTGATGATCTAGCTTATGAATATATATACATAATTTAGTATTATTTATATAGATACAGGATATATATGAATGATTTTAATTGCCTTCTAGTTTATTCATTCATTCTCCTCGCATAGAACAGCTTCATCTCCTCAGTCTGAAACAGTTTTCTCAATGCTTTGCTAAACTTTTGGTATTCTATCAATAAGACTAAAGTAAAATCAGTTCATATTCATCGGATTTCAGTGTCTTTGATTAGCTGGACACACATTCAGTTGGACTAGGCACAGCTGCTACCATCACTCACTCGCTCACACACACCTTGAGCTCTATCGGCTGTGGCTTTGTTGGGCACCTCGAAATGACAATTCTTAATCCTTTTTCTCACGCACCAAAAAACATTCGCTGGCAATAAAAAATACATATATGTATATATATAGTATATTGAAAGAAAGAGCAAGAAGCAGCAGTAGCAGTGCCTGCCAGGGTGCCTCTGCCCCTGCCTCTGCCCCTGCCACTGCCACTGCATATGAGCAAAAAGAAAGAGCCCTAAAAATGTTCTCAAGCATTGAAACTCACGGATGACACGTTGCAAATATGCCAAATTCAACAGCAGCAGCAGCAGCAGCAGCAGCAGCAGCAGCAGCAGGAGTAGCAGCAAATGCGCATTGTCATTGTCCTGGCAAACGGCGATTCCGCTACAAACTGCCCCAGGTAGGCAATTACAACAACAACAACAACAACGACGACAATCGCCAACTGCATCTGCATCCTCATTCGGGGCAACAATGGCAAATCACGATCAATTCAATTACGAGCGGGGCGAGATCTAGTGCAGCGCTGCAGCTAGCCTCATATGTGCAGGACACGCAGGATATGCAGGCAGCGGGGCCGTGAACTGGAGCCTGGCCCAGCAGCTGCACCTGCACAATTTTCCCATGACAATAACAATTTTCTTGCGCTTCATTTTTTTTTTTTTTTTTTTGCGAATCGTTTTTCGCGTCGAATGGCTAATCGGAGCCAGAGACAGAGGGAGAGAGAGAGAGAGCGAGAGAAATGCAGGGGAGAGCTGCTGCTGCGGCACCTGTAACTGCGGGCTGTCCTGCCAACTCAAGTAGCGGACAATGTCCTTGCCAAAGATAGAGAGAGAGGAGGACTCGAGGCTTTTGTCTGGCCTCGGCCTGAAACATGACGCGGCCCAAGAAGTGGCAGAAGACGCAGGACTCGAGCTCGGACTGCGACTCGGATCCCTCATATATCCTGCTAGCTGTAATGGGATAAGCAGCGTTCATGCTCAGAGCGGGGGCACTCACTTTTGTACCCACACACACACACACATGCACATGCACACACACACATACGCACACACAAGTGCGCGATAATGAAATTTTAGACTTGTTCCTGCAAAGAGCAACAAATTTTCGGGCATTTTGCTGGAAAATTGTGGGAAAATCTTTGTTAATCTCTCGCTGATCGATTGTTTGATCGTTTTGCAGGTGCCCATTATGTGTGCGTGTGCGTGTGTGTGTGTGCGTGCGTGTGTGAATTTTAGACCAGATTTATACAATCGACTGATCGCAGCCAATTGCACTTTGCGAATATGAACATATTGGATATGGGAATCGGATTTAGTCTTATGAGGAATCAAATGCGAGTTCAGCTGATCAGTTTATAGAAACAAGCAGCTTGATTGATCGCAGATCACCAGTCCGTGAGCAGTTATCACCAGTTACTGATCACTGATCACAAGTAAAGTACTCACTGGGCACTGATCACCAATCACTGATCAGTGATCACAAGTTACTGCTCACTGATCACAGGTGACGTCGCTAGTCCCTGGTCACCAGTCACTGAACACAAGTCTCTGATCCCTGATCTCAAGTCAGTAATTGCTGATCCCAGATGCTTACTCACTGATCACTGATCACAAGTCACTGATCACTGATCACAAGTCACTGATCACTGATCACAAGTGTTCATCCCTGATCCCTGATCGTATTCACCCAATTTGAGGCTTCCATCTCAGTAATAATTTGAGTTTTTTACCCGTTTTGTATAGTTTTACTGTTTAATTGCTTGTGATGGGAGTTTAGCGGTAATGCCTGCTCCCAAAACGCACTGCGCGGTGCCATTCACCGTTACACTCACCTGCAAAGACACAAAGAGAAAGAGAGAGAGGAGGGATGAGTATAAATTATTAATTAGTGGCGGTAAGAGTTAAAAATGAGCGGCAAATGCAAATAAATTAGCTAGAGCAAATGGTGAGAAAAAGCTGATGAGTCCGTTGCAGTTGCTGTTGGTGTTGCTGCTGGCCACGTGTTGCACGCGAGTGGGTGTAGGTGTAGATGCAACGGGAACCGTTCACCAGGTGCCAGCTGCCAGTGACCAGTAATGACCTCCAGAGGCCTCTAGCCAAAAGGGCCAATGCGAGCGCTGCTGCTGTTTCAGTTGTTGCACGTTGCAGTCATGTGAATGTGCTCGGGAATTCGCGCTGTTTACGAGTGCAAAAACAAAAGAAGTGAAGTTCGCATAACTGGAATTAAAGCAGCGCCAAACCACACACCAGCAGCAACACCAACAACAGCAACAACAGCAACAGCAGCAGCAACTGCAACTGGCAGACACATTCAAAACGGAGCTCGTGGGTAGCGCGAGTGCTAAATGGGCCACAGAGTGGAGCCAGGGCCAGCTCACATGCAATCGAAGCCGCTGGGCAGTGGGAGCAGCAGCAGCAGCAGCAGCCGCAGCAGCGGCGCATTCGGATGGGCTGGAGTGGACATTGACGTCGTCGTTGTCGTCGTCGTCGTCGTCGTCAGTCAGTCGCCTCGCGGAGTCACTCACCCCAGCGCCAAGGCGGGCGGGCAGGGGAGCTAAGGGAGCAGCAGGCCAGCCCCAAAGACAATGGTGGGAATATTCTCATATTAAGAAATCGCGCGATCTGCAGCGCCAGATGTGTGACTGTGTGTGTTGCCGTTGCTCTTGCTGCTGCCGTTGGTGTTTGTGTATGTTTATGCACATGCTTGTATTTGGTGCAACGGCAGGTCAACCCACCGCCCACTGCCCGCCAGCCAAGCTGCTGCTGCTGCTGCTGCTGCTGCTGCTGCAACAACGTTCGTGGCAAATTCGCAACGTGTCGTGGTCGTGCCTCCGTTGTCATGTCCGAGAGTGTAACAAAGACCTCGCTGAATAACCTGGTGCCTCCGTCGCCCCGCCGCTCCCCAGCCGCCCTCTTTCAGCTGGCCCATTCTCTGCTGCAAACGCCCCCGTCAAGTAGCGCGAATAAACATTAAACACAAAAACAAAAACAACTAAAATGTAGCGGCAACAGCAACGGCAACGGCAACAACAATAATTGCATTACACATAAAAATAAATTGTAATGAACTTAAGGAAGAGACAACAAAGCAGCAGCAGCAGCACCACCACCACCACCAGCAGCGGCAACTGCATCAGTGGCCAATGTGAAAATCGATGCGGAAGCGGCAACACGAAAGGGCAACAACAACTGCAGCACAAGCAACATCAGCAACAACAACAACAACAATTCGTCGCTTTCTTCGCCATTTCTCTGCTCTACTCAGCTAAAAACAATCTGAGAATCTTCGCCCGTTGCCCATTCTTCCGTCTTCCTTTTGCGCCTCCTCTGCCATTTTTCATTTATTCAAATTGTATACCATTCATATTCACATTCATATTCATATTCAATCATATTCATCAAATATATTATTCAAATAAAATTCTGTTGCAACTCTCTCTTCAGCTCTTAACTGATCTCTCGCTATTTGCACCTGAAACTATCTTTGATTCAATTGAAGCTTTGCTCATTTTCTTTACTCTCTTTTAACAAAAAGAATGTTTTTCTTAAAGCATATAAGAATTAACTTATATAATAACTTTCTGTCACGCTCCTAGTAGGCGTATACATATCACTTTCCGAAAGGGTCTAGAGTTGGCTTAGAAAAAACCCAGCTAAAGTTTCTCTAAATCAAAATTGAGATAACATATATTGACTTTAGCTGTCTATAACTGATATAAAATATTATATATACGCTATATATAACTAGCTAAATATATAATATAAATAATAAATCTATAGCATATATATGATATTTATATATAGATATATTCATGTCTATGCATCAACCTCTGCCTTGTCACTGCGACTACTTGGACTTAGCTTAAATTTGGCTATAGGAAAATTTACTTTGAGCTTCTATAAAATAATTAAGTATTATAGCCAAACTGATATATGATTATATATATATATATATATATATATATATATATATATATATATATATATATATATATATATATATATATAATATATATAATAGTTCGATCTTCGTTTGAAAGTTTTGCAGTTTGAAATCAAGTAACTAGCAAAAATTAGTTCAAGTTGCGATTCGTTAAAGTCCTGCAGATGCATATGGATGTATGTGTATGAGTGTGATTGTGTGTGTGTGTGTGTGTGTATTGTTGTTGTGTCAGTCAGCGAGTCAATTAATTAGCCATGATTCTCACGACCTCAAATTAAGAGAAAAGCCATAACAAATAGAAAATAAAACGGCAGCAGCTACGAAACGGAGGCAATTGTTGCTGCTGCTATTGCTGCTGCTGCTATTGCTGCTGCTGCTGCTGTTGTTGTTGTTATTGCAAGTCCCGTAACCGAAAAGAGAGAAAAAACAAAAACAAAAAGAAAACAGAGTACACAATGGCCCTAACCTGCCCTGGCCTGATCTGTGCCAGCTTTGGCTGCAGCTTGGACAATTTTGGCCTTTAGCCGCTGCCCCAAAACTCGGGCTGAGGCTGGCGGCGCTTGGCTCGAAACGATAAAGATTCGAGTGGGCTAAAAGGCGAGCAAGGGTACGGTGGGGGAGGCTGGATGAGCTGGTGTAGGCAATAGGAATGTCAAGCAGCTTAGTAGGCGGCGTTGGCGTTGACGTCGACGATGTCAGAGCCCGTGCAGCAGCTAGCAGCAGCAGCAGCCGCTCGCTGGGAGATCTGATTTAAAACGAAATTAGGAATAATGGCAATGGCCTGCACATGACACACACACACACACATACATACCCACACCAACACACACACAGGTAATAGAGCATTCACAGTTACACAGAGAGGGAACCAGAGAGGGAGCCAGAGCGGGAGTGAAGTCTCAGCCAAGTCCAAGCGTTGACAGGCGGCGAATGCGAACAAGACAGTTTTGTACCCACAATAGACCAACAAACACACAAAAAAAAACTGAAGAAGAAGAAGAAGAGACTGGAGAAAAAAATCAAATAAAATAAAAAAGAAGCAGCAGCAGCAAAAGAAATTATCTCACGGATAATCCGAACAACACGACTCCTCGGCAAACTCCCCGGGCAACCCTTGGGCCTCCAGCGTGCCCCTTGGGTGCCCAACCTTCACCCAAATGCTGGCTGCTCACCCTTTTGGGCAGCTGCGCCGACTGCGGCTGATCTGGTTCGGTGCGGGGGCGCGTCGCTAAGACAATGGCTAGCTGCAAATGCACCTGACACGGCACCAACTCGCAACGGGAAAGTGTTGCCAAGTTGCATGCTGTAAGTTGCAAGCTAGATCCGAGTCCCCGCCACCCGCCACCCGCAGCCATTGCGGCATGCCACCGCCGACAACCACCGACCACCTGCCCCAGCTGCCCCACTCCCAGTTGCCATCAACACAAAAGTTATTTTGTATTTGCTTGGCGAGAGAAAGGGTAACAGATTCCCACAGTCCACGGACGACGCGCAGCGCGGCGAGCTGCTTGGGACAGGGCGACTGTTGACAACTGTAGCTAGAGCCCATTGTGCACGCCGAGCGACATGAAGATATGAATAAAATGAATGAGTACTCGCACTCGCACTCGCACTCACACCGACACTCAGTCGAGCCAGTTAAACTGTGTGAACACACGGCTCAGCCTGAGCTGATTGATGAATGTCAGGCACAACCACAGCCCGAAATTTGGTGTCTCTCTCTCTGTCTGTGTGTGTGTCTAACGGCACCTGAGAGGAGCAGGTGGCATGGGAACCCAGTAAATGGGTCGCGGTCACACACTCGGCGCGGCTAGCTCAAAAGCAACAGCCACTGAAGGTCGCCAATGGAGATCAGCAGCGAGTGGGAGTAAAAAAAAAACAGAGATTGAATAGAGTAGGCCAAGGGAGCAGAGAAGGGAGAGAAAGAGCGAGAGAGATCTATAGAGAGAGTAAGAACAAGAGAGAGAGAGAAAGCTAAGTTAGAGTATATTTCTAGGACTACCTAAAGGCATGCTTCAATAGAGCTTGCATCGGCATCATTTGACTTCTTGCGCTGTTGGCCTGAGCTGCCTGAGGTCCACTCAAGTCGAATGCACTCGCAGCACTCGCCGCCACCCAGTGTTGTACAACGCAGTTGGACAGTGTTGTCAGCGCTTATTGAAGATCGGAGCAGTGCCACACTTGAGCGTGAGTGCATGAGCATGATCTATGGCCCAAAAGCTGTCAATGTGCATCTGTGTGTGTGTGTGTGTTTAAGCGTGTGTTTGTTGTTGTTGTTGTTGTTTTTAGTGTTTGCACAGCTCCTGCCGCAAAATGGGACAGGCAACTTGAAGGCTTCAATGCTGGGCACATTAATTCAATTTCATCATTTGAACGGCAGCCCGTTCAGAAATGCGCAAACAAACGAATGGGAAAATGAAGGTAAACAAATAGACAAGTGATGGGCCGCAGGGTGGCTCAGGGTGGCCACCGGGCGCCTCAGAGGGGGGCGGCGACTCTAACTGTAGTAAGCGGCGCTGAGTAACCCAAATAGAGCCAACAGATAACGAAGCGCTAAAAACTAAAGTTGAAAGTTGAGAGCTAAGCACTGAGTCAAGTCAGGCTAAAGTATCTGCCAGATACTTGAAAGATGCGCTGCAGTCGCAGTCTTAGTCGGAGCTGCTCTGCGTGATCGACCGACTGTCGATGTTGGCCACAGACGGACCGACCTAAGCTGCCAGGTGCCATACAGCCAGAAGGACGGACGGACGGACGGACGGGCGGACAGACATCCATCCATATGTATGAACTGTTTGTATAACGTTTGAAAGTCATGTTGCTGCAGCGAGCTGAGGCTAGGTATCTGCATATCTGCGGGCACCTGCAGCCAGCCCCACCGCACCACAGCGCCGAGCAGCCAGTCGCTAGTCGCCACTTGCATATCAATGCGGCCAAAATAAAATGTGACGGCTGGGCGCACGATTAAAACTGCGATACATGCGATACAAGTGCAGATGCAACTGCATCTAACAGATACTTTTGCCGCTGCCTCAGTGCGTCGACGTCGTCGTCTCCGTCTCCAGCTGAAGGCCTCCAAACACAAGCCCGCATTATAGAATCAACAAAAACTTAAAAATCCACACAAATCATGCAAGAACTGGACTAGCAGATACCCTTTACTTGAGCAGTTATTAGAAGACTTCGCACTTGAGCCGAATATTTGAATATAGAAGCGTGAGATTGATCAGACTTGAGATACCCTATGATATGTCATTCAGCTAACAGCTCAAGTAGAAGCTATTTACTTATCATATTATGAAGTTTACTCAGCGAGCCGCACAATCTACTGCTATAATTGAAGAACATGGGTTGCTTGGCTATAAGATACCCTTTAACCTAACGAATAAGCAACTGACGATGATTTTACCATCAATATATATACGTCTCTCATAGCTAGACTCAAAAGATCTGAATAACAGTCAACTACCTATCAGCTATTAAGAATTGCTTTAGACCTTTGAGTTGGGAATGATAGGAATACATATAAAAAGAGAGATTGTTGATCCCTAAGAGCCTATAGGGTACTCATAGAGATTTGATCAGAGTTTCAGTCAAGAGTTCTTACTTTCCATACCCTATAAGACACAGATAGAGCTTGGCTATGGCATACTAGGCAAGCTCTAGCTCTATCTTAAAGGGTATGTAAAAACCGTAAAACATCAACAGCAACACATAAGACAAGCACACACTCACACACACACACACATAGCTTGACACACACACACACACACAGAGAGAACACTGAAAGTGCAACAACGTCAACAACGAGCGTCGTGTTAGTTTTGGCCCTCGGCCTGCTGTCTGCGGTCGGCAATTGAATTCATTCAATGCGGCTCCCGCACCGCCTCTCTTCTCGCTTCTCACCAGTGCGCTAACCACGCAGACAGTCACAGGGACAGCAGCAGCATCAGCAGCGACAGCGACTTGATTTGCTTTTTGGCTTAGTCGACCGCAACAACAGCATCAGCATCAGCATCAGCATCAGCAACAACCACGTTGACAAGTCGACTGGGCCCTCGGTCGCGGTTGCTTTGCAATTTGTATTAAGGATTTGAGCTGAATGGACAAACGGGGCTGCGGTCGGCGGCTGCGACGGGCATTTAACTAAAGCCTCTGATTCCCAATTCAATTTTTGGCTGCACATTGACAACATTTGCATTTACACGCACTTGCCGCAGGTCGGACATGCCGCAAGCCCGTCGATGACATCACCAATGCCCCAGCTCCAAGATTCGGCTGCAGCCTGCGGGCTCCATGGCCAGGGCCGTGTCTGGAAATCAATCGGATTCCTGTGTTTAAGGACTGCGCAGTGGAAGGCAAAGGCAAATGTGGTAGGCAAAAAGCAAGTAGCTAATCGATAACATAATCGATTAATGATTATAGAAAATGACGATAAATATGGCTTTAAATATTATCGAAGTAACATTAAGTGAACTATATGAAAAAATAGATATAGTAAATTTCTGCCTCACACGAATTTCGTATTTATTTCTGTATTTATTTATTTATCGATAATGTTATCGATAAATGTTAAGTTGTTACCAGTCAAAATATGAATAGAGTTTTAATCACAAGACACTTTAACAACTTTGTTAACTGTTTATCGCTTTCCCTAAGCGAATTGAAAATAGATTTGAAGCCCATGGTGCGCTCAGTGACTGCTTGAGCTGGCAGACGGAAGGAAGCTCAGCGAGGGAGTCGCCGCGTTAGCCAGCCACGCACATTGACACCTTGCAATAATTTGAAGCACGATATGCCCACATCTACACCTCACTATCGCACACCTCTCTGAGGGCTGGGGGTGGGGGCTGTGGCACGCCGTGCAGCTGCGATTTGTTTCACTTAGTCGTCGTTGCTGTTGTTGTTGTTGCTGCTGTCGATGTCATCGTAGGAAAACTTGCGTACGTCGTCGTTGGGATTTGAATTGTTTAGACATGCACGCAACATTACCGCACATTCGTGTTCCGTCGTGTAAGCTGCTGATGCCGATGCTGATGAGGATGATGACAAAACTAAACAAAGAGTCGACTGCCAGAGCCAGAGCCGGAGTCAGAAAGATGCACAGAGGAGCAGAATGGTCCAGTCAGTTAGCCAGACAGCGGCTAAGCGGGCTCTTAACAAAGAGTTCACTTTGGCAGCCCGTTAAATGCCATTTAACATTCAACAGACCAGTAGTCGACCGACTAACCAACCAACCAGCCAGCCAGCCAGCTAGCCAAGCATCCATCCATCCATCCATCAGTCAGGCGGCAGTCAAGGTTACTAATTAGGCAAATGTTACGTTTCGTCTCTGCGAGTCTGGCCCACGTGATGCTAATTAAGCGACGTTGCATCAAATGCTTGTTGCAAGTCCGTCAGTCAGTGCCACATCGTACATGAAATGAAAATTTTTGCGTCGCTATCGCAGTCCCGTTCCCAAGCAATTGACAAGCCGTGCTCGGACATTGACAATGCGCCCTCAGAGGTTTGACATGCTAGGCCGAAGCCGCAACTATTGAGATGTCATCGCGAGAGCAAGCGAGACTCAGAGAGCGAGAGAGAGAGAGATGGCCTGAGCCTGGGCACTCGAGTGGTATCAAACAGGCCGGCCATGCTCCGCAGGCTAACGAGCTTCCTCGCTCGCTCACTCGCTCGCTCGGTTGGCTCTAAGGATTTGACCGAGAGGGCCTTTGAATATGCTGCTGGCATAATTAAAAGGCCAACATCCAACAAGTTGCGATTACACGCGTTGGCCATGTTATGGGCCATGTACTTAACTTGTTGCAGCCGGCCCGGCCCGGCCCGGCCCGGCCAACAGCCATCTGATTGAAATGCCAGCAACTGGCGGCCATGTGACCGACCCCGAGCCCAGTCGAGTCAGGTCCCTCTGCCAGCCGCACCAGCTCCTCGTTCTCGTCTAGACACAACTCGAGCACTGTATGGGAAATCAGAGCAATGCTCACGACGCTTGTAGAGCAGCAGCAGCAGCAGCAGCAGAAGCTGCAGCAAATCGCTGGGAAATTTGTTCGGATCAGCGGCGAAGACTAAGCCTCGCTTGTGGTTTGCCTTTTCTAGTAATGAGGAAGTATTCATCGCGCATTACTTGTGGCCAAACACGAATCAACCCAAGAACTGAACTGAAGCAAATCAAGCTCAACTTTCCTTGACCAAAATCTCTTCGATGACATTTCTCCTATTGATAGGCAAGCTAGTCCCGTCTCTATAAGCTGACAATATTTCCAAGAAAATCATAAAGAAAAGCTTTGACTTTACCCCACACTCGAACAGGAACTTCCTTCGGCGTCCGTAGGAAACTCATCTGAGCAACTCACCTGCAATGAAAGAGAAAAATGTGCAAATTATTATTAAATTATAGGTTTGGTCTATTGCAAATCCATAAATATGCATTAAAGGCCACTCGACTGTCATATTTAGCACAACAAGTTCTGGCATTTGGGTTGGGTCCATTGAGACTTGAGTTAGGTGTGTGTGGCTGGCTCTCTGAGCCTCTGACTGCCTGACTGTCTGACTGCTTGACTGTCTTTCTGTTTTGTCTGTAGTTTCATTAAAATTCTCCCACGCATCGCAGACTGGTCGCCAATGTCGGGTGACCTAAGCCTGGCCAGAAAAGCCAACTTGGCCAAGAGACACAAAGAGACGGATAGAGAGAGAGAGAGAGAGATAGAGAGATATAGCCAAACAAACAAAGGCAATTGAACGATCTGTGATCTGTGTGACCGGTTCTGCTGCGGTGTTACATAGTTCGAGCTGTGGTTCTTCTTCAGACTGTTTGCTGTTCTTGTTGCAATAAAATGAAACGTAAATGAAATCTATTGTATTCTATATGAATAATGAGACAATTTTAATAATTTATAGACAGCTTTCGGTTAACCGCAATAAGCCAGAGCGATGTGCAGACAATGCATCAACACCAAACCCAAACAACAGCAACAGCAACAGCTACAGCTACAGCTACAGCAATAACAATATCCCCACCGCAAAGAGTTCGATGATCCTATTGCCCAAGTCGGATATGGTTTCTCGACTCTGCAATCTTTCAGGCTGCCAACTGCAACGCCAACTACAACTCCAACTGCAGCAGCAGCAGCAGCAGCAACAGCAGCAACTGGGCAAAGACGATAACAAATCGCGATTGGCATCGCTTCCGATTTGCGACAAAGGTGAGAAAGCTGCTGGTCTCTCCAGTCGAGTCGACTCAACTCGACTCTTTGCCAGCCATTCACTTACTCATTCATTCATTCATTTCGGTATTCATTCATTCATTGACCGCAGGGCTTTCGGGGCAATCGCTCGTAATTGTATCTGTCGCAGCAATAACTCAGCGCTTGTCCCGTGGCCCTTGGCCCGTGGCCCGTGGCTGAGCTTCAGTTACACTTTGAGCCACATGATCCGCGTTGGTTGCTCTGGTCCGTTTGTCTCCTATCGTTTTATGGCTTGGCTATTAGCTGCAGGAACAGCCAATCTTCTGCTAGCTGCCAATGGGACAACAACTGGAAATTAAATGGCTTCGTCGCAGCACAGGTGACGGATGCCGGCTGCTGCTGCTGCTGCTGCTACTGCTGGATGCTGCCTGCTGACTAGATATTAGACCTGCAGCGGAATCTTCATTATTTATAGCTGCAAATGTGGTCGAGCAATACTTTGTGGCATTGCACTGAGACCGTCTCGCAGTTTCGGCTGACAACAATTACCATTATGATGGATTGGAGAAAGCGACTCAACTTGGCAAAGGGCAAGACTAAGCTTGAGCTTAAGATACATACATATCTATCGTTGGCTTAATAAATATAGTAACAAGTAAGTTATCGATAACGATAACTTAAGTTATCCTCTATAATCACTAAACACAGAAATGCTATAAAACAAACAGCAGAGAAAAAATCCCAGAGAAATGTTGGCAAATAAACATTTGATAAGTGGCATTATCTTTAGATATTATTACTCATCCAGTGACGAATGCAATACAAATATTTGATAACTTCTCTTAGCGCTCTGCAGTTTCCGTTTCAGCTTTATCTCCTTATCTAGCCACACTCGAATGGGCGGAGTCATGTGCTGGAGCTGGACAAGGCGAACTGTGAAAATATCACGCATTCGCCGACTGACCGCAGCACACGCCCATTTGTCCAATGGTCCATGTCCATGTCCATGACAGCATCCCAAATTCACATTCAGTCCAACCCCAAATAATACACATACACACACACACACACACTCAATCACACACACACACACACACGTGGCACATTTTGCACCCAACTCAACGACGCATCGCAGCTAAAATCAATAGCGCCCCAAAGTCGGCTCTGACTGCGAGTGTTTGTGTTTGTGTTTGTGTGTGTGTTGGGGGCTTCTTGGAGTTGTGGCAGCGAGCTCATGTTCCATCTCGCTCTGACCGGATGCGGCACTTAAACGTTGACGACGATGACGTTGCCGGCGCCGAGTCGAAGTCGGAGACGGAGATGGCGATGGAGTTGGAGTTGGGGTTAATCAGAGTCTGGGGCACGGGTAGAGTCAAATGTGGCCGATGACGTTGATAGTACACGTACGAGCCATACACACACACACACACACACACACACACACACAGGCGAGAGAGACACACATGCAACGGTCGCTGGCATTTTTCGCCTCGGGTTCACAATAAAAACTTGAAGTCCTGTCGATTCTATTTGCTTTCTTTGGCTTTCTCTCTCCCTTTCTCTCACACTCTATCTCTCTGTTGGCAACTGTTTTGCAATGTGAACTTTATGCGGCTGCGGCTGAGTGATTCCTGGCTGCAGCCAATGCCAATGGCAGACAATCCACACATCCCACAGATCGTTCCAGGGTCTTAGCTTCAAGTTATGCTCGCACCGAAATGGACCTTGGCTAAAAACTGTTTCAGCTTGGAAGCGAACACACTAAATCTAAGCAGATATAATATATATAAATGTATATATATATATATATATATATGTGTGTGTGTCTTCTGTTGTCGTCGTCTCCGACTGCAATTTGGAGAACTTAACCGCAGCAGCAGCAGCAGCAGCAGCCTCGACCGCAGGGCAGGACGCAAATTGTGAACAAATGAAAGTAGCGAAAGATGCTGCAGCCGGGCTCCACTGCAAGGGTCGTACATGTGTATACCCAGCCGGCATATTCTCTCTTCTTATCTCTCTCTCACTCTCTCTGTCTCTTTTTATCTGTCTGTCTGTCTGTCGCAAGCATCTGTCTGACTCGTTTTTGTTTTCGCGTCTGCTTCCTTTTTTCGGCGGTTTAACTGGAGGTCAAGAGAAGCGCATTGCATCTGCAGCCCGAAAATGCTGACGCATACTCCGAATGCTCCAGCCAGCAACCGCAATGGGCGTCCACGTTGGTCACTGTGGCCCATGTGTGGGTGGGCGTGCTGGCTGCCTGGCTGACTGGCTGACTGGCTGCCTGCTCGGTGGCTGTTGCCGCCTTTAACCGCAGGCGAAAAGGCACCAAATAAAATGCACATGTTGAAATAATTGAAAAGCGGGCAAAGTTTATGGGCGCAAATAATTTTCGGGCATTGGACTTGGCTGTCAGAGCAGCAGCGGGAGCAGGACCAGGAGCAGGAGCACGAGCTGGGTCTGCCTAGTGTTACGCTGCTTAAGTGTGGCTCCAGCGAGGACGACAATTTCAGGAAATACAAAAAGTTACACAGCCTTTCAGCTGCAAAAGGAATTCGACGAGTGAAACAAATAGAATATTTTGCCAGTTCTCGAAATGTTTTATTGAACTTCAGCTGAATATCTACAGAATCTGCTGGAACTAGCCTTAACTAAAGAAAAACAGAATTTGACTTAGGAAATATTAGAGAGCTGCAAAATCAAGTTGATTGTGACTGAAAAAGGTAGAATTGTTCATTTTCGAGTTGTGAACTAGATCATTTTAATAGCAGCTCATGAACATATATACAATTTAGTGGTTCAGGAATGATTTATATTGTGTTGCCTCTTCAGTCTGACTATCTCAATAGAAAGAAACGTTCCAGAGCTTAGCATATTCAACTGAATTAGTTCATTAGCTGGCTTTAAGATCTAGTTCTTTTTTTAAGTCTTTACAATTTAAGCTATAGCTCAACACTTTTGTCGTTGTAAATGCAAAAAGAACGAATTAGCCAAGACCTTTCGTATAGCTTGACATTTTTAAATGAACTAGTTCAAATGAATACACAATTCGATTGCTCTTATGCCTAATATGTTTCTAATTTTAATTAAAAAGTAAATATACCTTGCAAAATCTAGTATATAAATGAGCAAGTGGAACTGAACTAGTTCTTTTGAATAACTAGTTCAATAAAATTTATGCTCAATATTAGTTTTATTAATTTTAATTATAGAAAGAACGAAACGATAAAAAGCTAGTATATATAAATGAGCAAGTGGAACTGAACTAGTTCTTTTGAATAACTAGTTCAATTAAACGTATGCTCAATTTTAGTTTTATTAATTTAGTTTATAGAATAAATCAGCTAGTGGAACTGCACTAGTTCTTTTGAATAACTAGTTCAAATGAACATATGCTTAGTAACTACCAAAGATTATGCTTTCATTAGACATCAGCTTAAAGACTTCCCTTCTATTTGATGCTCTCATTGTCGTCCCAATTCGATGCCAATACGAAGTCAAATAGGTTAATAAATAAAAATAAATAATAAAAAAAAAAGCTTTAACTTTTACTGAATTAATTGAGCTTTGCGTGTGATATATGTTTGCATATTAGCCTCATAATTGGATTGGACTTTTTATTGTGTCTCGCTCAATTTGTAGTTGCGGCTGGGGCATTGTTGCTTATTAGCAAATGCCAAGAGCTTGTGACAGTGCAAGTCATAGCCAAGGCACACACCCAGTCACACACACGCACACACACACACAGACACACACATACACAGACACACGCACAGCTGGCATATTCAAATATGCGGTTTGGCACTCTTCAATTTACAACAAATCGTTCAACAGCAACCCAAACACACAGCAACAGAAACAACAGCAGCAACATAAATCACACAGAGATACACACACACACACAGACACAGACACACTCGCACACACTTGCACACACTCGCACACAGCTTGCATATTTCTTACACACAATTGTCTCTTTTCTTTTGGGCTCGCACAATGCACAGAGCGAGTCTCAGCGAGTCGCCGCCCCCTCGGCTGCCCCAGTTGCCTCTTGGCCCCTTGGCCCTCGGCCGGCGCAGCTGCCGCCTTGTCGTTGGCTTTTGTGAATTGGTGTCCAAGCGTTTTATGTTTCAATTATGCGCAACTTGTGCCCAACAATGGCGACGCTTTAGCTGCTCGCTCGCCTGCGCTAAATGATGATGCAAAGTGACTTGGCCCGGGCTCCAAAAGGATCCCATCTTCTTTCTGCTCCTGCTACTGCTCCTTCTCCTGCAGCTGCGTGTGCCAATGTCTCTGAAAGTTGATGCATGAACTCCTTTAACATATGCCACACACACTCACACGCACTGGCTCAGATTGACACACGCACAGGAACTGGGCGTGCTTGCAACTGCGTTTATTTGCTTGTCTGCCCCTCACGTGGTGGCAAGGTGGCCCCAAGTAGCCAGCGGTAATTTTCCAGCACGGCAAGGCCTTTGCACTCGTCGCCTTAACTTTAAACCTTTGGCGCACGGCCAGCAAAGCCCACAGGATGCCTTAACGCCTGCTCCTGTTTTCTGTTTTCTGCTTTTTTTTTTGGTGAGCTTATGGCAAGGCTTCTGGCTAGAACTTGGCAAGCTTCAAGTCCCAAGCCCGGGCGAGGCGAAGCCATTCAACATGCATTCACGTGGCACAATGCGAAGCCCGGAGAACTGTGAATACATTGCGAGTGTATTCAGAAAGGGTACAAGCAACAGCAACAGCAACAGCCAATGCTGTTGTGAATGGGAATTGGGGCAATGTGGGCCAAAGCATTGAGAGCGAGAAATTGGATCCATAACATCTATTAAATATCTATTATGGCTATTAGCAGCAGTGAGAGCTACCAGTTGGATAGGCGAACGAGACCAACTCCAGTTTTAATTTCCGAATTTATATTTCAGATATTATAACTCATATGAAATGGGATCTAGTGCATATGCGACTTTCTTGTAGCTTAATCTCTCGCTCTTTAGTTTTTACTTTACTTTAGTTTTTCTATAGTACTTTGCTCTCTGAGGTATGCATTTTCTATCTCTATCTTCTCTCTCTCTCTCTCTCTCTCTATCTCTATTGCTGATCTAGTTCTTTATCTGATGTATCTCTCTACCTCTTTCTTTTTCACTTTCTTGTTCCATACTTATTCCTTTCTCTTTTTCTATATCTTTTTCACTCTCTTTTTTAATATCTCTTCCTCTTTCTCTTTCTGTGTGTTATCTCTTTTCCTCATTGATGTCTTAGCCTGTCCTCATACTCCATCTCTATATTTCCATATATCTGTTTCTCTTTCTATCTACATTGTCTCTCTTATAGTCTATCTCTATTTCTATTCCATTTCTCTCTATCGCTGATTTAACTACATTATTCTCTCTTTCTCTTTCTCTCTCTCTATCTATATATCTCTCTCTCTCTTCTTCTATTAGTCTATCTCTACCTCTATCCCATTTCTCTCTATGCCTGTTTTTATCTCTATCTCTCTGACTCTCTCTCTCTCTCTCTCTCTTTCTTTCTTCTGTATCCCCATGTTTCTATATCTAACTCTACATTTTTTACTCTCTATCAATTTAACTCTGTATCTTTCCTTGCATTCACATCCTAGCTCTGCTTTCTAGCAATAGTAAAAACAGATATTCCCCATATTAGGCTTAAATTTATCATGAAGAAATTTCTCTATAGATTTCATTTTCACTCTTGCTTACTGGACTACCCCTAAAAGTGTTTTTGTTATGGCTTCATCCGAGCTGGACCCGAATCCGGAACCCCTTCCCGACTCCCAGACGCCGGCCAATAAATGTCGCAGCTCAAGCTGTGCCCGCTCAGCGGCAACTTGCAACTGCCCAAGCAAAGGCAAAAAAAAAACTTCAATAAAATGGGCAAAAAGAAAATGTTTCGAGTCTTTCTCCAAGCGAGTCGCTGGCACAAAATGGCGGACAATTGATGTGGCATATAAATCGAAGCAGCGCTATATACCGACGTATATATGGACAGAGAGAGAGAGAGAGAGAAAGAGAGAGACTGGTGTGTGTGTTGTCGAATGCAAATGTGGGCATGCTGCGCAGTCGCAAATGCCAGGCCCAGTTTTGAGTCGACTCGCGATGCTGCTGCTGCTGCTGCTGAACATAATGATCATAATGACCATAGCGATGACGATGATAATGATGGTGATTATGATGCCGAGCCCAGAGAAGTCGCCGAGCAGAGCGACGCACGCCAGCCGTTGGCTGTTTTGGACGCAGCTTTGGGCTTGGCCCGGCCCGGCCTCGGCCTATGTACAGTCAGAGATATCAAGGTCTGGCCAATCAAAAAGCCAACTAAGCACACTCACACACACACACACACAGAGACTGTATCGAGGCTGGGCAGATTGAATGGTTCGTGCGGAGGCCGCGCGATCGACAACGCTGTCGACAGACAGGTGTGAAGCCCCAGCGCTGGCAGGCAATAACAAACCGTAACACGGCTGCAGATAAGCTTACTCACCCGCTGAATCGCTCTCTCTCTCTCTCTCTCTCTCTCTCACTCGCTCTCTTGCTCATTCTCTGGCCAGCCAAAAACCTGCTAAGTGCGCTGACTCCCGACTGCTGATATTCATTCAATACGCTGGCCACAGCTCAGCCCGTTCGGCTCGGTTCGCTCTCGTGTGCCCTCGCTGTCTCTCTCGCTCTCTCTCGCTCTCACTCGCACGAAGCAGCCAACCAGCCAGCCAGCCAGCTGGGGCTGGGCCACGGCCAGGCCAGAGCTGAGAGGCAGCCAACAGCAAGCGAAGCGCAGAGGCGACGCAACGGCGACGCAGCGGCCAAAGCCAAAGCCCCAACCCAAAGTAAATAAGTTATCAGTTGAATTGTAACTGGAAACGAAAACATAAAGCGAAACAAAACAAAATGCGAACGAAAAACGAAAAAAAAAATGAATGAATATATAAAAGGGGAGGCGTCAACAGCGCCAACAACAACAGCAATGCGAATAACAATAAGAAGACGGCAACAACAGCAACAACAACAGCAATAAAGCGGGCTTCGTCGTTGACAAAGATCAGAGCGCGTCTTGGAGACTGAACACACACACACACTTGGGGAGCCTGCATGTGTGTGTGTGTGTGGGACACATGTGAAACAAGCATAGCGAATGGCGAGCAAGCGATTTATAAGTCGCGCGTGCCCATTCAAATCTGAATGCGTTCGCAAAGGGGGAGCCCACAAATGAGCAGAAAGCGTATAAAAAAAGGAGGAAGAGAGGGAGGGGAGAGAGAGAGCAGGAGTACCAGGAAGGGGTCCCAATCAGTGTGTGTGTGTGTGTGTAAGTGTGTTTGCATTTGGGGCAAGCGAGCAATTTGAGCAGTTGAGCAGAGGGAAAGCCAAGAGTTAGAGTAATAAAAGCTACAGTAAATACATGCTACATGGAGTACAGTGAAGCCAGCTACAAACTGAATACAGGCAAAGTTATAGCAGAAGGCAAATTATAGCAAGCTCTTATAGCAAATAGTATCGTATATTCAGTTATAAAAGGTAACACTCATTGAGTCTATTAAGTGTATATATCTATAAGATATTCAAAGATAGATTTATATAGATTTATCGATATATACATACATATATACTATATCTTATCGATCATAATGATAAGTACATGACTATTTGAATAAAAGCACTCAATTAAATAGTGATAATGTTATCCCTATCTCTGAAAAATCAGTTTTTAACAGCCATGAATATATTTGAATACACTCACACGTATTCAAACACTCATTTAGTGCATATGCACTCAGTTGTGTTAAGACATTTATGAAATGCATTTAATAAAGTCAAAGAATTTGAAACACTCATAAATGTATATGAATACACTCATTAGCATTCAAAAGCACTCATTTCTCTACACTCACTTGCATTCACATATTGAGTAGACTCTCACTCACTGATAGAAATAGAATATGCCAACCTGTATCTAAACACTCATTCACATTAACTTGAATACACTCACATGCATTCACTCTTCCGTTAAGCACACTCACTAGCCTGCAAATACTTTTGAATTGCATTTAAATGCACTTACTCAGTTATAGTTCTTAGTTGCTTTGCTCTGCTGACTTAGCTTTATTCACATTCATTCGTTTCCATTCAAACTTGATTCATTTGACGACTAAAACTATTCTCTATCAAGGGGATTCGTCCATCAGCCAGATTCTGACTTTAAACTAAAAGAGTGCTTTGTGTGAATATATTTCGTAGAAGTGGGTGTGAATATGCACTCGCAGTCGAAGTATTCATTGCGCATTCATTCTTAATAGGCATTGCAGTGCAATCAGTGTGGAATGCTGTTGCAGCAGCACCTGGACCAGCGGCGCTCCAGTTAAGGTGTGCGGTGACAAAGGCAGTTTAATGATAATGATAATGATGATGATAATGATGATGATAATGATGCTGATGCTGAGGGGGTGGGACGCGATATGAGTTGAGCGGGCTTTCTGGTGCCATCTTTCGATATTAATCGCTCAGGCAAGCGGAAATGGGGTGTGCCACGCACACACACACACACACACAGACATACACACACACACACACACACACACACACACACACATACACACACACACGCACGCACACACTGGGAGTTTCGAGGTAGGTCTCCAACAAAATTGTTGTTGTGGTTGTTGTGTTGCCTGCAGCACGAGAGAGTGGCATGATTGATTTATTTATTTGAGCTGCGGACGCACGCGTCGCCTTGTTGTCAGTTGTTGTTGTTGTTGGTGTTGCTGTTGGAGCATTGGCAACGTCATGCGACGTCTTCGTTTCATTTAAAATCAGTAATCATTGAATTAAATTATGCCAGCTAAGCAACCAACCCAGAAAAGAGCAGCGAGCCAAGCGAGCCAAGCCAACTCGAGCCAAGTGGAGCCATCCATCTATCCATCTATCCATCCATCCAGCCATCGAGCCATCGAGCCGGGGCTGGGCTGTGGCCGCACCCACACCTACGAGCAAATCTTCCGAGATTGCAGCACGCGTCGTCAGCCCAAGAAGTTGCCAGCAGCAAGCCGACGAGTGAATGCCCTAACAGAGCTGAGCTGAGAGCTGTGCTCTATAGCCAAACGATCTAACTAAGATATAGATATATAGATATATATATCAGGGACTTGGTCCGGGTCACTTCAAATACTGTTACTTATTGCCTAAGCGAACGCATGTGCCATTTGTTAGCGTGTGGCAGAACTGCTTATTGGCTGTGAAGCTTTTATTGAATTCATCTGCAGCGTTGACACCCACATGAACAGCCAGACAGAGCGCGAGAGCGAGAGAGAGAGAGAACTGGAGCGAGAGAGAGATGGCGATTTTATGGAGGGGCATACCCCTTGACTTGACAGCTGCAGCGTCCACACACACACACACACACGCACACCTTGACCGTCCGCGACGCAGTTCCAATTCGAGTTCCAGTTTCAACTTTGAAGCTTTGGGTGCGGCGCAGCGCGTGGGCCTCAGTTTTCAATCTGCGCTATTTTTATACACATATACATACATACATATATATATATATATATATATATATATATATATATATATAATGAATGAACGAGCGGGCGAGCGACTGTATGAATGAACGAATCGACTGCCGGACAGGCGGACGGACAGCAAATAATAATTGCGCGCAGCTCAATTAAAAAGGTAGACAAAAAGCCAAACCAAACCCAGAAGATGTTACCCAAGGAGGCGCAACGTTGGGCGGGAGAAGGGGGACAGCTGGCGCTGTGGATGGGGGCATGTATCGTGCGCTGGGTCTCTCCCGTTGCGGGCCCGTTTAATGAATGACTCTTGGCCCTGACTCCGACGCTGGCCCTGGAACTAATCAGGCTGGCTGGCTGGCAGGAGGAGATGCGGGGCGGGGCGGGGCGGGGCGAGGCGAGGCGAGGTCTAGGCCCTAGCTGGGCTCTAATTTATGCGCAATTGACAAAACAGTGCGCGAACGAGCAGAAAAAAACTAGAATTTTTGGCATTTTTTTGGGCGCATTTCCTGGCCGGAAGCAGCGGCTGTCGCCAGGCTAGGCTCAAGTTGCAACTTGTGGCACGTGCTCGCGGCGCCTGCCACAGGATGCGGGCCAGCAGCAACAGCAGCAACAGCAGCAACGCCAGCAACGGCAACAAAGGCCGAAAGGTGTGCAAGGCGCGTGCGCCGTGCGCGGGGCAAACGCGCGGGGCCCGCACCTCAGATAGGCCACGGAGCAAGGCCGACTTTGCCTCTTCTTCTTTTTCCTTCTTTCTTTCATTTTTTTCTTCTTTTTTTTGCTTTTTTATTATTTCTTTGGCGGCATCTTCAGTAAATAAAGTGTGAAATACATTTTGCGGTTTGTTTTGCTACGCAAATTTCATGGCACTCTCCCCCTTCCCCTTCCCCTTCCCCACTCGCGTGGGAGAGTCTAGCCCCAACCACCTATGCCCCCAGCAAAAGGTGCCAAGTTGTCCTGCAGCTTTAAAGCAGCAAGTGGGTGGTGGTTGGGTGGCTGGGCTGCTGCTGCAGCCGTCATTGAAAGTGAAAAGTTTGCCAAAGTGCGAAGTGAGCGACGCTGGCGTCGACGTCGACGCCGGCATCGGCACCGGCGTTGGCGTTGGCGTTGCCGACGCCATAAAAAATATGCGCGTCAAAACAAACGCAGCAAAAGATTCATTAAGTCTGCTACTGCTCGCCTCGCAGTTTCCTTTTCATTTGCTGCCTTTTCTTTGCTCTCCTTCGCCTTTGCCATCCGTCCTCAGTGCTTATTTTCGCTTTCGCTTAGGCAGCAACAGCCGCAGCAGCAGCGCCACCAGCTGGTCAGCCACAACAAACGCGCAGCTGCTTGGACATTGCGTATACGACGCGTCTGCTCCACTGTCAACGTCAGCAAATGAGACTGAACAGCAAATTTGCACTACTTCCTATTCATCTACTAAGCTTAAATCGAAATTGAGTCGGTCCAAACTTGTTTTACTTCTTAATAAGTCTAAAAAGTCAGAGCTAAGAAAATCTCAAGCTTATAAAGCATGTGAGAGTAGAGAGAGTATATTGAATAGAAGCAAAAATCATATAAAATTATTGAATTTATTATAGTTTTTTTATTGTCAAGCTACTATAAAAAGGTTTATGCAAATATTGTTCAATGAAGCACTGTGTGAACCAGTTCAGGGTGTAAACATAAGTGATTAGCATTGACTCATATACGAACAAGAAGTTTATATAAATGGTTGTATTTTGACAAACGTATCGAAAGCAAATATATGTGAATGAGAATGATATTGATACTAAATATTATAACTTATACTCAAAGACTACTAGATATTAGCAAATAACTAATAATAAAATGGTCAGCTAGTTGTTTGTATTAAAAATAAATATACATATAGTCAAATATATACTAAATAACTCAAAATAATAATAATAATTATAACAAAAATTAGAAAAATAATATTAAAAATAGTAATTATAATTAAAATGATAATATTAAAAATAATAATAATAATAATAATAATAATTATAATAATAATAATAATAATAATAATAATAACAATAATAGTTTTAATAATACTAAAAATAAAAATAAAATCTGAATTCAATTCAAATAAATGAATCTAACAAATATTTTTCGAGTCACTTGCGAAATCAGTGTCAAGAGCTCCAATGCCTTGAATAAAGCTAGAATATATGCACTTTCAGCCCTTTACACTGTGACTGAACTATTGCATATGAATTCAGTCTAGTTCTATACATGAGATATATTATACACATATATATATATATATACATATATATTATTCATATTTTCCACTCTTAAAGATTTATCGATTTATGTATCGATAACAATTTGCGATGATTTCTTTCAGTTGCAGCTGCTGCAATAGCTCGCTTGCAGTTGCATTCTATAGTATATTTTCTTATTATATATTTCATATATTTATTTTGGACAGACTAGAGTGTGTATGTGTATGTGTATGTGTGTGTGCATTTCGGATAGGGGATTTTTTTTTTGTATAAATATATATATTTTTTATTTCAAACTGCGCTTTGTTCGGTTGACTTTTTTGTTTCGCTTCGCTTTATTTTTGGACGAAAACTTGAAAACTGAACTGAGAGAGAGAGAGAGAGAGTGAGAGGGAGTCCATGTGTGTGTGTGTGAGGCAAAACAATAGGCAAAAGCGTATTTAAAACAAAAGAAAGTGCAAAACAATTCATGCGCCTGGCCGGAATCTGTGAATGTGAATGTGACTCGCTGTGAATGTGAAGTCGCATCCGAGTCGAGCCAAATACGAAAAGAGTCGACGGCAGCTAGTAGTGTTGTTGTTGTTGTTGTTGTTGGCGTCTGGGTTGGCCGGCCGACTGGCTGCGACCGCCCGCTGGTGCCGAGTGTCGAATAAAAAACGGACACGGATGCACCTAGTGCGGCGGCTGCCTCGCAATTGTCGAAGAAGCGGGACAGAAGGCGGCGGCGGACAGAGAGAGAGAGAGAGAGAGAGAGAGAGAGAGAGAGGGAGAGAGAGAGCAGCGCTTGGGGAATTTCGGTGGGGGGGCGTGCGACTGTTGCAGCGGAAGCAACTTGCTGCGCGCTGTTGTGGCTGATTATGCTGCCAGTGGCAGGAGCTGCTGGCAGAGTCTTTGACTGCATGACGAGCATATCAGCACAGCACACACACAGCACGCCTGCAATGGGATGGGAAGATCGCCCTCCGCAGATGACCTGCAGGCTCCAATGGAACAAGCAAGTTCTAGCCAAGTGCCGTTTAAGCAAAAGCAGCTGGACAAAAGTTTGACATCCACATGACGACACAAGTGAGTCGCATCGTTGGCATGGGAAGGACTGCGGCTGGGGCTGGGGCTGTGGCTGTGGCTGGGGGAGAGGGAAAGGGGGCAACTGCTGCTCTGCCGCTGTTATTTGTTATAACAATTGCGAGAAGGGGAGCCGGGCCGGGACGTTGCCATGACGCTCTTGCAACAGGAGCTGGATAACAATGCCAAGCGGACGGCGGCGGCCGCGGTCGGTCGCTCATTTAATGGACACTGTTTGGTCGATAATCAAATTAAAACCAGCGGCAAAAATAGTGACAAGGCGACGGAACGGGCGGCCACAGCAGGTGCCGCCACGGAGCGAAGGACTCGCGTCGCGTCCAGCCTGACTATCGATTCAACTAACTCGAGGCCAGCTGCTCGGACCGGACCGCGCGTGCCGCTCGATTAGCCATTGACCCTAGTCAAGCGAAACGGACACGTGGACCTCTAAAGGGGTTTGCCAAAAAGGCAAAAGCACGAGCGGCCCACCCGAGGACATTGGCCAGCACAAACAACAATTTGAATCATATGCAAGTGTGAGCTTTATACAAAGTACTTTGGGAGGAACTCTCTCTCTCTCTCTCTCTCTCTCTCTATCTCTCTCTCTCTTTCTCTCTCTCGACAGGCAGACCTGCCAATCTGGGAAAACTTAAAGCTATCAAACATTCGGCAACATCGGACAAATTTATCTTTGTCAAAAGCCTTTGAAGGAGATTATAGTATAGAATCTATTATAATAGGAAAACATATACAGAATAAGATATATATAGAGATTCAAGATTCAAGTCCTATTGGCTATGATTGCAAGGCTAAGGAGTTCTTATTATAAAAGATATACTTGAGATCTTTTATAATAAGAACTCTTATATTAATAGTACATAGATTATTCATGAATAGTAATCAAAATTATGTCAAAGAAAGAAATCTGCTAATGATATAATTTACTCACTCACGAATTTACTGTTGACCTGCTCTATCGACTACAAGAATCTATCTTTAGTTAGTGCAATTCGGACTCCATTCGGACTCCTCTGCCAACTCCATTCGGACTCCTCTGCCAATTGGCTTTAGACTGAGATTGACTATGATCAAGAGGCAGTAGTTGCCGCCCGATTGCAATATTCTTTCAATCTCTATATAGAAGCCCGTCACAAGGTGTTCATTCTGAAAGCAAAGTGAATGAGTTTCCTCACTCAAACTCTTACATTTTCCTCTCTATTTCCGATATTCATCAAAGTATTCAAGATATCAAAATTCAAACTATCCTCAGTTGACTGCCCTTCAGAGCCCACGCCCTTTTGTCTGCTTCGAACAGCTCTCAGCTCTCGTTTAACATTGTTTGATTGCATTTGGCAATGTGACTTGTTTTCCCCAGAATAAGAAGAAGAAGAAGGAGAAGGAGAAGTAGAAGCAGAAGAAGAACTCATTAGCGTCTGATAAGAGCGTCGACGCGACTCGTGACGAAATCTTGTAAAGGCGAAGATCGAAAAGATTCCCAAAAATTGTCGAAAAACTGTGGGGAAAATTGATGAAATTGTAACAATTAATTACAGGGAGAGAGACGAGGGGCCCTAGCCACTGACAACAGCAATTTTGGGCGTAACATCGATATCGATAACAAATTGAGACCCAAAACAAAAACAAAAACAACAAAAAAAAAACAAGCTGAAAGCAGACGAAACTGAAAGCGGGTCCACGGCGTAAGCGATCGTTGGTAATTAGTCGTTGCGGCCACAATTTGCTTCTTATCGGCAACCACCCGAGCCACCCACCCGGGGGTGCCCACAAACCCACCCCTTGCCCCCCCTTCCCGCCAGTGAGTGTTTCTTTTGATTTGTAACACAAATAAACCGAAAAATATCGCAACGAGCTGAATGAGAGGAGCAGCGACAACAATAACAAGGCAAACAACTTTGCGAGCAATTAAAACTGTTTGACGACAGGCAGGTGAGGTCGTGGGCAGGTGGGCAAGTAGGTAGGGTGGGTGCTGGGCGCTGGGTGCTGGGAGGTCGGGGTGGGAGTGCGTCTCAGGTGCTGCAGCAGCAGCAGCGGCAGCTCGGCTGGGCAGCAGCGCGAAACGTGGCAAACGTGCGTCACTGGCCAGTTCAGGGCTGGACGGCAATGTGTTATCTAGATAACAGCTAGATAACAGGACTGGGAGAGGCACACACATATATACTTTATATATAACATATAAAGAATCTCTGCCAAAACTAAAAGCCAGTCATATTTTATGACCAGCCTGATACGACCATGTGTGCGTGTGCTAGAGTTTATGGTTATACGGCTTTGATTTTGCTTTGAACTAGCCGTGACCAGATACAGATACACAGATACACAGATACACAGATACACAGCTACAGCTACAGATACAGATACAAAACCAAATTGTTTGTCATGTTAATTGTTGTTGCTGTTGTTGACCCGCCGCCAAATAACGTAAATAATAATAACAATAACAACAATAACAATAGGCAGCAATAAAGCAACTAAATGGCGGCCAACGTCGCGCCCTGGCCAAAAAGAACCGTTAACTTTACAACCACCAACGCAACGCAAACGCAGCGCAAAAACAAAAAATCGCGAACAAAAATCTGAAAAATCATGGCAATACACACCCAAAGCGGAGGGGCTCTGATTTCAGTGCGATATCGTCGCGATAACAAGAAAAAAGACAGCAAAAAAGCAACAAGCTAAATTAGTTCAAGAATAACTGGGAAATAAAGCCCATCGCACACATATGGATATGGCACGGCGACAAATGATATATGGGCCATGGCCCATATCCAAATGTGGTCTAAACCATTCAGTCTATGCCAGAGGCACGGGTCAGACTTCAAAACTGATCTGCATATGGATTGAAATTCCATTTGCCTTCAGAGATGAGCCTTAACAAAGTTTTTTCTTGAATTTTAGGGTTGCTTCGATTGCTCTATAAGTAGAGTTTACTGTTATTATTTTTTATAGATTTTTAAAATAATTTTGTGTATGATTTATATTGATTTTAATTGATTTACTATAATATGGTATAATAATTTATGGTATTTTTATAGTATTTTAAAATATTTTATAGTATTTTAGTGTAATTTATAGTAGTTTATAATAGTTTATAATAGTTTATAGTATTTAATAGTATTTTATTGTAATTTATAGTAGTCTATAATAGTTTATAGTATATTATAGTATTTAATCATAATGTATAACACTTTATAATAATAATTTCTATATATATATCTATCTTATTCTATATCTATTTTATTCTCCTGCCAAAGAAACTGAGGTATTTCTGAGGATTCATTTGACTCTAAAAGCTAGAGCGAAGTACTTTGTATATATATAAATATATATATAGCACTATAAATATACCATTTTAGCACTTAATATTATTTATTGTGTCCACAACTTCAACTTGATAGAGAAGCTATGTCTGTATAACATACTCTACAACCCACTAAAGCCAATACAAATTTGTTCTACAAATTAGTTAACTAAATCCATAAACAATATATGAAGACATCTATTTGTATATAAGAGAATCTATAAAAATAGCTAAAACTAAGCTAAACTTAATAAAAGTCTTCGCTAAACAAAGAACTAAAGTTTGTTATTTGATAAATGCATAAATGTCTATAGAGCTATCGTATCATTATATCATTTTTATAGAGCTGTTCATATATATTATTATTATTATTACTTTTTATATGTATTTTCTGTAAGTCTTTAATCTCAAATCCAGTTTATAGAGCATATATATATTTATATATATACATCAAAAACTTCGTCAAATCTAAACCCAACTCAAACTCGCATTCACCTGTTTACATGACGTTACACAGCACTCTCGAAAAGTGTTAAAAGCGCCCATTAATATACTCTATATAATATTTGAATATTATATAAATATAAATATATAAATATATGCATATATATATGTATGTGCATATTTATATATCACAATTTGCACCCCAGCTAAGTATTCACAGCTCAGTCTGTCGCTGCGCCCACAGGTGTTATACCGTTTTGAGGCTCTTTCATGCCTTTTCACTCGAAGTCCACTCAACGTCTTTTTCGAAAAGTATTCACTTACCTTGTGCAATTCGAACCGCAGGCATTTTAATTCTCATTTTTGTTCCAATTTCCAAAGGGAGTTTCAAAACTTTGCGAGCGCTCGCCCCACTGGCAGCTGGGCGGGCAACTCCTTCAACTCCTGCGACTCCTTCTGCTCCTTGGCCTTTGAGCTGTTGCTCAACACTGGTCAAATGTTTTTCTCGTTTTTAAGTTGTATTGCACTTTGTGGTTTTTTTTGCTTTGCTTTGCAGTTTTTCGCAGTTTGAAAAAAAATGCACAGAATTTTGGTTTTGATTTCGGTTTTATCGCTTCTCTGCGGCCTCACACGGGCTCCACTCGGTCCCACAGCTTTGAGTTAAGAAATTTTCTCGTTGTTTTTGTCATTTTTCCAGCTTTGCTTTGCTTTGTTTTTGGGGATTCAAGACATTTCAATAATTTTTACTTGGAATATTAATTTCATGGATTTATTTATTTATATTTTATAAGTATTTATAAAACATACAAAAAAATAAACAAACAAATTTTCGCACTCGAAAAAAACACTTTTTGGCTGCCTGCTACGCTGCTGCCGCTGCTGCTGCTGCTTCCTGCTTAGACTTTCTTATAGGAACCGTATGCACTCTAGTTGTTGTTGTATATCTGATTAGCATTTCATTTAGTTGTTGTTGTTGTTGTTACAGTTGTTGGTGTTGCTTTTGTTTTTGCTGGCAGTTTGGCAGCTGACGAAATTGTTTTTGCGCGTTCCTTTTGGCCACATGCTTTGTCGGCGTCTCGTGTTGTGCTAAACAACTTTATCAACACTTTGTTGCTGTTGCTGTTTCTCGGTTCGCATTGTTGTTGGCGCGGCACAATCCAATTGGCAGCGACTTGGCCATCCAATTGGACTCGAACATTTGTTTTTCTTTCTTTCCGAAAATGCACAAAACACTTGAAAAAAAATTGGCGTATGCGTGAGTGTGTGTGTGTTGTGTGTGTTGTGTTGTGTGTGTGTGTTGACCGGGCTTAGTTGGCGGGCGGGGATCGAGACGGTGAGTGTCGAGAGAGATGTGCGACCAAATGATAAAAAACTTCTGCTCGAATTGGTATTTTTAAGCACGCGTCATTATTTGTCGTTGTCCTCTGGCTAACTGTTATTGTTGCATTCGACGGTCGGCGTTTGGCGCTTGGCGTTTGGCGTTTGCTGATGGTGCTGCTGCTGCTGCTGCTGCGTGCACCGCGACGGCGGTGGCAGCCTCGTCAGAAATGTGTGGTGCTAACGGTAACGGCTGAAGTACGCGACTACTACGAGGCGTCAAGCGGCGAGCGCGTCTTCGCTGGCTCTGCTGCGGCTGCGACTGCGGCTGCGGCTGCGGCTACGGCTACGGCCACGGCTGTCGCTCTGTTGTCGTCGTCGTCGTCGACGTCGTTGTCCAACCAACAAAGCGCCGTGACGACACCAACACACACACTCCAACACCAACACCAGCGCAGCGAGTGAATGGGCAACGGGCGGCAGTGCGAGAGAACTTCTGCTTCGTGGACGCCGTCGTCGTCGTCGTGTCGGCTAAACGAAACGAACGAAAGCTTGGCGAGTGGACGAACACAGTGCGTGAGAGAGCCCACGTTTCAGAGTGTGAGTGAGCGAGCGAGAGAGCGAGCGTATGAGTGTGTGTGTGTGAGTGTGTGTGGAGAGAGGCAGCGACTGTGACTGTGACTGCGACTTCGACTGCGGCAGCGGCCAAGCTTGTGCGAGAGCCTAGAAAAGCCAAAGCCAGTGACAGAGACAGAGCAGCGACGAGAGCATGTCCGAACGCGACGATGTCCTGCGAGCGACTGTGGACGCACACGTTCAGATAATTCAATTTTATTTTAGGGTTTTGCACTTTAATGCCAATCTCAAAATTTGATTTTGGCTAAGCGACGACGCCAACGCCGACGCCGACGCCGATGCTGACGCCAACGTCAAAGCTACAGCCCTTTTGCTATGGTGTCGTCGTCGTCGTCGGTGGTGCTGGTGGTGGTGGTGGTGCTGGTGGTGGGTTGTTGTTATTGTTATTATGCCCGTGTTGTTGTTGGTGGTGGTGGGTTGGTAGGTTGGTGGGCTGCTGCTGCTGCTGCTGCCGCCGCTGACGTCGCTGCCGCTAGATTTGTTTATTTGGTTTGCTGCCACTCGTTGGTCCGTTGGCCGCATGTGTGTGCGTATGTGGGGGTGGACACACACACACACACACGAGCTGGCCAGCGTGTGCGCGAGCAAGAGCGCTATAGTCGAACAGAGAGAGAGAGAGACTGAGAGGGGGGGAGGGAAAGGGGGGAGGTGTGTGTGTGAGAGTCAGTTGAAACAAATGGAAATAGCCAAGTTCGATGCGGCGACTGTTTCATGCCAGACTGCACGCGACGCCGACGTCGACGCCGGCAGCGCGGCAACTGCTCGCTGATAACGGTTCACACATGTGTGAGGCGTGCGTAAGCTGCATGAAGGGAGCTGCTGGGTCGAAGCCGAAGGATGGCGCGTGGTGGGCAGAGCTGCCGCGGCCGCTGCCGCTGCTGACGCGCTGTCCATTGTCCATTGTCCGCTAGACGCAGCCGGCATTTGACCGAATGCGCGCGCAGCTTAACGCGACGACTGCGCGACGTTTGCCGCGCAAAATCAAAATCAAAATCAAAGCAACAACAACAACGTCAACAACAAGAACAACAACAACTGGAATATGCTTAAGCGGCTTGACTCAATGCCAATTACCCAATTAGAGCTCCAATTGGAGTTCCGAACCAAACACTATTTCCTCGCTTGGTTCGCTTTTGACGTATTTTCGCGCGCGCGTCGCCCGTGGTGCGGGCTGAACTTTAGCAGGAACTTGTGGCGCACGTCCTCACAACGCGGCTGCTCGTGTGCATCTAATAAACTAAACTTAGTTTATGCCCATCTTCCATTCAACAAGAGGCCACTGGCGCTGTCGCCGCTGCCACTGCCACTGCCACTGCTTCTGCTTCAGCTTCAGCAGCGAGCGAGCTAGCTGGCAACCAACCAAACCACTCGCAACGCCGACGTCGCTGCCAGCGCCAACTGACGGCCGGCCACAGCCTGCCCTCGCCTGGCCGCTTCGCAGGCCCCAAACGCCTTGTCAGTCGGCGTTCGAACAGCAGCTGAAGCTAACGCCAGCCTCAGCTGCACTCGGCGAACCCAAAGCCAGCCGAACAGCCCGAACGGCCCGAGCCGACTCGAATGGGTTGAAGTTCATCGGGCTGTGGGGGCGAACGCGAATGCTTCATAAATATATATAGACTACCTATAGCATTTTATTCATTCAGTTGACTCAAAGAGATGAGCCAATTAAAAATGATTAGGATTCATATGGAGTACAATCAGTTGATAATGAATACTCTATGAGTATATGAAGCCCTTTTATATGAGTATTCAATGATTGTATTCGATAGTTCAGTAGAAATAGAACAAATATATCTGTTTATTCATGAATGCATTCATGAGTGATTCACAGAACCTACTTTTAAATGAAAATAGGAATTATACATATTTAAATCACTCATTTGAGCTTTTATAACAAGTGAGTGCTTTCATAAGACTATATACACATATGAATATATCTATGAATATAGATAGATAGGTATTATTATTTATTTATGAATAGTCTTACGAGTGTCTGTTTTTTGTTGAGCACTCTGATGGCTAATGAATGGCAGTTCAATATAATAATAAGCTCAAAAACAAAGTAATTCAGTTATGAATACATTCATGAGTGTATTCATGAGCAACAATTAATAATTGCAAGAGTAAACAAACTTTTAAAAATATTTTATATACAAATACATTCATAATTTGCGAGTAATTCACTTTGAATAGTATTCATTATTCATACCTTTATTCATAACAGAACTTATGTTCAAATGCCCAAGAGAAAGTTCAAAGATGCGATTATAATAAATAGTTCTCATAGTAAATACTTATTCATTTTTATTCATGAGTGTATTCATTCACTCACTGTGAATACATTCACTCATATACATATATGCTCACGACTTTTTTTTTAAATTAAAAATATAAATTTGTATTAGTGTATTCACAAAAGTATTCACTAGTATGTTCATGAATGTATTCACGAGTGTATTCATGAGGGGACACATATGTAAATTAAAAATGTTAATTTCTACCAATCAGCGCATATATATTGGTATCTGAGTGTGGCAAAGGCATTCCAATAGTCTCATATGTATATTCACATATATTCATGAGTGTGAGTATGAGTGTGTGTGTGTGTGTGAGTGTGTTTAGGTGCGTAGTAACTGCAATTGGAGTCGGCTGCATTGGAGTGGAGCTGCTGCTGCCACTTGAGTGTAATGCGCTCGCCCACCGCGGTCAACACCGGCTAATGCACATTAATCACTGCAGCAGCGGAGTCGGCAGCGGCGTCGGCAGTGGCAGCGACAGCGACGGCGCTTCGGTGGGTGGGCGCTAGCTCGGGTGGTTGGCGGCTTGGCTCGTGCAGCATGTTGCAAGCGGACCACGACTGGACGCGAGCAGTTCGAGCCGCACACAGAGCGACACACAAGCTGCTGTCAGCGCTGACGTCGCCGTCGACTGCGCTGCCCAAGCATTGCACCCATTAATGTCAGCGCTTTGATATGAGAAGCAAGCACAGCACGTACTCGAAGCATGTGTGTGAGTGGGTCTCTCTCTGTGTGTGTGTGTGTGTGTGAGAGTCTCTGTGTGTGCCCAAAAGTGAATGCGAATTGTTTTTATTGCAAAGGTTTGCGTTATTGTTAATTGTGCTGCGCGCTATGTGAGTGTGAGGCAGAGCGAGCGAGCCAGAGAAAGACAGAGAGAGCGGGAGCGAGAGAGATAGAGCGAGACAGAGCATGTGTGTGTGAGAGAGAGAGAGCGAGTGAGCGTGCGAGCGAGACAGATAGAGATCATTAGCGCCACACATGTGTGCACATGAGTGTATTGTGAGTGTCCACTGAGACGCAGCCCCATCGCCAGCCCCAAGCCCCAAGCTCGAGTGTGTGTGTCGTATATGCACACATACATACATATACATACGGACACATAAGTGTGACACTTGCACGAATGCTGCGCTGATAACCTCAAGCTTAACCCATTGTTTGCCACCCAGCTCCAGGACCCCCCCCCCCCCTTCGCAGAACTCCTTCACTATTAGGTCTCCCTCCTCGCTCCCCCCTCACTCTCACACGCATGCCTCGGCTGTGTCCATAGCTATAACCTACATGGGCTATAGCATATGTATCGGCGCCTTGGCTTATATGTACACACTCACACACACACTCACACACACACACACTAACACACTCACACACACTCATGCTGCACGCACTCACATATGCGTCGCACTCATATGAGCGTCGCACACGCGCGTTCTCCCCATCGATTGGCCATCGCCGCTCTCGCTGTTCGAGTAACTGTCCCAACCCAACTGGCCTGCCCCCGCCTCCCCTGCCCTTGCCCCTATCTAACGGCAAGCTCTTGCACTCAACCTGCCGTTAGTCGCGCTCTCGCGCACAGGTAGCCGCTGAGAGCGAGAGAGAGTGAGAAAGCCAGTCAGAGCAAGAGAGCGAGATGCTGCGGCTGCGACGGCGACGGCAACGGTGACGGCTCTGCTACTGCGGCCGCTGTCGCTGCCAAAGCTACCCCCGCTTGGCCAAAGAGAGACGGCAGCACTGAGAGCGAGCGAGCGTAAGCGCCGCACGAGAGAGCCGCTGAGCGCGAGTCGCCAACTGCTTCGGATGGGGTTATATGTGTGTGCAGGCGAGCTTTGGCATCCGCTTTGCGCTTATCAGTCGTCGCGCCAGCGTTGACAATGCCGGCAGGCGGCCAACGCATGCCACATGCCACTTGCCACAAGCCGCAAGCCACGTCGACAGCTCAGCTGAAGCCTACATAAATGATCAGCTAAGAGCTTTCACTCAAATTAGGAATATCATGCCTTTGGCTTATATATGATATAGCTCATATGCTATGATCTAAATTAGCAAGAGTTTTCAAATGTTCAAAATTTATATCAATATCTTTTTGAATTATTCTTTTCATTCTGCATTTTAATATTTGTAAGTTTATTTTATTATGCATTTTTTTTTAATATTTTTAATTTGACATCATATTATAAAAAGTGCTTTAGCGGCTTTCAGTTTCTATGCAAATTTCAAGCAGAAACTCAAGTTTGAATAGGTATACTATACTCCGGTAGATGATCCACTTAGTACATTATCCTTTCCTTAACTATTTTATAAGACAAGAAATCGAAATTTGTTGTTTAAAAATTTATTTATTTAAATTTTTCTTTATTTAAAAAAAAATATGAAACATTTTTGTCTTTAAGTGTTCGACTTAGGATTCAAATTTCAAGATTAACTTTAAATTAAATTAAATTTATTTATATATTTTTTATTTAATTTATATATATATTTATTAATATATATTCTTGCTTTTTTTTTTACTATTTTTATTGGAGCTATATATGCTCTCAGTCTCTCCAGATAATACTGATAATGATATAATATGAATAAATATAAATTAATAAAAAATAAATTCATACAATATATGCAAAGCTTCTCTCATTCGAGCTCATCATTAATGTAATTTCAAGATATGATAAAAAATAAAAGATTTCAAGAATTCCAGAATTTCGTTTGTCTGATTATGTAAATGGTATTTGGAGTGTAGAATGCATATATATCCATATATACATATATATGTTTATATATATATGTATGTGTAACATATATTATGTTGGCTTTTAGGGCTTGTCCAAAAGGTTGTGCGCTCTTTGACTGTTGTGGGTGTGCGGTGGTGCGGTGGCTCGGTGCTGCACGGCGCACTATAGGTATGCGGCAACAGTTGCCAGATTTCGTATAATATTTTTGTTTTTTTTTTTGCATTTTGCTGTTGTTGTTGTTGTTGTTGTTGTTGTTGTTGTTGTTGTTGTTGTTGTTGTTTGTCAACACTCGGAATGCGGCTACATCAAACAGAGCGAGCGAAAAAAGGAGCACTCGTAATTACCCTTCGCAGCGGCATTTCAATAAGTAAATAATAAGTGAGGGGGGCCGCGGAAGAGGGAGCTAAGTGTATATAGAGGGTATATGTATATATGTATGCATGTATATAAATGCTTATATGTATTTCTATATCTTTGGATATGTATATGAATCGCATAAAATATGCACAGCCTCCATGTCGGCGAGATGTGAGATTTTTCAACTCAGCGCAACTCAACTAAAACAACAGCAACAACTGCAGCAGCAACAACAACAACTGCAAGGTAAATTACAAGAATTGCCAACAATTACCAAAGCCACGAGGTATAGTTGAGAAGGCAAAGGGGGTTGCTCGGCTGCTGTGTGACATATGCAACAGCCGCAACAGCAGCAGCAAAAGCTGCTTGAGTTTTGAGTGCACTCCTTGCCACGGCCACTGCAACTGCAACTGCAACTGCAACTGCAACTGGGCTTCATTATATAATCCTGCGGCGCATGTCCAGCATTAGAAGTGTCGACAAATTGGCCAACAATCTAAGCTAAGCTCTCTCTCTATCCATCTCTCTCTTTCTCTATCTATCTCTCTGTCTGGCTATCTGGCCAACGGGCAGCTGCTGCATCAGCATTAAGCTGCCCCAACCGAAACAGTGTTGAGCAACGTCATATTTTTAGCAGCTAAATTCAAGTTTCTCAATTTGCTCTCCATATTTGACTAGAATCTCGGCCAGTGGGAATCAGAGCAGGATTAGGCTGCCTGGATATGAAATATATGAGATATAGTTATCTGAACCTAAAGAGCACATAATGTATATTCAAGTGATGTCATCAGCGTCAGTTTTAGCTGAAGTTTCTGCTCAGGCAGTCAACTATACTCCAGCCTTTTTTAGCCGTAAATCTAGCCTTTCTTCTTGACAGCTCTGCTTCTGCTTGTCCCTCTGTTCGTCTGTTCGTCTTTTAGCCTGGTCGAGTCGCTGGCCATGATTGCTGCTTAAGTGGCAGCCGCTCAATCGCTGCCAATTTGCAATTGGCCAAGGGGCTGCACAAGCTGGCCATTATCACGGCTACCGTTGGGCTAGCCGCAGCAGCGTCGCAAGCGGCAGCGGCAGCATCTGTGGCAGTTGCTGTGGCAGGTTCGGTGCCAGGCGTCGGTGAGCGCGTTGCTTGGCCATTAATTGTCGCGTGAACAGCTTTGTTGGATCGATTGCGGGTCACAGTTTCGATAGCACCGCTATGTCAACCCACTGGGCGCATCATCGAGCGACCCACCGAGCCACCAACCCACCGCGCGGCCAATTGAAATGTTCTCAATGCCAAGCGCTGGCCGTTGATCGATTAAACGAGCTGCCACATGGGATGCGGGTCGTCACATAACCAACATTCCATTCCATTCCATTCCATTCCCTTCCAATACATCCCGGTCCATTTTCACTACAGTCCACTCATGTTTCATTCCGTTTTGTTTCCATTGACAAATTTGTTGATTGGGCCTGCGTAGCCATGGCATCCCGGAGCTAACATTCCATTTCATTGTATTCCATTCCATTTCGTTCCAATCCATTTCGTTTGCGTTGACAAATTGTTGATTGACGCAATCCGTTGGCCAGGGCCGCGTAGCCATGGAATCTGAGAACTCTGCCTCGCCTGTGGTTAGCCCCTTACCCAAGGTGGTGCAGGTGATGGTGACGGTGGTGGTGGTGGTGGTGGTGGTGCTGCTGCTCTTAGGGGCCGGCTGATTCTTGTTGTTTCCGCGGGCTAAACAAAGTTTATCGATTTAACAAAATTCATTGAGCCCAAGTGCCACATTTGGCTCCTGGGACGACCTGCACCGGCCGTGGCCGGGTTTGGGTTTGGGTTTTGGCCGGGGCTTGGGCTTGGGCCTGGGCTTTCGGTTTTGGCTTTGTTTAGATGACCCAACAAACTCAGCGCTCGGCCCGTTGGCCGGGCACTGCCAGCGCCGGAGGCCCACCCAAGTGATCGATTATACATTCGATGGCCATGAAGGCTAACAACTATAAACAGCTTTGTCCTCAATGCCCTTCTCGCGGGCGCGGGCACCCATTAGCCGTAGATACCATAGATACTACTTAAAATGCTAAATACGAGAAGTCACAAGGAATTAGTTATTATAAACGAATCGATTACATTGAGAAGAAAGCAGATTGAATCGAGAAATATTTCTTGTTTCCCTTTCGAAATATCTATTTCACATAGATCTGAGAGATGCTTGTGTAGAGAGTTCTTGGTGTCATTCAGTTTGAGTTTTGCTTTCACTTAAGAGTCCTTTCACATTCAGAGTCCTCGCTGCCTAATCAATTCCATATCTAAACTGCACATGTGCTAGGATCTGCGGCAGAGTCCTTGACACTCGTTAGCTTCATGACTTCTGGCTTTTCACTTCACTTCTCATAACAGGCTTAATTGAATTTTCAAATTTGTACAAGTGCCACGCACTTGACGTCTCAAGTGGACAGGCGATTCGGTAATTCTAGATGCCGATCGGGTCACAGGAGGCGCCTTCTAAGAGTTTTGTTTTAACATTTGCGGTTGAACAGCTCTTGAGAGCCCGAAGACAACACTTCAATCCTTCGAACAGGTATTTAAGTATGTCTTCTTCCTGGGGGGAAACATATATATATGGAAATGTAAATAATATAAAATATATATTGGTATTATATGTATATAAAAAAATAAATAAAAATAAAATTAGGGAAATTTAAGGTTTTTTTTACTGAATTTTACAAAGACTTACAATATATTATGTATAGTTAGTTTATATACTATAAATCATAAACACTAAATGACTTGAAGTAAATAATTAAAATTTATATGTCATATATAGTAAATACTATATACATACCTATATGTATATATATTCTACTATATATTTTGCTATGAAATACAGCATTAAAATTATATTCTGTAAAATTTTGAAAGACTTCTGAGACTTCTTGGAGCTAAGTCTTCAAGACAATTTAAAATGTATATTAATTTTGTGTTAAATAATTTAAAAAAAAAAATAAAAATATAATTTATTTTTCATAGGTAATATCTTATTTTTCATAATTAATAATTTAAAAAAAAAAATAATACTTCTGAAAATATATAATATTAGGCCAGTATTCCATATTCTAGACTTCATTCAAAAGATGATGGACACATAAATTTTCGAAGAATATTAATTGATTAACTATAAACTCTTTTAATAGAACATGCCAAGAATATGAACTCATTTTTGATTTCGAATGCGGTTTCTCAAGTGCCTTCGGCAGACCTGCGTGTGTGCGTGTGTGTGTGTGTGTGTTTCTTGTCTCTTGCTGTGAAATTGTCTCCCTTCTCCATTTACACGATGCGACAGTGTCCAAATGACATTATTGAGAGCCGAGCAGTGGGAAAGACAAAGAAGGCAACAAAAAGACATGGAAATAGTAGCAGTTGCCATAAAAAAGAAACCAGTGGCAATACGACAACAAGAACAACACATGAAATTTTGGTAAATGGAAAAATAAAATAAATATTTTTGAATTAATGGAATCTCAAGTGTGTCCACAAATGGAACACTGACAAGATGAAGCTGTACAAGCAGCAATGGGGTCGCCTGATCGATGGAGGCGATGCGACCAACTCGAGAGGCAAATTTTTGCGGCCCAGAGACAATGTCAAAGTCGCCAGCAGCAGCAGCAGCAGCGGCAGCGGCAGCGGCAGCAACAGCCCCACGGCCAGCGAGTCAACTCGGTGCGGCGTCTGTGGCAGTGTCAGCCGTCCGTTCCGCTGGCTGGCAACGGCTCATGGACAAACATGTGGCAGACACATGTGTGTGCCCGCCCAGCTCTGCGGCGGGCCACGCAGTCCGGTTGTTATTTTTAAGCATCGATGGGGATGGGACGCTCGTCGGCAGCCCAGATCACAGATCGCTTGACAGTGAGAACGGACGCGGATTCCGAGTGAGTGAGATTCGAATTCGAATCGAGATTCAGCGACGCAGCGGCTGCAGCTAACGGCATTTGACCAACCGACAGCCAAGCCACAGGAAACAGCCCCCAGTTTCAGAGTGCCACTGCCGGGTCCAAGACCGGAGCAGAGCAGCAGGGGCACCGGGGACCCGTAGCGGGGGGTGAACTTGAAAATGTTTAGCATTAAGTGTGAGATATTTATATATTTCCACTAGGCTTTCCCTTTCTCATACTCCTCTTTTTATGGCCTTCGGCAAAAGCGTGAGGTACAGTTGAGAGAGCGAGAACTACAGAGAGAGAGAGAGAGAGAGAGAGAGAGAGAGAGAGTGAGAGGCCGTGGAGTGAAATGAAAAGTGTAAATTCTAGGCACATGAATAAGAGTAAAGAGAAGTTTGTCATTTTATGTAGACCTTAGTTGGTAGTTGATAGAGAGTTGAGCTGCCTGGGGAACTGCTTTGAGTCAAGTCTCAAAAAACATATTCCCAATGATATTTTGCTTCGATTTGGGATCTTTGCCATGGTTGTCTGGCCAGCACTGGCACTGGTATTTGGATGGCATTTCTCTGTTTGGCAAAGGCGTTGAGCAGTTTGAGGCTGGGCGCGGGATTTGGATTGGGAATCTCTGATCCGTGCCCCGCCACATAGCCAGCTAGCAGAGCAGAGCAGAGCAGAGCAGAGTCACGAAGGCACTGCCAACAACAACTGGTGACAGTCCCAAAGCCAGCAACAGCAAAACATAATAATAGAACGCTTAGGGGTTAGCACTCGACGGGTGGGGGCGAGGTGGTTGAGGAGGGGCCATTGGGCTGGCTAAATACACTTCGTATATACGGCATTTGTGGGTTTATCTTAATTGCAGTATCTCTGGATATCTCTTGATTGCAATCTGAGGTGCATCATAGTGCACAAACTGAACTTATCTGGCCAGGCATGCGATATGCGAGCATATATATATATATATATACGATATATAAATATATATGTATTTATATATGTGTGTACATGTGTGTGTGTGTGTGGCTCTCCCAGGCGCATTGCGATCGAAGCACAATCGAGGCGGAGCTGCAGTCGTAGACGTTGAGACAATTCGAGCATTGTCATGTGTATGCCCTATGATAAGAGAGGGTATGAAGCGTTTATTAAGAGATATGTAACAAGCTATATGAGAATATAAATATGTGTATATACATATTTGTCTTTCTAAAACTTCAGCTAAAACTTAGAGCTTCCTCTTTGAGTACTTGAAGGGACTCTGAAGCATATTCAATAATATATTATTCTTATTGTTTTACATCACTTCATATATCATAGATGTATATCATCTCTTCATAGAGCAAACGAAATTCGATTTAAGCCTTTGCAGTTTTCTAGAAATTGTTAATATTATATCTTGGGAGTCTCGTTTGTTTCGTTTGCTCTTTAGCTTAAGCGGCGGCAGCCCACGCAGTCTGCCTATGAATCGAATGACTCGCCTGGCTAAATCTCGGCATAATGAATGAATTGCTGCCTGCTTGGCTGACTGAGTGACTGACTGGCTGGCTGGCTGACTGACTGACTGGCTGACTGACTGACTGACTGGCTGACTGAATGTTTAGCTGGCTAAATGACAAATGGGACTGGCAAAAATGTTGTTAAGGTGGCGCATGACACTAAAAAACAACTGCGATATTGAAGAGCAACAACAATTACTACTGCAGGCCAGCATTTAGTCAAGCCCAAGCTGCCGTTGGCCAGGCCCACAAGCAGGAATACCGCTGGCAAAAGATCGGCGAGCATCGCTAAACGCTGCTCACTGTACTCTATGGCCGGCTGTGGTGCGAGCAATCTGTCCCCTGATCTGATAAGCGAAATGGAATGCTTTGATTGAGAGTTGAGATCTTATTAAATAATAATAGAATATAGGGAGAGAGAGAGATCAGTCCTTCTGCAGCTGGTTACACCCTTCTCCGCGATTCGGATCTTCGGTCACTTAGCAGTCAGATCATCCATCTCTGGCTGACTTCATTTGTTTCCTTAATAGTTCAAATTAAATTCAATTTTGAGAGGCGGGTAAGAGAGGCTTTGGTCGCCTCTGCCATTTCCTGTGTGCCTGTGCGTTAGGTGGGCATTTAGTGGGTGAGGTAATTGTAATTGCGGTTGCGAATAAGCCAAGAGTCCTCCATGGCTGGCACTTGCACACGCACACGCACACACGCGCGGAACGTGGCCGTGCCCCTGGCCGGAGCTCGAGCTCGAGCTAAAGCTGGTGCTGGTGCTGGGGACAGATCGGACTCGCTGCTCCACATCAATGAATATCAAATGAGCTAAGGCGTACCTGCGATATGTCTTGCTCCCATTCGCAGCGATATCTCTGCATCTGCGGCCCCAACTGTGGCTCACGCACACGCGAGCGGATGAGAAATCAGAAATCAGCGCCCAGAAATCATTTTGGGGCCCCAACAACAACTGAGTGCAGCTGAGCGTAGGCTGGGACAATTTTGTACTTGTAAGCGATCGCACTTGGGGCCGAGCCAGAGGTGGGCGGCGCAGAGGGATCCCGGGGTATTTCAGCTTGATTTTGCTTCTTTTTTTTAACTTTTCTCCTCGTTTTTTTTTTTTTTTTTTTGCTTTTTTGGGTGTGCGCCCATGCCCATGTTGGGTGTATTGAGGGGCATGCCAGAGAGCCACGCCCAGTTTTTGTGGTCATCAATGGCACCACAGGCACAGGCGAAGACAGAGGCACAGGCAGAGGCGGAGGCGGACGCAGAGCACCAGGGCACAGATGATGATCATATTGTTGTTGTTATTGCCGGCAAGCCCGAGACAAAACGAGACAAGACGACGCGCGAGGAGTGGAGAGTCGAGAGCTGAGACAAGATTCGGTTGGGAATGGAACTGGCGCTGTACTATTTTCAGTTGGGCTGTCATGCATCGACGACGTCGAACTAATCATATGGCACCAATATGCGTGAGCCAACATCTGAGTCCATGACTGAAAGCAGACCGAGCTGAAACTGAACTCGCATCAGAGCTGAAGACGCGCCGCGCCGCGCCGGGTCGGGCCGGCTCATGGGCAGCGCATGTGGATGGCGCTTTTGTGCATATTGAGCTCATTTCAAGCATACCCTGCACCCGACGCTCCAAGTAGAGGGGTAGTCTAATTAGTGATGAGATCGGTTACAGTTTGATAGATGAGGAAGGAACACATAGAAGTCATACTTGGGCAGTAAGTGTTGAAGGTTTCTCCTAGCTGATAAAAGTATGATAAAATATGATAATCAAGTAAAAGGACAGATAGAAGATTATATTGAATGGAAAAGTAGATAGTATAGAGTATATAGTTATGCTTGAGTATAGAGAACTAAAGAGTTGAGGAGTGAAGAGCCGAAGGCTGAGACCAGATTCGACTGGGCTGATGATGCAGTTCTTATAATATCTGCAATCACTTTGAAAGGTGAAGTAGTTTGGCTATTCAATAAAGCAACTTTCAATAACTCTAGTATTATAGTGTCAGAGACTGCTCCTACAGGGTAGCTCATAGTCAATCATTTCAGTCTTATGTCAGTTGGGCCTGTTAACGTCACCCGGCGATCATCGTCAGCGGCAAACAATAAATGTCAGACTTGAGTTGGCATTTGACGATCGTCGTCGCAGCTTTTGGCCGGTCAATTTTCAAGTGCATGTGTATATGTATGTGTATGTGTCTCTCTCTCTCTCTCTCTCTATCTCTCTCTGTCTCTCTCTGTCTCTCTCTGTGAGTGTGTTTTAGCAGCTGCCTTTGCAATTTCTCGCTTGAGCAGCGATGACAACGACGTCAACCGATGAGGTCAAAGTGCGCGAAATCGCATATAATTCGGACAGAAATTGAAAGTGAGCCCCGAGAGAGGAAGCTCTGGACAAGAGCGAAGCGAGGGACGTGGGACGTGGGACTTGGGACTAGGTAGGGATAGGGATTGCCTGGCCAGTGACTCGGCACTTTGCATTGCGGCCACACTGATTTCTAATTAGTCATGCCTCAGGCAGTGCCACATCATTAGGTAATGAATGCCCAATGGCCATTGCCCAACTGAGCGAAGCAGCTGGCATACATCTCAGACAGAGAGCGGGAGAGAGAGAGAGCGGAGATCTTCAACTGGGTCGCATCCACAGCCAAATCCATATCCATCGATGACGGGCACAACCACAGATCTGACGCCGACTGCGGAGGTGTGTGTCTGTGTCTGTGTCTGTGTGACTGGCAGAGAGTACGACTTGCGGCCTCGACTCCATGGCTCATTATTTAAACGACGCTGGCTTGCCTGTTAAAAGCCATCAATAAAAGCCAACGTATGGGCTAGCCTCGGAGACCCACAGTGATCCACAGAGATCCACACACTCTGTGATCCGCTGACCATCGTGGAGGGCTTGGCAATTGCAACATGCAAATGTGAGTGGGTGGGCAGACTTTGCAGTTGTCGGACGCTCCCCAAACGGTTTGTCGATTTGTCGGCTTGGCCGTCTTAGCAGTCTGGGAGCAGCACTTGGTTACAGATTGACGCTCAGATTTCTGGGTATAAGCCGATGTAAATCGCTGACAGAGGCTACCACACTCCACATACACACACGGCTGATAGCCGGCGTCAAGGGGCGCTCGCCTCACACACGCATCGCTCAAAAATGCGCCTAATTGAGTTCTCCCAGTGACGTGACTCGGCCCATCTATCTACATAAGTAAATGTGTATTTAATCATTTTACTTAGATTGTTAGAGCAACGAGAGAGCTTATAGGCTAACAGTATGTGGGATACATAGTATATATGTGTATGTATTTATCAGCTTGCTTGATATTAGGGATCTCGAAAAATGGATATGGGGAATTGATGGGGGTATTACCTGGTCGCAGCTGTTTAGCATCATTTTATGCATCCAAAGATAATTCAGTAACTGCTTAAGAACTGTTTTACTCTAGGTCTAAGTGTAGGTCTAGATCTGGGTCGAGGTCGAGGTCTGGGTGTACCTCTAGGCTAAGTCTACGTCTGGTTATAACTCTAGCTCTAATCTAAGTCTAGGTCTAGCTATAGCACTATCTTTAGGCTAGGTCCACCTCTATGATAAGTCTAGCTATAGCTCTAGTTTTCCGTCAAGCCCTAGCTCTAGCTCTAGGCCAAGTACAGATCTAGGTCTAAGTCTTGGTCCAGTTCTAGTTCTATATCTGGGCTGGGTCTAGCTACATGCTAAGCCCAGATCAAGCTCGAGACTGGGTCTAGCTCTAGCTCTAAGCTAAGTCTACCTCTAGCTCTAGGTTAATCTTGCTCTAGGCCAAGTCCAGATCTAGATCTCAGTCTATGTCCAGCTCTATCTCTATCTAGTTCTAGCTCCAGCTAGAGGCTAGGTCTAGTCCAATGTTAAAGCTTTTCCCTTACATTACATATACATCCACTGCTCTCTCAGTCCCTTTCCCACTCTCATCCAGCTGCCTTCTCTGACAACTGACACTTTTGGGGCAGTCTCGAGCTTCGTCTTAAGTTTCGAATCGAGACATCTCTATTAGAGCTAATGGCCAGCTCACGTGCGGCGCACAATTAAACTTTTGCGGCAATTTTAAAAGTGTTCCTTCAAAGCCCATTTGTGGCTTTCACTTGGCCGGCGCAGAGGAATTAGCGGGCTCTTCCGCTTGGTTATCGTTTTTAGACTTGCCAGTGCTGTCCTGCCGGCCAGGCGATGCTTATCGGCAACACACACGTTGGAGATAACCGAAAAAATTGGGAAAAACAAAACTTTAACAGGCTACGGCCGAGGGTAGCTGGCAGCCAGGAGTTGGGGCTTTGGATTTCGGATTTCGTTGGCCATTTGTGCGGGTACGTGTACCTGACGGCGATACGGAGCCCTTGGGCTCATCTTTGCCAACTTCTTTTTTCAGTTCTGTTAAGGCATGCACAACGTATGCGACAGCGAGAAGGGGGTGGTTGTTGTTGCTGTTGTTGTCTGAGCTGGGCCAGCTTCACACTCGAGTGCCCACAATTAAAATACAGCATGTCCAACTGATAAGCCTTCATGCATTCTTTTCACTTGTCGACCACAAGAAGCTAAGCGAACCACCCCCACCAACAGCCAGCAGCCAGCAGTCAGCAGTGGCAGCCCCGCTGGCCGCCTTCTTGCCCAACAAAAGCGACTTTGGGTCCCTCTGCTCGGGCGACTTTTGTCAAAACAAAAAATTGAAAAGTTTTGCTAAATCGCAAGCAAATTGAAAGGCCGAAGGGTGGTGCGGGTGGCTGGTGGTGCGCCGTTGTGGTCTTGCTCAACTGCCAGCAGGCACAACATAAAACGACACTCACACACACGCACACACCCACACGCACACCCACATGCATACTCAACAATTGACTTGGCCACGATACACTTTTTTGAATTAGTTAGCTTGCACCGCCCACCACCCACGCCCTCGCCTACCCCGCCCACGCATCCACTTAACGACTCATTCAAAGACTCTTCACACACACATTGAGGAAACTTTTAATTTGGCCAGTTTGAAAGGTGAAAAGGACATTTGAGCAGGTCCTGCGATAAGCTGCTTGGCCTCCCAATGAAATATTTATGCCGGACAGCATTAAAGTACCTTCAGCAGAACGTGTGTGCGCGGGCAAGAGCAGAGCTGAAGCTAGCTAGGAGTGGCGGGGATACAAAATACCCAGCCTGGGATCTAGATTATCTTGAATCGAAGGCTAACAAGATTTCCTTAATAAGGCTATGCTCCTGGTATCATCTCTGATTGAGGTAGGATCTATGCTTATCGGGATCAGGAAAGTTAATGCTAAAGATATATAGAAAATCAGATTAACTGCCTGTAGCTTGGCACTCGCAAGGCGGCTACTGCGATCGACAGTCGCTGCTAAACCGATGGATCAATCGAGACTCGTGGCGAGTGGGGCTTGGTTGTTGGCTCATTTGGCAGCAGTTGATGAGTGAGCGACTCTGTGTGTGTGTGTGTGTGTGTGTGTGGGCGGCAGAACATTGCAACCGAATGTGAGCCACACATGCCACATAATGGGGCAACATTGAAGCGTCGCTGCAACTGGATTTGTGCCAAAGTGCCAAGTTGCAGTTGCAGTTCAGTTGCAACAGGGAGAGGAACACAAGACTCGAGACTCGAGACAGAGCGGAAGTCATGACTAGCCAAACACGAACCGCTCAGATGAGCTGCCGTGTCACAGCGCAGCAATCACAGCAACAGAGGCGAACAACGAAGCGCAAAAAATAAATAAAATGGAAAATTGTTAGACACAAAACTGAAAATAAGAAAGTTCGTAGATTATTTCGGGCAGAAAGACCACAAAATGCGGCTTCGTATAATTTGTGCGCGTGAAAGTGAGAAAAGTTCCAATTACTTTGATGGCAGCGCGACGCCTAAGCATTTAGAGGATCTACCCCTCGCTCTCTCACTCTCTCTCTCTCTCTCTCTCTCGATCTCTCGCTCTCTTAGTCTGTCTGTCTGGATGTCTGTCACCCACATTGAAGTGGCATCCACCCCCTTAGGAAGACGTGTTGCATCCAAATTTGTCATAACCACGATTACGATTACACCGGGTGATTGTGAATGTGATGGCCCGGACGGCGCGAATGAATGCGAGTGTATTCGAGCGAGTGTGAGCGAGCCGAACACGAGCATCTTGTTCCGCGTCGCGCTGTACCGCGTGGCGCAGTTCGCGCTTGTGTCCTAATCGTGCCACAGATAGATTCGTGAGTTTAGCATACATATGTCGGATGTAAATCATTTGACAATTTCGCAAAAGCTCCGCGGCCCCGCTACGAGGCTCGCTACTGTTCGAGTGAGTGGGCGGACGTGGGTGTTGAGACAATCAGCGGACTGTCTGACAACGGAGCATTCATGAAATTAAGTTATCGATAACTGGCAATCGATAAGCCTCATGTAAACACTGGACAGTGTGCCCAATTGAAATTTTATGAAAACTAATGCATCAGCTTGTTTGAGTTATCCGATCATGATATATCGATCTTCATATAGATAGCTACCACATTTAAACGGCCTATCATGCTATTTATCGATACACATTATCGATATGTTTTGCCTTCATATGCATTATGGCTAGATCATGCTATTAATAGTGCTTTAGCTAGTTAATCAATAGAAATCGATAATGTATATAACAGAGTTGCTTGACTATCGATAAATTAACTTTTCTCTTAGGCAGCCCTATCGATAAATCGTTAAATTTCCGCCACTCATCAATCCACTGTGCGTGCTGCCCTCGCCCACACACTCGTCCCAGAGCCCATCGTCAGGAGCTAAAAACACCGAAAAGTGCCAATGGGCCGCGATTAGCGATTGGCTTTCATTGATTGGCTGGTTAACCGACGCGCCGACCGCATCGCCGATCGATGCAGAAGGGGCTACTGCAGTCTGGAGTGAATGTGTGCTGGGCTGAGGCTGAGGCTGCAGCGGAAGCTAGTCCGGACTATTATTAATATTGCTGGGCATTTTATTGCGGCGCGACTTGGTCGTTGGGTGCCTCGCGGTTTTCGTGATTTATTTTTTAAGCAAATTGTCGCCAGCGAAGCCGCAAGCTCCAGCAAAAACTGTCGCCAAATGGCTGCCATGTAACGGGGCCAATGAATAAACGACCGTGGGAGTGGGTAGGTGCCATCTGGCAGGTGGGGTAGTGGAGGGCGAGACATAGGGTATATGGGCTTTAAAGCCTGCCTGCCTGCCTGCCTGCCAGCCTGAATCGTGCATGGCTAAGGCAATGTGCAGCAGTTGCATCTGCTAAAGATTACCACCTCCCTGGACGGTCGCCGACTGTTGCTACTGCTACTGCTGCTGTTGTTGTTGTTGCTACTGCTGCTGCTGCTGCTGCTGCTGAGCAAATGTCGCATGTGATTTTCCAAACTGTTTCCACGCTCACTGCCCACAAAGCCAACAACAACAACAACAACAACAAACGGCGGGACAGCAGCTTCTGCTGCTGCTGCTGATTATCATCAAAAGATCGGAACTTGCGCAGAGACAAACGAAGAAGCTCTCATGTGGCTCCATGGAGCGCTCCAACTTGGCGCTGACTTCCATTTGCTCGCGAGCAATTGTTGTTGCTGTTCCAAGCATACCCTGCCACACAGAGCATACCTGGAGTGGGCTATGATGAGCCAGCGCGTCGTCAAGTTGTCTCAGTTTATATAATTTATAGCAAATTTTGTACTTCATCTTATATACATATAAAAAATCGATTACTCTAATACGATTTCCATCCGAAATATTTATCGAAATCTAACTAAAGTAGAGCCTCAAGGAAAGTATCAACTATGTATATATAGGGTACAATCGACTCAAACTTCTTTGGTCTATAGCAACAGCTAGTTTGCTTTTGTTGTAGATGTTGTCGCAGTGAAAAGCGTTATGCCCTATAGCCACAGTTCCATGTGGCACAGACGAGTGCAGCAAGCGGCAAGCGGCTGAGGCAGGGGGCGAGCGAGCGAGCATTTTCGTGGCAAATTAAAGTCCAAGTGCGAGTGCGAGTGCGAGTCAAATTATTTCTTTACATGTGAGTTACTGTTTTCATTGCGGCTCTTAATGTAACTAACTGTTTAGAAATATTTATTATTATTATTGTAGGTGATGTTTGCCCCGCTACTCGCGGCCGCCGCTGCTGCCGCTGCTGGCATTGTTATTATTTAGCGTTGTTGCTGCCTCGTTTAATCGCCTGATGATGATGACAACGGAGACGACAACAACAATTATTAAAAAGCACTCGAAATCTTGAAGACGCAGGCAGGCGAATGAAATTAAACGGCGGCCAGGCGCATCTAACCGCTACAGACCGCAACCAGCGCCGAACCACCCAACCACCGCTCGATGGCCATGTTCCGATAAGCCTTCAAGGCAAACTGTAGCATCAGGATTACGAGCATTAGCTGAGAGTTAGCCGTCAGCGACTGTAACTGCTTCATTGCTGAGCCAAAGATACCTCATAGAGCTGCAGACTTGTCTCTAAAAAGGCACAATTATAGATTTGAATGGGCTAAAAATAGAAACTGCCAAAGGTAATAGTGAAGAGCGCTGGCTTAATTCTTCAATGAATTGCCAAAGACTGCATGGGAGTCTGAGGAGAGCTATAAAATAGTTGGTCAACAGATAAACCAGCTGTAATTGCTCACTTTGGCAGATTCTTTCTTGACTGAATATCTATATTAATATACATCGATAACTCTCGATTTTGTTGCATAAGATATATCAGATCTGCCATTAAAATAAATTGAATTTTCTTAATTATATTCCAAGCTCAGATCCTAAATATAATCAATAATTAAGTAGAGATATATATCGAAGAAATATGAGATTAACATATATGTATATGACATATATAAGGTTTATATTTATTTCAATCCTCGAATGTTGTTTTATAGTCTTAGTCATAGGCCTTGACTGTCAGAGCTTTCCAATTGGATTTAATTGAAAGTTATCAAGACAATTTTCTATACTTATTTCTATCTCCTCCTTGACTGAGATACTCCTTGGCCAAGCTTTATCTGATAATCTTTGCTATATAGTTTTGCTATATAGTTAGCTATGGAGTGAAGTATGATTGTCGAGCCAAGTGCAACGACTCTGCGACTTAACCCAAATTAACTTGTACGTCATACGCTCGGACATTGCCTCAACACAGAGACACACACGCGCACACGCACCTAGGCAAGAGCAAACACATGTATAGATATGGAGACAAAGATAACGAAACAGAGGAGGACAGTACCAGTACCAGTACTTCTCTTTAGCTGGGCTCTTCCGCCTGTGACAGGGGGCGGGGTGGGCTGTGGCATGGAGAAGCGCTGGTCGGTTGCCCTTGTCGCTTTTGCGGCTCAGTTAATGTTAATGTTAATGCGCTCCAAACTATTTGTACGCCTCTGCAGCGACACCCGCCCCCGCCCAAGGTGTGTGTGTGTGTGTGTGAGTGGTGCTGTTGTGTGCGTGCAATTGTGACCAGTGGGTTAAACCAATTTCACGCCGGTAAAACGCCATGAGCGTTGCAACCCCGGGCAATAGCATTGAGAAGGTTCTCGTGTCATCTACCTTGGCCATGAGCGGTGCATGGGTGGTGCGTTATGAATGCACTGTGTGGTTACTACTAGAGCTAAATGTGCATGACGTACACTTTTGGACACACACATACACACTGAGAGAGAGAGAGACGAATGTCGCGCTGTGATCTTTGGGCGTCTGAAACCACTGGAACCACTGTAACAACAACACGTCAACCACTTTCATTCAGTCAGTGGAGCGCAAAACCTAGACAACTGAGGCCCTGGACGAGCAAGTCTTGACTTGGCCACATTATCAAAAGCGTTGACTGGTCGCGGCTATTGTCAATGCTTAAACGACACACACACACGCACACACACGCACACACACACACACACACACACACACAGATATGGAGAGAGACGGCAACGAGAACTCATATTAGGCCATTAAAAGAGCGATAAGAAAGTTCAGCGGAACTGAAGCGCGCAATTTCAGGCTTAGTTTAGTTTTAGTTGTTAGAGAGTGGCTAAGGGGGCAAGTCAGTGGTTAGCTACGACGTCTGTCTGCTGCTCTCTGTATCTGTATCTGTATCTGTGTGTGTGTGTGTGTGTGTGTGAAAGAGACAACAAACGTGTGTCCACTACAAATATCACGATCTGGCAATACATGCCACAAACACATGTCGATAGATCGCGCGGCGTGCACAGCTTTTAAACATAATTTTTGCCATGCAACGGCGTTGGCTGGCGCTGGTGGTGGTGCGCGGCTCGGTGGGGGTGGTGCACCGAGCTGTGTGCTGTGTGGTTGTTTGGGCAAAACAATTTTATTGATTAATGAACCATAATTAGAGACATTTACAATGAGCCACAATAATTCTTCATTACCCCCAAAAGCAGAGCGATTCGTAGCCGCAACGAGCTGTGGCACAAGTGGCACCACATGCCGCACCACAGCACAACACGGCAGCCAACAGGCAGCACCTACAACTAACTCTTTGGCTAGCCCCGAGGCGACCGCTGACCGGGACCCCGTCGGACCCCCCACCTGCCCCCTCCACCTGCTCTGCCTGTACGCAGCCGCCGATCGTGGCTCACGCGCACAACTCATTCAATTTCCATGGCAGACACGATTCGAGGCAAGCCACCGAGCAAACCACCAAGACAGCCAGCCAGCCAGCCAGCCAAACCACCAGCCAGTCTGTGCAGTGGGTTCCATTTCGACTCTTGAATGAATGAATTTCGCGTCTGTGCATTGCCAGCATTCGCAGTCGTAGTCCCAATCTGAACTTTCTGTTGGAATCGGCACATGGAACGTGTCAATCGCACACACACACACATATACAACCAGAACAAGTTCTGTTGGCGAAGGTGGACGCACACGGACTCTAATCACTTCCGACTACAAGTTCATAAATCGAACCATTCCATGCCATCTGCAGCCCGGCACCGCTCTCAGCTCCTCTCCCACTTCAGTTTGAAGCGCCAAGCAAATTGTGTTAACGCATTTTCCCAGCGCTTCACGACTGGGCACAAGTGGATGGGCCTGTGGATGGGGCTGTGAATGTGGTACAAGATATACGGCTAAACACGCTGTCAGTCGAGCTGCTAGCAAATGGCCATATTATAATAAATCGATAACATTAATTGATTATCAAATGCGCCATTTATCGATCTTTCATATTTATTAAGTCATCTACATAGTTATTGATCATTCGAGATTCGTTAAATTATCGCCAATTAAGGGGAATTTTTGATTAAAATATCGATATATCAGCATGGAATCGAGTTATCGATCAATTAATAATTAAATTATCGATTTCTTTGTTGAGTAAGTAAACAACGTTATGCTTATTTATACTCTACATAATCTATTAACTTATCGATAGTCATAAACGTTATCGAATTTGAGAGTTATCGATACAAAAGTCGATAAATGAAGATCTATTTATTTTCTTAGTAATGGATATTGGAACTTGTTACCCTTCATACGCCTATCGATATCAGGGATAAGAGATAATAGCTAGCACGATCAGTTATCGATAACATATCGATAATTAATAAAATATTTAAGTTAAATCTGTAATAACGATATATTTGCACAGTTATCTAATTTACCACAGCTTACTTTTGTCCACATTAAATATTATCGATATACGATAGTTCTCTATGCGATGCGTTCTGTTAATTGCAAGCTTTATGGCATTGTGTGTGTGTGTGTGTGTGTGTGTTTGTCTTGGAATCAAATCCAATTCAATTACGTGCAGCTCTAATGCTGCCTTCGTTTAGTTGCTCGTGTAGGCAGTTCGATCGATTAACGATAACAAAAGCATCGACATCGACATCGGCATCGGCATCGGCATCGGTGGCGGCGGTGGTGCAGCCATGGCCAATGCCACCGCCGTTGGTTGTCTCCGCTGCGATGGCCGTTCGATAACCGCAAAACCAGCCCAGCCACCAGTTGGCAGCGCCTCTCAAATGAGCTTTACAGCGCAATTCACAATGCATATTTATTTTGGGAAAATAAGTAATCAATGGAGGGCGGCGAGCGGTGAGTGGGGGCAGCGGAAGAGCAGTGGGGAATTGGGAGCAGGAAAGAAGCAATTGGTATGGGAAAGAGCAGCCGAATTGGCACAGGAAGCCAAACGCCAAACGATGCTCCCAGGCATTCGCCCAGCCAGCTAGCCAGCCAGCCACCGAGCGGGCCAGCTCGCAACTCAACAAATGTATAAATAAATAAAAGCTGATTTATGTAATTTCACAAATTGCGAGCACTTTGAGTAAGAGTCGCGTCCTGGCTTTGCTTTTGTTTTTAGTTTTTGTCGAGCCGCCTCATGATCCAAATCAATGGCAATTATTAGCGGGCAGTAATCGTGTTTGGGCTGACCAAGCCGCAGCGAACCTGACCTGGCCCAAACAGCTACACACAGAGAGAGAGAGAGAGAGAGAGCGACTAAGAGAGAGAGGCAGAGAGAATGAGAGTGGATTAGGGCACCTAAACAAAGAAGCCAAGACGCTGAACTTGCAGCACGACGATCTTCAGCAGCATCATGATGAGCCAGATGATGATGATGATGATGATGCTCCAGCGGTGCGAAATTTAAATTTTCGCTCGAAACGCTTCTGGGGACATTGCTGGTGCTGCTGCTGTTGCTGCTGTTGCAACAACTCCAGAGCAACTCTCGACCAGCACTTGCCCGGCGACGGCGGACATGGACGTGGGAACTTTGTATCTAGGCAGCTGCCCCCTGGCAAACGCTGGGCAATCGCTGCCGATTGTCGAGTGCTGCCTCGGCTGCTCTGGCTGCTCTGGCTGCTTTGGTTGTTTTGGCTGCTTTGGTTGCTTTGGCTGCCTGAGCTGCTGTGTGCCTTGGGGGCTGTAGGCTTGGCGGAATATCGCGCACGATTGAGGAGCCACTGGCAGTCCAAAACAATGCACTCGGCTCTCCCCTCCCATACCCCCCTGCCCCTCCCCTCCGATCCCTCCTCGCTCCCTCACCTGTCAACCCTCTGCAAATGTACAGTTGTAGCTGCTGCTGGCTGCCCACTCCCAGAGCTCAAGTTGTGGCCGTGGCTGCTGCTGCGGCTGGAGCCCAGGCTGTGTTGTCCAAGGCAACAACAATGGAGCTGTGCGGTGGTTTGGTGGATCGATTAAATTGGTCGCTAAAGGTCGAAATTAAATCACGAAATAATTGTTACACCAAATAAGTTCTTCTTCTACTTCGTCTTCTGCTGCTGCTGCTGCTGCTGCTGCTTCGCTGTGGCTTTGGGCTAGTTGGCATCTTCGTGCCGCTGGCTGATCGATCTATGGACCAAGACTTGCAGACTTAGCCTTTGACTGACCGTCACTCGCCTGCTCTCCCTCTCCCCATCCCTCTCTCTCTCTCTCTCTTTAGCTGACTGGCTCATCAACATCTCAAGCATTATGAGAATTGTCGGCTGGCCAAGCCATTGGACTCTGGGCCGCCTGTGTTATTGGCCTTAACGTGTCCGTTTTGGACAAAGTAGACATAATGCAGCCCCTGGCAATTACCTCGTGTCACAATAAATTGTTTTTGCAGCAGTAGCTGGAAGCGCGCGCACTGGCGACTGGCCGCTGGAGCCTGCAGCAGGCGGCGATAGCCGTGTTGGCCAATGGCCACAAATCTTGTTTCGACTGCCGTGTAATATGTAAATTGAAAATGCTAAACACCAGACATTAAACGTAACAGATACACAAACAGTTCCAGATACAGATACACAAACAGTTCCAGATACAGATACAGATGCAGATGCACAGATTCCCCGATGCACAAACAATAAGAGACGCAGATACTGATACAGCATAGATAGCGAGCCGCATGTGCAATAAAGCAAAACATGCTGGGCCCGCTGAGTGGGCGACAAATTTTAGATCGGGGCAGAGGCTAAAGCAAACTAGAAAACTGATCTATTATCGGAGCTGACAGTAAGACTAGATATGTATGGGATAGTATGTAGTATGGGATAGACTGATGCAGACATCATTATAAATGTAGAATATACTCAACTGATACATCATTGCATATGAATGTCTTTTGTACTCAATATATATCCTGATATATGAAGTAATGTAATGAAATAAGCGATATGATTGATCTACGAGTATGATGTATATGGATATCTTAGGCATACATCAACTTAATATAGAATACATTCAAATGTGATGATGCACTCGAAGATCAATCATATGTAATAAATGCAGGTAAATATATTTCATATGTGAGAGTCCGATATATTTTGGTGTGGAACATAGTTGAGCAATGGATGTATCATTGCATGCATGCACTCTGCATTCAATTGATGTATTCATCAGGATATGTGCCCCATGCTACATAGGCTTAAAGTCATCAATTTATGTATCTATTCTTAAATATGTTGTATGTCAGCAATGGATATGTACATTATATCAACTGAATCTGTCTATGTTTACATCGTTACACATGAGTATAGTATGTATCAGCTGATGTACACATCATTACATAGGTATTCTACATACTGCATTTGATGTTTACCTCATTATAAATGCTCATGTAGTATGTATTCCTTTTAGGCGATGTATACATCATGATTAAATATTGACTATCAAATTTAGTATTTATTTAGTATAATATCAATCAATGATATACATACATACATCATATAACGTATACATCATTATATGTGTATCATATGAACTGATGTCTGTATGATATGGTATCATATGATGCCTCATACATCATTACAAATTTAGTATGTTTTAGATTGATGTATATGAATTATGTACTCAACTGCTTTACGTCACACTTGTAAAAAACATATGCACAACTGAAGTATTCATCAAAATATGATTCAGTCCCTTTCTGACTTCATTTCGGAGCTGATTATCCAACACTTTGGGAGCAGATTCCATTCTCTTTGCCTTTCTCTTGCATGCGCCATGACGCGGCAGCTAATTGAAAACTAAAAGTAGAATATATTTATTTTTTTTTTTGGCCAGAAACATAACTGCAAACTGTTGCCCGTCGCCAGTTGCCAGTTGTCTGTTGCCTGTTGCACACACAGAGAGAGAGAGAGAGAGAGAGAGAATTGACAAAACGATTGCCAGCGCACAGTGCCAAACAAATTGAGCTATTGTAATTGCCCAAAACGTTCAAATCCATCTTGAGTGCTCCACTGTAGCCCATCCACGCCCCCACGGCCTCCGCCCGCCCGCCGTGGTGCGATGCAAAGTACGTGGGGCATGCGAGCTTTACTACTGGGGAATTCAGTGCCACGACTTCTTGAGTGGCATGTGAACAAGCAAACGTTGTGGTTGTTATTGTTGTTCTTATGGCCCGCTGTTGTTGTTCTTCTTGTTGCTGTTGTTGCTGGGCTTGCGAAATGCGACCAGGCCACGATGCACTGGTCCTCAGTTAGTGGGTGACTGATGCGATGGCGCTGCAACGAGATTCAAGGTGCAATGCAACCGAAAGTCGAGGCAACTACGCCTCTACCGCTGCCCGCTCCCTACCTATATCCCTCTGTCCATCTCCGGCTCGCAGTGAGTGATTGCCAGCAAGTCGAGCTGGGGTCAGGTGACAGACGACGTTGGCGACTGCAACTGCATCAGCATCAGCAGCAGCATCAGCAGCAGCAGCAGCGGCGTGCCATGACTTCACCGTACCCACATGTTTGAAAATTACACACGATCATTAAAAGATTGTATTCATGTCGAGATATTTTGCGCACTACAGTTGCCGTTTCTATATATGCTATGTATATATTATATGTATGTATATATATAGATATTTATTGTCAATATAGCTTAGATGCCATTTAAGTCAAACTTAAACTGAAAATAGCAGTCGCTGTTAGTAACATATGTTAGTTAACAGTTAAGAGTATGTTGTGCAAAATGTTAACTATAACTTTGAGTCACTTTTATAAGCAAAACTAACAGAAAAGTTGCATATGTAATACAACACTTAACATCCTAAACTGCTGTTAGTTAACAGCTGTAATGGGAAGCATGTTAATATCAAACTTAACCAAGTTTACAGCAAATGTTAACCAGAAATGTAATCTAAGCTTGATTAACACACTCCAAATTAACAGTTGTTAGATAACATTTGAAGCTGTTAAGCTAAATGCCTGTCAATGTTAAGTAGCTGTTAGAGCATATAATCTTCGGTTTATGATTGAAGCGAACGCATTGCTGTTGTTGGTTGCATGTCGGGCGAGCGTGCATCGGCTGTCATAAGCGGCAGCCGCGCCAAGCTTTAATGGAGCAGCAACAGCAGCAGCAGCAGCAACAGCAGCCGCGGCGGCCACATTAGCGCCACGAGGAAGCAATGACAGCCTCGGGTAGCGGGCAACCAAGCAACTCACCAACAACAACAACGACAACAACAACAGCAGCAGCGAACAACCAAACAACCCGGCAGCAGGCAGCAGGCAGCAGGCATCAGGCATCAGGCACCGGCCACGGCGAATGGCAAACGGCAACAAGGTTGTTTGTCCGACATGATGATGAGTGTTTTAGGCGGCTGTTGCAACAACAACAACAACAACAACAACAACAACGATATAATCATGACTGCCCAAGTTGTAGCCAAAGTTTTTTAGCTGCAAGTGATCTGCGTCTTGAGCCGCCACAGATTCAAGAGCGCGCCGCATGTAAATGAGGCAAAGAGCCAAAAAATAAAAAGAAATAATGAAAAAACAGTAAACAGAGAAATTGTTAGCAAGCCGAAGCTGCAATGCTCTACGATCAATGGGAACCAGAGACTGAGTTTGTGCCGCTTGAGTGCCAGCTAGAAGAAGCCAAATAGCCCAAAGAAGATAGAGATATATACATAGAGTATATAGATAGAGGTATATACATACATATATATAACTAATTATCATTAATCAATCAATTTTGGTTAACTAAATAGTTAGTATATATATATTAGGGGACCCAGATAGTTTCCAGCTGATATGACCCTTTGGCAGTGCATCAGCAATCGCTGAAGCTGTCGATTGTTCAAAATTATCATAATGATGAAGATGACAACGCAATGATGATGCCAACAATGAAGATGATCGTGATGATGATGATGATGATGCCTCGGCCACTGCTGCCGTCGCTGCTGCGACGTTATTGTGCCAAGGTAAGAGACGGTTCCGTTGCCAAATAGTTGTTGTTTCTATTATTTTAGCAAATTCTTAAAATAGAAAAGAAGGCAAATGCGGCGCGAAGGATTTGTTGCTATTACTTTGCCTGTTGTTGTTTTCCTCTATATATATATACATACATATATATATATATATTTATTTGGTTCTTTTTTGCCAGTCACCGAGTGCACAAATCTGTGCAGCAAATCGACAGCCTCTCGCCGGAGTTGGAGCCCAGGCCAAAAACCGAATGCTGCCACAAATCCGTTGCACAACTCATAGCGCACGACGAGAGAGGGAGACAGACAGACAGCGAGAGAGAGAGAGAGAGAGACAGTGGGAGGGAGAGAAGGTGGCTGGCTGGTGGGGGCGGAGGCGATCTACGGCTGCATGTCAGCCAAGCGCTGCGGCCGCATGCTAAAGGTGAGCGCTGCTGCTGAAGAATCCTTTGGATTGTCAAAATATTGTATGCCAGATTCACTCACGAGTTGGCAACTCGCTGCCGCGCTGCCCGTGCCCCCGTCTGCCCGTCCGCCCGTCCGCCCGCTGCCAGCTTTTTCCCAGCCGGTCATGGGGCAGTCCACGGAATGAAACTTCAGCGAAAAACGAATAGAAACAAAAAAGTAGACCTAGCAGTGAGCGGCCCAAAGTCAAAAGCTAACAAAACATGAATAAGCGAACGAGCAACGGACCCGCGATCGATGTTCGACTGCTTCAATCGATACTTGTGCCTGCGATACTCGATACTAAATGGCAAATGCAATAAATGTCCAGTTTGAAGCTATTGACACATTTGCATGCGGCGTGCGGCGTGCGGCATGCGGCATGCGGCGTTCGATGGGTTCGGCATTGAACCCACAGACAGCGAATGCGAAGAGCAGCCGCCAAATGTGGCACACAATTTGCAACAACAGGTGTGTGTGTATATGTGTGTGTGTGTGTGTGTGTGTGTGTGTGTAGCTGGGTGTGTGTACTAACATGTGTTGCCCGTTAAGCTGGTGCCACTTGTATATTGAACATGAAATGGCCTTTAGCGCGACTTGACCAACCCAACAATGGATTGTTAACTGCATTTTTCTCTGCCTCTGTTTATGTATCTCTGTCTCTATCACACTCTGTGTGATGCGCTCTATCTTGCTTTCCCTCCATATGTTTCTCTACATCTGACTCTCTTTTAATCAGTCTCCTTCTCTCGTCTCCTGATCTACTCTTTATCACTCTTTGGATCTCCCCCCCCCTCTCTCTCTCTCTTTCTATCTCTCTCTCTCCCTCTCTCTTTATCTGTCTCTCTCTCGATTTCTGTCGTTTTTCTTTATCTCTGCCACTCGTTTTCGTTATCTCTGTCCATATCTTGACTTCTACCATTTAATCTTTCTCTGTCTCAGTTTCTCTTTCTTAGTCTCTCTTAGTCTCTCTTTCTATATATAATATATTTTTGCTTTTCTCTCTCTCTCTCTCTCTCTCCTTCTATATCTATATGTAAGTTTATCCTTCTCTTTCTCTATTTCTCAGTATCCATCTAGCTACCTCTTCGTCCCTCTTCTTCTTCAGTTGTAAGTCTTTCTCTCACTTCTTCCAGCTCTCCTTCTCTCTATATTTCTCTATATCTCTCTATGTCTCTCACGGTCTCTGTCTTTTCTCTACTTGATTTTCTCCATATACATATCTCTCAATAAATATCTATTTCTCTCTCTCTCTCTCTCTCTCTGTCTCTTTTCTCTATATAGATATCTCTCAATATAAATCAATCTCTATCTTTTACTTTCTTTTTCACGTTCTCTTTCGCTCTCCTTCTTTCTTATTCCTTCTCTCTCTCTCTCTCTCTCTCTCTCTCTCTCTCTCTCTCTCTCTCTCTCTCTCTCTCTCTCAGTCTCTGTTTGTCTACCTCTGTTTTCAGCCTTTCTTCGTCTCTCTGACTCTCTCTTTTCTGTCTATCTATCTCAATCTCTCTCTAGTTCTATATCTCTTTATACCTCTCTCTCTCTCTCTCTCTATCTCTCTCTCTCTTTTCTTCACTTCATTTACCTTATTGTCACCCCTCCTCCCACCTTAGTTAACCCGTCTACCAATTTAGCCAAGACTTGAGTATTTAAGCTCATGAGCTCATGCGAATGTTCCAGCAGCGAGTGCAGCACCGATCGTTGGTTTTTTCTTCATATAAGTCGATATGCTCTGGTAATTTACATGACGACTTGGCGCTGATTCCGGCTGTTTTCTAATGCAGATTCAGCTTTGCATGATGAAAGTCGCCAAAGAGCAGACTTATGTATGCATAATGAGAATCTCTGAGAAAAAGAGAGAGAGGGAGAGTGCATTGAGTGGGACTGGACCACATTCCTAATTATTGATCATGACAATGTTTCGAAATTAGAATTTGCTTTCAAGCAACACTTTTTGGCCAACTTGTCTTGGCCATGGCCATGTGCACAGCTCACATAATGTGACTGCTGTGAAATGCACGATTCAGCCGTTTTGCTGCCGTTGTTGTTGCCGCATGCCACATTCTGGCCCCTTCTTACTCCTCTCCACTCTCCACCGTCCACCGTCCACCCTCCACCATGCATTCAGTCCCCATCTTCTGGCAGCTGGAGCCGTGAGCAATGAGATTTCTATGGCCTGGGTTTTGGGCTAGGAAAGTTCAAATTGCTTGAACTTTCTGGTGTTCCAAATAGACCGAGCCAACTGGAGGGCAGGTTGTCCCTTTTTTGGCCATCATGACTCCGAGTCGCGCTCTGGCCAGCCGTTGACCAAGGGCCAAGAAGACACCGTTCGACGCTTCGCTGTTCGTTCGTTGTTGCGCTGCTTTTGGCGCTTTTGCTGTGCCTAATCAAAAGTCAAAATCTTTGCTCGCTGCCCACAAAACGTGATGCAGTAGGAAAATGCTGACGATGACTTGTTGCAGGCCGCCTGCTGCCTGCTGCCGACTGCCGACTGCCAACTGCCACATGATGGCATTTTGGTGAATGCATAAGTTTGGACAATCAGCCAAATGACTAACTGACTGACTGACTGGCTGACTGGCTGGCTGACTGGCTGGCTGACTGGAGGAGCGTCTAGTCTAACATGGACCTTAGCCATTAGCCAAATGGCGCAATTGCTTTTATTGGCGCTGAAGCAGAAGCCGCTGCCATTGCGGCCGCTCCCGTTGACAACTTGGCAAAATTATGAACATTTATTTGGGCTTGTCTGCTGCACCTCCCCAGCCCCAGCCCCAGCCTCTGCCTCTGCCCCAGCCCCAGTAATCCGCGCCTCGCCGCGGCTGGCCATGCCACACACAACCAGTTGGCGGCAATCGTCGCCGTCATCGTCTTCATCTCTGTCTGCTGGCGCGAGATCTCGCACAATGCTCAACAGCAGCGGCCCAGCCCAGAAGCGTTTGCTGTCCAACTCGACTGCCTCTCTCTCTCTCTCTCTCTCTCTCTCGGCTGGAAAGTGTGAAATAGATGAAGACATTTTCGCAAATATCAATCGAAATTATATATATTTTCGATACATTATATAACTAAGTATTTAAGCAATAGGCAGACTAAGGCAAGCCAAGGCGAGGGAGGGGAGGGGAACTCACGTCTTGCAGCTGACATAATCTCATATGGAGTAAGTAGTTAACTAAGATAGGAAAAGAGTGAAGCAGAAGGGCACGGAAATTGTTTCAGCTGTTTGTTTTGTCATTTGCAAGCAAACAGTCTCGAGATGCGAATCGGGAGATGGGTGTATCTCTTCCCTTCTTCTTCTTCTTTTTTTTTGCCTAAGTCTGCCTGCACATGTCGATCGATCGCTGTTTCGGGGCGTCTGTTTGTCTGGGCGCATAATCCCATCGGGCAGATCTCACATATCTAATGGATTTTGCACACATTAACGCAACAGTCTTGCGATTTTCAGGACAACAGATGCAACTGAGAAAGAGAGTGAGAGAGAGCGAATGTCCCCTGATGTTATCCAATGTTGAAGGTACTCCAAAGAAAACTCATCTAGTGGGCAAATAGCACTGCGTAGGCTCTGGCCCTCGGCTGCTTTTTATCCTGTCTGTGCTCGGGTCCCCAATTAAGATCAATCACATTTTGAATGCGCAGCGAAGCGAACCGCTAAGCAGATAAACCATTGAAAAATGATCATCAGCGTGATCAGTGCTCTCTCTCTCCCTCTCTCTCTGTTTCTCTTGATGTGGTTAGTTTTTTCTTTCTTTTCACATTTCGCCGGGCCTTTTTTAAGGATACCGGACGGCGTGCGAAACTGAATAGAAAGCCGAAGCCGAAGCAGCTAGCTGCGAGTGAAAGAATGAAGCGAAAGAGAGGGCGTGCATCTATGTGCGAGGGCGAGGGCGAGCAGCCTGGCTGGCTGGCTGGCTGGCTGGCTGGCTGGCTGGCTGGCTGGCATTGTGCGAGGAAGAGAATAAAAAACCGCTAGGCATTTGTTCTTGAAGTATGCGATCCATCCCACGTCCTCAGATGACGGTGCCTCGTCCGGCGGCGCGGGTCCATTTTGCTATTTTCAGCAGGATGATGGGGCAGGATGTTGGTACCGCTATAAAAAAGAAATGAAAGAACGACAACAAAACGGTCGAAGCGTCTTAAGTTTCCTTTTCATTTCTTTTCAGCACATTCTGTTGTTGCCTTTGTCCACAGGCGAAACGGGAACAGAACTAGAAAGCAGATACCGTAGAACGTTGCCGTCCTAGGTGGCTACAAAGCCCCAGACCCCCACCCTCGATCCCCCCTCCCACCAGCCAATGATGCTATGAGAGTCCTGCTTCAGATAGTGCTGCTGATAGAGGTCAATGCCATTTCTCAATTGATTAGCTGGGATCACTGCAGAGAATAGACTCTGCAGCTCCTAACGGTTAAGCTATTGGTCTCAAGCTGTGCTACGCTGACTTGGCTAGTCGTCTTAGCTCAATAAGAGATGTTCTTGTCTCTCTCTCTCGCTTGCCTCTCGGAATCTCTCAATGGGAATTTCAGTTTTTAAGTCGCAAAAAAATAGTTCAGGTCGCTCAACAATAGACTGTCAACGAGTTGACACTTCGCTTCAGGCAAATTTCATTATCCATTATCCATTCCGTGGGATAATTCTCTTCTCTCTCAACTTTCAAGATATTCACACTTCGGGGTCCAGGGACAGCAGTTCGATGCTATCATGTGGGTGTGCACCTTGTGCACTGTGATTGAAAGGAAACGCCATGTGTGTTACAAATTTCCCAAATGCCATGGAAAATATGAAAATGCACTGGACTCAGCGGCAGTGGCAGGGGCAGGGGCAGTGTTAAGGGCCAGTCAGCAGGAGAACGATTTCCGGTAATTCCCACAGTCCGTTCATATTAATCAGAAGCAAGAGCACCTTTCTCTCTCCGTCTCTGTCGCGCTCTCGCTCTCACTTGCTGAGCGCCCGCATGCAGCAGCAGCAAGTGCAACGCAGGACAACTGTGAATCCTGTGAGGATCTTTGTGTATGCTGATCGCGTTCGTATCTGGCTTTGATCTATTATTCCATTTTCAGCGTGTTTACAAACACATCACAGCGCCAGGAGAGAGAGGTCAGCATCTGCTACCTGCCAGCCTCCTACCTGCGCCCCGAGTGAGAGTGCCAGGCACAGCTGGTCCCGTTAAGTTGTGGGCAGCACAGCAGGAGCTGCACAAAGGTCAGCGGACGACCGGGTCAGTCAGCAGGCACAGCACTTGGCAGTCGATTCATTTCCGTGTCGATTGCGGTCAGTGGACTTCCTGGTCCCAAGGTCCTGGCTGGGTCTATTGCCCGGCACTAATCCTGCGTGTGTTTTCATTCGATTCTGAATGAAGAGCGTTGATGAGCCAAATTGCTTAAGCAGGTATCCCAGCCATTGTCTGCGAGGCTTTGTCGGTGTGCGCTACTAATTATTGCCGGCGAAATCAAATGATCCTTTTGCGGATCTACACCTTAATTGCGTTTTAAGGAAACCCACAGCGAAACCCTAGCCGCAGCACAATAATAAACCCAACTGGACAACAATCAGCACAAATCGCAGTTAATGAAATCCTTCGAGTCAATCGATTTTCTACATTGCAAACCAATTGCTCGAGCTAAAGCAAAACACCGACCATTTCCCCAGCGGAAGACGAGCCAAATATTAAGCAGATGATGACGATCGTGTTTGCTGTAGCGAATGGACGGTCTGCCTAGGTAAAGGTCAACTGACTCTTAGGCGTAGTTATATAAAATATAATAATATAATGAAAATCTAAGGCTTGAAAAACTGAAAAGTTTCTTTTTAAGCAGAGTTAAGCCTTGGATGACATTGCACTCTATCAGTTCAATCGATATGCTGAGATATTCTTATATGGATATTGCCTTGTCTTGAAGTGCACAAAAGTCGCTGGTATCAAAAGTGAGTTCAGTATGCCTGAAAAAGAGCAATAAATGCAAGTGAAAATATATATTTAAAACAGAGAGACTGCCTTTCTTTGTGATGGAACTTTATGGCCATATAGGATATAGCTCCTATGTGGAATACGATTCTGTGGAACCTGCGATGCAGTCTTCCACCAATCAAAGATGCTGTCGAGCTGACTTGTTTGAAAGATACGCATAGGGATCAGGCTTTTCCTACATATGATGATAGACTGGCAGGTCAGCCAAGCCATTTCGATATCAATAACCATAGGCGAAGGCCTAGCCATACTGTGGAATGCAGGGGAGTGTGATTAACTGGAATTATAATATTATTGAATAGCATGCAATAAAGACTAATTACTTACTTGGAAAGTAAGAATAGAATAGACTACAGAATAGTTAACTCTAGATTTGAACCAGCTTACAAGCCCGCTGACTACCGAGGGCTTAGAGCTGAAGATGCTATAGACTTTAAGGCGCTAACTGCAAAGAAACAAAGAACAAATTGAAACTAGAAACTATGAATTGACAGACATTTGCCTGGTTCGTCAAACTAACTTCAATTGCTAGCATACAAAAAGGAGCTCGCAGTAGACAAGCCTTTGCGCCATAATAAACCATATGAATAACAAACAAAAATTAACAATAAATCGCATTCAGAGTGAGAAGCGCCCGCTTAGAGCTTTTCACTTTCCCAAGGTTCTCAGTGAAAATTGGCCGCACGCAAACCAGCATGAAAAAAAACTGGAAAATTATGCGGAAAGAGTTAGAGAAAACTAAATTTGAATAGATAGATTGATAAACATGGAAATCAGTGTGGAACCACCCCTCTCGCACTGGGTGTTGTTTTTTACAACGTTCGATTTACTTTTCTTTTTTCTTTTTTTTTTGGTACCTACATGACCTGCCCAACAAAAAGGCGAACGGCGGTGAGGAGGGGTGCGAAATTGGTAGAGAATGTCGCGGGTCATCGAGGTCTGAGGTCCACTGAAGTTACCCCGAAGATGCGACCGCTGACAACGAGCCGGCGACCGTGACCCGGCTGCCCCGCTAACCCGCTAACCCTTGTGGCATTCGCATATGCAAAGGACGCATGTAAATTAATAAATTATAGTCAACTAATGAAGGGAGAGGCAAAATGCGAAACGGAAGATGGGAAGTGCACATAAAAAACTGTCCCTGTGATCCATGTCAAATGCCTATAAAAAATTGTCTACGACCTTTCCATGCATATGTGTGTGTGTGTATCTCTGTGTGTGTGTGCTTCATAGTTTTTTCTATTAGTTCCGGTTTATTAGGGGTAAATGTTTTTTTTGCGCAGCCCTTTGGCTCTGCACCACTTCGGACGAGGCGACGCTTATGCATATTTAAAAATTAAAATAGAAAGGAAAAAAAAACAATTCCTGGTTATTCAATATTCGCGGGTATCGCCCCGCAGGATCCGCGCACAGGAAGTGCATATGCATACGCACACACATGCACATATATACATACACTTACATATGGCTATATAGAGATTCTGCATCTGCATTGCTTGACTTCGATATCTTGTGTCGTGGGAATTGAAGAGCGTTGAAATAAATCAAAGTGCAACAGCAAGAGACAAGACCCAAAGATGCAGCTACAGCCAGAGCAGCAGCAGCAGCAGCGGCTAAAGATACATCTGCAGGCAGCTAAGCTGGCATCTTGGAGCATTGTCATCATTAGCAAGCGGATGCAGGCCGCGCTGCTCCACTTGAGAGTGCAGCGCCGATGCTACCCCTAAATGCCAACAGAGTGGCGCTGGGCGCAGCAGGGTGGGGGCACACACAGAGTGAGAGAGGTAGAGGGAGAGAGAGAAGGAGAGACAGGCATCCAAATGGACACACACATGTGTCATGTGACCAGAATAAGCATTCCCCTTGCCTTGCTCTCCCTCCCTCTCTCTCTCTCTCTCTGAGAGTCTTGTGCTGGGCCTCTTTTGGAGTGCGTACTGTACAGACAGACTACAATGATCGCCAGGCACATCCTGCTCAACTTCCGTCTTCACATGCATTTCAACTCTCTATTGGGGCATACACAAATTGTACTTAGTACTTAGTAGCATAATTCATAAATTTCTACATTTTTAGGCGTAATAAATAGGGGATTTTTATTGATTTACTATATTTTTGCTTCTATATTTATATTAATTTATTTTAAGAAGTTTAATGTTATTTAAATTAAATACATAAATAAGAGAAGTAAACTAAATTGTATATAAATTAATATAATTATATGTTTAATATAGAATAAATGCAGAGTATTAAAGGAAGCAAATGAAATTTTTGTAGTTAAAAAAAAATATAAATGAACTTTAGCCCACACTTTATACGTTGATTTGAATCACTTCTCTTACTTTAATAAAATCCTCGCTTTTGGATCAGATTTTAATTATTATTTCTTGTGCTTGTGTGGAACTATGTCTATAATAATAAATAATTCTTGTAAGTTTCCAGTAACATATTGTCATCTATTGCATATTAATGTATATACAATGACCAATGCTTGACTAGCTGGAAACGCAGCTAGTAAAGCTTAGTTATTATAAACAGTTTAAAGTTTATCAGATTTATTACGAAGCATATCCAAATAGAGCTTCGAGGTGAAAAGCTGCTGTTGAACAGACTGACCACATAAGTCTGATAGGAAAATAAGTTGCTATTTAGCAGCAACGGTTTGAGATATTTTAATTCATGCCATTTCGGATGGAGTAAAACACTCTTCCAATAATACCTGAAAATTACCTGTTATTGGTCTAGAGAGCAATAATTTGCGTTGAGTCCATACTTCTATGATTCGCTACAATACATGCGTGCAAAGCTATTTCGTTACATTGAATGCTTGACATGCCCAAGTTTACTTTATCCCAATTGGCAAGCCTTGTTAAATATTTTAAAAGTAAAATGTTAACAATAACTCAAACAGTTGCTGAAATATAGGCATTCTAGATACTATCAGACTTGCTTGGTCAGTCACTTTTATAAAGGAAAAATCATTTTTGCCTCAACAATGAAGTTTTCATAGCGATTTTTGGCCGAGATAGTCGATAATCAATATCTGCTCTTTGCTTCAAAGAATGAACTATATATTTTATTCCAGTTATGGCCAAATTGCGCTATTCTGATGTCGCGACTTAAGCTACCTTTTTTTAGTTTTTTCCACAAATTTTGTAAAAAATACTTCCCGCAATGATAGACAGCCCAATCTTGTTTTATTTTAAGAAACATAAAACAGAGTTTCGATAAAAAATAAATTTGAAGACGCAAGTTTAAATGAAATAGACGATATTCAACTATCCTGATGACGCGCTGTTATTTGTGGCCAGTTGAGCCAATAAAATAAATTATATTATAGACATACATATATCTATGTTATTATTTTAATCATATCATCATTTTAATCATATATTGGTGTCAATCACTCGCTGTGATTATGTATTTCAATACATAAATATAAAATATATACAATGCGTCATCAGGAAGTCTTGAAACATCTTTTTAAGCCAATCCCATTCAAGTAGTGCAAAATGTAAAATTCTTTCAGTAAATTTCATCGCCTTTATCACAGCTTAACTTTGCATTAAGCTAAGGGAATATACAATATTATTGAGTATGCTCAATCATCATTAAATAAAAATGAAAGTCTTATAGAACCTGTTAAATGATTTGTTTAGTAAAAGGAAATTATGAGCACTAAGAGTTACAATTTGGCTATCTAGCAGGCATGTTTACCTTGAAATAAGTAATATGCAGGGCATATTATAAATCAATAAAAAGAAAATCGAGCTGCTGGAGCTGCGCTCATACTCCTGGCTGTATTTATGTATATCTCTCTCTATCTGTGCTGGGAGTGGGGGGCGCACGGCGAGTCGAGGCGGACACACAAAGTACAGTAACACAAATTGAAACGGACACTAAAAATAGCCACCCCTCGACGGCTGGGGCGCATCAATAGTAGCGACTGCAGGCAGCCTCAGCCCCGGGGCTAAAGGAGCCGCGACGCGACAGCGACAGCGACAGCAACGGCCGCCGCTGGACGTGGACGGTTGAATAAATGAAAGACGCACCAGATACGAAATGACATTAAGTAAACAGAGAGGAGCAACCATGTCAATGTCAAACGCACTCGCCACATGGGCCATGCCTCGGTTGCAGCATCTTCAGCTACACACACACACACACACACACACACGCACAGGGTTAGCTATGACACACATGTGAGGCCATGTAACGGCAAATGTTGCTTCAGATACTTTTTGGACACCGGCAGCAGGACGCGCATCGCTTGACGTACAGCGTTCGCCCCTCCGATTGTTGTTGTATAAGTATCGCTCACACACACACTCACACACACACCAACACACACATACTCCATTACGCAGTAAGTCGCTGTCGCCTCCTCACGGTCATTGCGTCCACGCATCTGCAGCAGGCAACTCGAACAAGATTTCGTATCCAACGGATGCGACTGTTTATTTTAGTCACTCGCAACTGTTCGACTGCGTGTGTGTGTGTGTGTGTGTGCTGTACCGCAATGTTTTACAGGCACACTCGTGTGCAACAGCGTCATTAACGAAACCCCCATGTTGCGCCGCCCTCTCTTACCCCTCCCCCACACGCTCACGCTCACAGTGCAGCCCTCCCTCCCGCCTAGTCCTAGTCGCACGGAATTTATCTATTTTGGTGCGAGTTGTTGTTGGCTTCGTTGGCGTTTGCCGTTGCCAAAGTCAAAGTCAAGTTCAACGGCGATCGACACACTCTCCCTCTCTCTCTCTCTCTCTCTCTCTCTCACTCTCTCCTTCTCTCTCTCTTCCACTCTTTGCCAAGACGTAATTATAGTTTTCTTCTTCTTTCATTTTCATGGAGAAGGAAGTGAAACATTTCCGCCGCTCGCGTCGCTTTGATTTTGTAAGCGAACAAATTTCAAAATATAACTCAATTTTCTGAGTTTAAGGTGGAAATATTTAGAATATTTCAAATTTTTGGATTAGCTCTTCCGATGAGTGTATTAAAATGAACAGAAAAAGGGAAGAATATTATCTTTGATTAGCAAAAAATTGTTAACTTAGAAGACTTTAGTAGTGTTTAAACCTATATCTGTATATAAAAGTTATGTAATCATGATATGTATATAAACATATATAGATATATGTATATACATATATAGAAGTTATATGTATTGTTTCTATAGCAGCTTTAGTTCGAGTACCTTTAAATTTCCAATACATCCTTATGCTTCATAGTGTTTGTGATGTAGAAGTTCGAGTAAGAAAGGACTTTTTCCTATATGACAGCTTTTGTCAGATTTTTATTTTATATTTTTATATAAAATTATATTTTATTACATTTATCGGACGGAAGGTTGGATAGACGGATGGTCGGGCAGCAAGGCACAAAAATACTGAGCATAAAAACTTATAGGAAATTAGCTTAGGGTGACTACTACTATCTGAAATTCATATGTAATCATGATAAGGATACATATATATAATACATGATAAGGACACAAATGAATCAAAGTGGAAATTTGATTCACTTTCAGAACATGCCATAGTTATAAGCAGTAGCTTGGAAAGTCGTTCATGATATGGATCAACTATCAGAGAGAGAGAGAGAGAGAGTGAGAGAGAGAGAGAGAGGGAGAGAGAGAGAGATAAAGATTGGGTGATTACAATGCAACTGCAACGACTGCTGCAGTTGACCAGCTGAGCAAACTCGTGGTTCGTGGGCATCTGGCTGGGCAAGGCAGGTTCGTTCTAGCGCATTTTGACTCCGCGCCAGGATTTGCCTTTTTACACACACATACACACAGAGAGAGAGAGAGAGAGAGAAGTACTTTGTGCGTAAGTGCGTGTTGTTATGTTGTGGACAACAAAAGCGCACAACGGGCTGGCAAATTGTTTTATTGACAGCCGCTGCCGCCGCCGTTGCCGCTGCATTCGGCTCGGCGATAAAATCAATTTGCTGCCCGCTCAAATCTGTCTGTGGGTCGGGCGTGAGGCTCGAGTTGTGTATGCAAAAATTTACGGCCCTGCGTCCGTCGCACGCACGATTTATCTAATCCATATTCAAATTTCGGACAGTTCCCCTCGACACCCTCGACCGCTGTCCGTCGTTCGCAGGCGGCACTCTGTTTGCGGTTGGGATTTATTTTTATTGAATTGCAAAAAATTAGCAGCCCCTAAGCTAAAAGCAAAAAAAAAAACCCTCCATGCTGACCAGGTTGCCAAATTGTGCACACAGTTGAAATGTTGTGCAATTTTCTTCAATTGTTTTTGAGTCTTTCTCTGCCACTCTCTCTCTCTCTCTCTCTCTCTCTCTCTCTCTCTCTCTCTCTCTGTTGCTGTCCCTTTCTCTGGCTTGTTTGTTTGCGTGGCTCATTTGTGGGCAGCGTCGGGGGAGGCACGAGCCGGCGCAGATAGTTGTTATTAGGAATATACACTCGATTAGATAATGCTGGCCCCGGGCTCTTAACAAGATGACATGCTTCGAACTGCCAGCTATTTTCGTATGTTGACTGCAAATTGTTTCATGTGAGGCGTTTTTTTTCTTCGTTTTTGGTTATCAGTTTTAACTTTCTCGTTGGTTTGTGTCTTTTTCTTCTTATAACTTGGGCTGAACTGTACTCCCAAATTCTGTTGAACTGCTATAAATAGAAATAGAACCAAATAGTAATGAGCTAAAAACTTTGGACAACATTTCTGAGAATTGCAAAGAGAGGCGATGAAGGAAGCTTGGTATTTGTCATTTACGAATATTTGTGAGAACTGCAAAGGAGGGCAGTAGAACAAAATTGAACTTAGCTTTCATAAAGGTTTGTAAGAATTGCAAAGAAAGGCAATAGTATGAATTTAGATTTATATATATAAAGAGTTGGTGAGAATTGCAAAGAAGGGCATTAGCATAAATAAAATACTTATGAGAATTGCAAAGAGAGGCGATAGCACAAACACCAAAAAGGATTTTGTTGTTATGCTAACTTAGAGGAGAATGCCTAGACAATACTATATTAAGCTAGATTGAAGGAAAGAATAGTCTGCAAATAATTCTTTGCTTCAATTGAGTTAACTAAATTAATGTCTCTCCATAGAGTGCCTTAAGGATACTTTTCAAAAATACATCCACACTTGCAGACTTCAATAGTTGTAAATGTTACTCCCTATCTCTCTCTCTCTCTCTCTCTCTCTTCTTATTTCTCAAAGTCTCTCTGTAACTACTACACAAATTGTTCTCCAAAAACTATTGTAATGCCCACGCTGGAACCCCATTTCAAGAAGATTATTTACGTATCAAAATTTGGGCATTTATTCACTCAAATCTCAGCTTGGCTCTGCGCATAACCCTTCAGAGCTGGCTCTGATTCAGCTGCTCTCAATCAGATCAACTGATGAATAGCTAGGCATGGGCTATAACCCATTCCAATGAATTGGCCATTGTTGATGGGTGGCCAGCAGCAGAGCAGCCGAGCAGCCGAGTAGCATCCACTTTTTGTCCAGCAACAACAATTGAGCACTTTATTATTGTTGTTGTTGTTCGTGTTGCGTACGTGCGTTGAAGCGAATGCTGGCAATATCCTTAATATCCTTATAGGCCGATTGCATGCTGGCTGGCCTCTGTCTACTCATGTTTTTTACGAGTCTTTGCGCCAGGACAATGCCCAAGCCCAAAGGTCAGCGTGCCTGTGTGTATATGTGTGTGTGTTGTGTTTTGCTATTGATTTTCTGTTGTTGTTGTTGCCCTTTTGTTTCGCATATTTTGCGGTTTTTTATGTAATCTCACGTTTGACGTATTGGTTTCAATGTGCCCCGACTCTGACTGGCAAGCGTCTCAGACGCTGCCAAGCTGTCAGAATTGCATCGACTGCCTGCATTGGGTGGTCCTTCCCGCACAGACAGCGGCAACACGTACCACGCACCACGCCCCTGCCTCTGCCACTGCCTCTGCTGTCTCTGCTGTCTCGTCTGCTGCCAACTAGCCCATATGGAAGAGTCCATCACACTCGCTGCGTGGCTGCATCATCAAAATCAATCAGCTGAGCCTTTTGTTATCATCATTCGATACGGCTGCAGCGCCGCTAATTGGCATCAAGAGCAGCCCGCCCAGCCCAGCCGCCCTCTCCTGCCCTCGCTGTCTCACGACGCCTCGCACAGCTCGACAATTTGACAATCCCACAATCAGAGCTGTCTATTGTCTCTGCCATTGCGTATGCAAATGGCAAGCCCCGTCGTCCTGCATTGACATGGGCTAATCGGAGCAGCGGCACTTGTCAAGCGATTCGATCTGGTTCCACGATTCGGTTATAGTGGTTCATCAGCGCAATCGATACTTTATCTGGCACTTTAATGCCCTTGGATACCACTAAATTGCTCCGTCAGCAATAACTGTCAATGAGCAACAAAGAGCTGGGCTTCAGTTTTATGGCACAGCCTCTCAGTTCCACGGGCCCACATATCTCAGTTCTCAGAGTATCTTAAACTGCATAACTGTTTATTCAATTGTAATATATTTATAGCTTTTAAACTTATATCATCGATTTAGTCTTAAAGCTTACTTCACCGAATGAATGCAGAAAGGGGAGGTTAAAGGCGTATGCTCTATATAACTAATAAGGATAGGGATATAGTGCTAAAGCTACTGATATTGGTAACCATAATAATAATGATTATAGTTAAGATAATGATAACTCTAATGATGTTACTCATGAGAATGCCTATATATATTTTTAATGATATTAATTTAGATCTATTCTGATTATAGTGATATTGATTATTATTATAATGATGATGAGTGATGATCAGAGAGATAATAGTAATCCATTTTATAATCATAGTGCGAATATTTATCTCAATGATAATGCTAATGCTATTGATTTATACCATCAGAAAGTCTCTGAAAATATATGTGGAATATGATAATGACTTTAATAATCACCAAAAATAATGATGATATAACATTATATATATATAACATTAATAACATTGAAACTCCAATTATGTATAATACTAAATACTAATGAGAAGGAGTATGACAACGATAACAATAACAACGCTAATGATAATGTTAATGAGAGTAATATGATAAAAACTAATTGTGAATATATCTATATATACATATATAATTCTCGTAGGCACATATATTTCTTGATATAAATAATCTATGTTTAGAGCATAGCCAAATACGACTTATTAAACTCTGAATCCCGGCTTCAGCAATCCCAACAAGCTAACATTGTGTATTGTAGACAATCGATTTGTGCAACAGATGCGCGTATTTTGGTTGAGTTCTGGCTACAATTACCTAATGTCTGATGTTTGTTAAAAAAACAATAGAAGCACATAGCTGTGTGCGGACACATTTTAGAGCCCTGCCAAACGACACTTGAAATTGCGGCAATGTTTTTTGGTCTTGCGATCGGCTGCGGCTGCGAGTGTTTGGAAATGTCGTCGCTCGACGCTGCAGCTCGAAGCGCCAGCCCTGTTGATGGACGCAACCAACTGCAGGATGTTTATCAATGTCACTTGAATCTCAAGTTGTCTGATTCCCATTGCATCGGCTCGCACGTCCACTGTTCGCGGGGGTGTCTCTGAGTATAGCTATGTGCCTCGATTCCATTGTCGAGCTGCGCTCTCTCTCTCTCTCTCTCTCTCTCTCTCTTTTCCCTTGTCTCTCTTTTCTTATTTTAAACAATTTTTGTTGTTTTATTTATGGCAACTTCTCTAGCTAGAGCATTGTAGATCTCCAATGTCTCTGTTATATTAAGGCAGCCAAAAACCATAAAGAAGTTGAAATACCCTTGGCTATATCTGACTTAGAAGCTCCTCAAAAAGTCTGCCCTAATATCTGTCCGATATGCAGGCTGGACAATATGGACTCTGTAGTGATATATATATATATGTAATATATCAACTCTATGAGTTCTCTTTTTGCAGGGTCTCAAGTCTATTGCCCAAATCATAGTACCCTCATCTAAGGCGAGCTGGAGATCTTCTCAGCGACTTGTTCGTCTTCGCTTGCCTTTTGTCGGTTCGCTGTCCGCTTCAAGGACCCGCCAAATGTACAGTTATGCAAGGAGCACACAGGCAATTGATCAATGGACCGTTCGTTTTGTTTTTCGTTTCTATTCTTGTGTGTTGAATATAAATACCATCTTGAATTTCTTGCCAAACAAAGGTCATTTGAGTTTGTTTAGCGCTGAGAAAAAATAAAAAAGAAAAGAAAAATAAAATAGATGTGAAGTAAAATAAAATTTTAAAAATATAGTAAATAAATATACTAAAAATATATTATAAAATTGCTAGAAATCTGAAAAGAATTTAAATATAAATTAATAAAAAGTATTTTTTATTATTTTTGCTTATATTTATTAAATGCAATACTTGAAGTTTGCTATTCGCCTACATTTTAGCCAGCTTAAACTAAACGTGAATAAATTAAATATATATTGCATAAGGCTTTATAGGGTGAACAGCGAATAAATAGCTTGGGTAAGGAAAGAGCTATAGTTATAATAACCATTGGAGATCCAGTTTTGATAAGCTTTAAGCCAAGACTAAGTAAAGCAGGCCTTGAGAGCGATGGCGTCTGTCATGCCAACTGGTCATACGGCTCAATAAGCTTAAAGAGCTTAATCATAGCTAAAATTCTGCTTAGTTAAACATATAATTTAGAAATCCAATCAGACCTTGTTTTATTTCATATTTAGTCTTAACTACCCCATTCATATTTACGCAGTTTAAGTTTTCTTGATCAAAGTCTCAGTATTTAAGCATTCACATATGTCACACACACACTCTCATACACACACACTCTCATGCATCACACATACGTGTATACACATTTGCCACGTGTGTGTGTGTGTGTGTGTCCAAAAAATCCACCCTAATGTCGACGTATTCTTGCCTTCCAATTGGCATTTACGTGTGCGCGTGTCCAATCAGTTAAACTGGCGCCATCTATGAGCGAAGCGGCGAACCACCGTTGCGGCCAACAGGTGGCGCTTCTCTAGCCAGGTGAAACAGCAAATCAAGTAGACAAAAATCAATTCAATTAATGCAGACATCAAAAAATAAATATTCCCAACTTAATAATTGTTTTATTCATATTAATTTTAAACTTCCAATTAGCTTTCGTCCCTATACACAATTCCAATTGCCTGAAAGTATGCTACATTAGATCGTTGCTATAAAAGTAGGTGCCATAAAGAAGAAAAACAGCCCAGACACGAACCGATGATCCCTTTATAGGTGCTCGAGGGGCAGCAGCCGCTGTGGTCGAGGCTAACTAACTCAATGGCCAAGTCAAGTCGAAGCCCACACCACACATGGACGAAAGTCTCCAAGTACATATATGTACATATATGTGTGTATGTATATCTGTGTGTGTGTGTGAGAGCCACCCTCGCCTGTACATATGGCCAAAAGTTGACGTCCGTGCTGGAGCGCTAGACGTGACCGGGTGGTTTTCGCCCAAGGGCCGCACAGTGGTGCTGGGTGTGGGAGTGGGTGGTTGGGCATGGGATGGCTTGCAACTGTTTGGCTGGATACACATGGCCGCTCGGCTATATGCTAAATATTTTGCAAGTATGTCTCGCTGGCGCTGTACATATGTGTGGCATGGCCGTGGTGGTGGCGGCTGTGGCATGGCGGTGGTGGTGGTGGTGTTTCGCACTGGTCACACGGCCCAGTGGTGGGTTGTCTACATTTCGCAAATGTTTGCCCAGACAGACCGGGCAATATCTAAGCTGGCTGGCAAACATACAACCACCCACCCAACCCAACCCACCCAACCCACTCGCTCGTTCGCTCGCTGCTTCATCTTCTTGTTCGTTTTGTTGTATGTTATGGCCATATAATGGCAGTCCACACACACACACACATAGAGAAACCACCCTCACACACACAGACACAAGCAGAGCTCCCTTAGCTACCTTTTTTTGCTGCTGCCCCATCCCCTGCCACATCCGGCTGCATCATCAGCGCAACAATGTTCGCAAAAAGGACATTTTATATGTGCGCCATAAAGGCATTAGCATTATCGCTCGTTATGTCCTTGCGCGCTTAGCCCCCCCTACCACCCCACCACCCTCTTTGTCTCACTCCCTCTCTCCTTTTCTTTCTCTGTGTGTTTGTCCACCCTTCGAGTTGGAACGGCATATGCAAATGAGGTAAATTCGCAGAAGCCATCAATACACATAGTTGGGCAATTTCAAATTCGAATCGAATAACGTCCTTTCGCCAAGGATATTGAACTACTGCCCAGCTGCCAGCTGGGGTTGCCATACGACACGATTCGATGCCGCTGCCAAGAGAAGCATAAAATCTCAATATTCTGATAGCAGCTCCTTCGAGAACGTTTATCGCATTCATCATCTGTCACTTCAATCTAATTGGGCTTCCACTGAGTTCCGAGTCGTGAGCTTTTGCTTGAGCTTCAATCTAGAATAAAGTTTTTAAAACTGCATCTTGAACTGGGATGTCAATCAAGTTAACTTATCAAAATATATGCTTTTATATTTTTTTTAGAATATTTTGAGACTTCTTTTTGTGTCATAAGTCATATGAGAATGAAAAGGAGAAAGCATAAACTAAGAAGAGTGAGAAAAAGCAGAGAGGAGGAAGAGACAAATGAAGATTGAAAGAGAGAAAATAAAAATAGGAAGAATAAGAGAGAGAGAAAGAGCAATGAAAGGAAGAATCAGTCAGAGAAAAGATCGAGAAATGAAAGAAGCAGAGGAAGAGAGACGGAGAGATGTAGGTGCAAGGGCAGACAAATAAAGAGAAAAAGATATAGAAAGCGAGCAACAGAGAAAACTAAAGAGAGAGAGAGAGAGAGAAATAAATAGAAATTGAAAGAAGTCAAGGGATACAGATAAAGTGGGAGGAAGTGAGAGAGAAAATGATAGATAGAAATAACAAAGAAAAAACAATTAAAGAGAGAGTATGACAGTAAGAGAAAGAGAGAGAGAGAGAGAGAGAGTGGGAGAGAGAGAAACTGAAAGTTGTAAAGGCAGCAAGCTACAGAAAAAAGATAGAAAAGAAAGTAGATATAGAAAGAGAGAGATTATCAATGATAAAGAGAGAGAGAGAGAAAGTGAGAAATCAAAAGTGAGATAGAAAAAAGAAAGAAAACGGAAAAATGAGAAGGAGATAGTATGAGAGTAAGGGATAGATGAGAGAGTAAGAGAGAGAGAGAGACTAAGAGACAGAAGAGAGAGAGAGAGAGAGAGAGAGAGAGAAATATAACGTGAGTATTAATGTCCATCTGCATTGCATCATTTACAGAGCATCAAATTGTCGACCTACGGCACAACGTGTTTTGGCCTTGATATATTCAAACCCAAGCGTTGTCCTGACGTACACACACACACACACACACACTCACACTCATGCGCTGATACACACACACACACACATATGTATATAAATGAGAGCCAAAGACATTGGCCGTTGGCTTCTGGCCGTTATATATGCTGCTCAAGCCGAGAGCCAAACCAATAGCTGGCCCAAGCATGCATGCGTTCGTCTATATATATGTATATATATATATATATATGTATATATATACATATATATTCGATCTACATACATAGATTTTATATGCTGGCAAGCTTCCAAAGCGCATTAATCTAACGACCACATCCGGCACACAAAAGCTAAAGCCGCGCCTTCGCACAGGCGACTCCAAGCTCCAAGCTCGAACTGTGGTCTGCGGTTCACTCTCGCGCTGTGTGAGTGAGTGTGTGTGTGTGTGTGTGTGTGTGTGTGTGTGTGTGTGTGTGTGTACATTGCTTATGCTTATGTCCTTTACATATTTGTCATTTGGATGGCGCTGGCGATGTTCGCAGCGTTTGCGAATTCCCGATTTTGCACAAATCCAGCAAAACTGTCGCTCTATCTGTGTGTGTTGAGTGTGTGTATGTGTGTGTGTGTGTGTGTGTCTGTGCTGCTCTCTCGTGCATACGCCCGCTCTCGCTCACACTCTAGCCCCTTCGCTTTGTTTGTCGCTATCTCTGTCTGTCACACTCTCTCTCCCTCTCCCCCCCCCTTTCTCGCTCTCTTTCTCTCTCTCTCTCTTGCTATTTGTGTTTTTTGCGCTCTATGCAAATGCGACGGGCTTGTCCACGCCCCTGAGACGATGTGTACGAGTTGTTTTGCATATCAAAAATATAAATCACTTGGCGTAAGACCAGCATCCAAACCCTAGCCGCATTTCTTTGCCATGCCCACCGCCCGTCCACCTACGCCCGCTGGGCTAACGGACCTGGCTCCATGAATGGATAGCTGGATGGATGGCTGGCTGCCTAGCTGCCTGGCTGCCTGGATGCTTGGCTGGATGGATGGCGGCCTCTGCTCCGCGCACTCGTTTCGTATCGTTTGCTTTTTTGCAATTTTTATTTTTGGCCTTCCGCTCCACTGCCCCCACCTGAACCACCCACCTTGTACGCTCTCGTGTGTGTATGTGTGTGTGTGTGTGAGTGTGTTTTTATTTTGAATTCGACAGCTCGTTCCATTTGATTTCATGGCTTGAACCGCGAACCACATTCATGCCAAACATTTCAGCCACTTGGTCTGCCGTCCGCAGCTAACAGCATTCCGCAATCGACTAACGTTTGTTTCTTCCTCTCCCCCAGCCACCCAACCACCCAGCCACCCAACCAGTTACCCAGGCGGTGGGCACAGTTAGCGCCAGTTTGAACACTTTTTGCTCAAATGTTTTTGGTTTAGCATTCGAATTCCGAAACAGTACAGTTGAGTATGCCACAGCAAGGCATTTTTGTAGCACACACACACACACACACACACACACACACACACACACACACACACATGTTTATTTGCTATTGTGTGTGGTACATGCGCACACCCACACTCACATATATGCATGTATATATGTATATGGCACGAGAGTGAGAGGGTTGACTCGAGCAGAGTCGGGAAAAATGCTTTCAAGAAATTGTCTTGGCGAGAGGTCACCCCAAATCAACTCAAAGAAGTGCAAGAAAGAGGAAAATGAAGGAAAAGCTGAATAATAAATACCCTAAGAGACTTTTGCAGATGTGCATCAGTCGATATCGATAAATGTATCGATAGTAAAGAATTCTATATGAATTGTGATTGAAGTGTGGAAAAGTATTACAAATAAATGATTCTAGAGCTCTAGGATTTCATATCTATAAGTCATTAGCTCCCTTAAGAGTAAGTCCTTCAAATAGGCCGAAGGACATATGAGCCTGAAGGACAATTTGAGAATCAAGGTAGGTGGAATAATTCAACAAAATGAAGCTGATTCCCAGGAATGGAAACATGAATAAATTCAAATTTAGGTTTAACTCACGCAGATCATGATCAGAGAAGCTTTCGTTTGATGGGTAATAGAACTGATGGAAGACGTGAGGCAAACAGTATTTAAATACAGACGATTCTGGTAGGAAAGAGGAGACCTTGAGGAAACCGTGTACCTCTCCAACAGAACGCAAGAAAAACCTCATGAAAATCAGAATAGATTCAATGGAAGCGTAGAGTCTTATAAGTTCCTTTGCGGCAACAGTCATGGAGGAGCTACACAGAACTGAACGGAGCTGTAGGCAAGCTGAGCTGACTCAATGTGGGCCTTCCCATTCTACCTTAAAGCAAAGCGAACTCTACTTGTTAGTATTCTTAATAGCTGAATATAAAACAAATATTCATAATAGACTTAAGGAAATCTACATTTATCTTTTACACACATCAGATCTTTATCTACGACATATTGTCAATGTCGCGACGCCTCAGAGATGCATTGAAAGGAAGCTAATGGAGGGCATATCAAATGTTAGCCGATTCCATATTGATCGTAAAGGTATACAGAGCTCATAATGTTAATTAATAGACAGCTAATATTTGCTGTTTTTGTTTTGTTTTGAACCATTTTGTTACGGAGTCAAGTTGATGGCAGTTTCATCACTAGACTTCTGCTTTACATATAAGGTATTCTTGAAGATATAAATGGGTGAAGTTTCGCAGCTCGATTGCACTTTCTGCTGCACGTACAGTTTCGCATGTTTGCAGCTTACTTACTTCTGCTGACATTTGCTCTCACCCTCTGGCACCCTCTGGCTCCCTCCCTCCCTCGCTCACCCCCGCCTGCACGGCTGCAGCACAGTCTTTGATGTCTTCCATTTTGTAGTTGGCTGTTTTGCCAATTCGTTGAAATGCGTTACGAATTCGGCTGGAATCCACCCCGAAACGCAAGTCCACGGAAATGCAATTGCCATTGACCACACCCTCCCTTTAGTCCTCACGCCCTCCCTTTGCTCGCTCTCTGCCCTCTCTGCCCTCTATGCCTGGCTGCCTGCCTGCCTGCCTGCGTGACCCTTTGTCCTGCTTCGCTGATGTGTGGCAAGCGAACGTGCGGACACGAGCCTAACATATTTCCCTATGTGCCATGTGGGTTGTTTCTAAACACATAGCAGAGGGAGATATGTGCATGCGAGTGTGTGAGTTTGCGTATGTGTGTGTGTTTCAATTGACCAATGTGCAGGCTGCTGCTTGTAGGCGATGGCGTCAGTTGCACAAGCCACAACGAAAACTATATGAAAAAGAAGAAAAAGTAAAGAAGTTCTACATAAAGTTAGATGTATTGCTTAACTTTGGTATATATCAAAGTTAGATATATTTATATAACTGACATGCTTTTGCCTTTTATCTTTATACAGATTTTTCTTGAGGTGCCCAAAGAAGCATTCATAGTTCATATGACAGATGATTGCAAAAGGCAATTGTTCCTCAGATAAAATTTGAATATTAGAATCAAAATCTATATATTCTATTAATGGTTTGTTCTAGCAATCTACTATATACATGCACTAATAACATCAAGAGCTCGTAGTCTAGATCAATGATGAGGTCAAAGTATAGTCCCCAACGAATTAAGTGTGAGTTGAGTGAACTCTCTAAAATGTCTTCTAGTTTCTCACTATCTTTATATCTAAGCCTCTCCACTATCTTTATATCTAAGCCTCTCCTCTCTCTCTCTCTCTCTCTCTCTCTCTCTCTCTCTGTATTTATCTCTGTCCCTATATCCCTCTCTATTTCTCTGTTCTTCTCTCTGTTTCTCTCGCTCCTTGTCTCACACTTTCTCTGTCTCTCTCTCTCTCTATATATATATCTCTATCTCTCTCTCTCTCTGCCTGTCTCCTTTACTATCTGCTTCTGTTTCTCTCTCTCTCTCTCTATGTATATATTTGTATCTTCTCTCTCTCTATCTCTTTCTCTTTCACTCTCATTTTAATTCTCTCTCCCTTTCTCTCTCTCTGTCCTTGTCACTCTCGCTCTCTCTCTCTCTCTCTCTCTCTCTGACTTTCTACCTGTTAATGTTTCTGTCTCTAGCTGGTTTCATTCTTGACATTCGTTCTCTCCCACTCTCTCTCTCTCTCTCTCGCTCTCCCCACCTCTAAATGTATCAAGTGCAGCAATTAGTGACACTTAAAAGATCTCTCTCACAGTAAGCTTTAGTTTAGCGATTCATTTGCCACCAGTTGTGTGCCACATCTATCTTAATAGAGGGAGAGAGAGAGAGTGGGAGAGAGAGAGAGAGAGTGAGTGCGAGTCTGAGAAAATCAAGAATGAAACCAGCTAATAAATTATGCAGCAGTCGAGGAACTGTGAAATTTCATGAGTTCATTTTACAAGCGAAGAGCCCAACTACCTGCCCCTCTCTGCTCCCTGCACCCCTCCCCCCCCCTCTCGATGCCGACCAAAGGACCTGCCCCCACTGCTCTGGCACGGCGCCACTTTCACTTTGCCTTGGCAGCAAACTTGCCAACTTGTTGCGCACACACAATTTTTTCCTTACGCTTTTTTTGTTTTTATTTTCTGCCTTCTTATCTCATTTGAAATTATTTGCTGTAATAGCAGGAGCAGGAAAAAAAGTAGTAGATGCAGAGACAGAGAGAGAGAGAGAGACGGGGCGAGAGAGAGAGAGAGAGCGCGTGAAAAGTGTGTAAAGCAGGGCAAGACAAAACGACGCAAATAAATGGCGTCTCGCGCCTGCACCACGCCTCCCCAGCCGCCCAGCCGCCCAGCCGCCCGCCACGCAAACTGTTGCGCGACAAGCAAAATAAAAATGAGAAGAAGAACAAAAAAAGTGGAGAAAAAAAAAACTTTTTCATTACATTTCCGCATTAAAGAATCGCGCGATGCGACGACCTTGAAAATGAGTGGCAAGAAGAAGCAGCAGCAGCTGAAAAAATGCCAACAAATGAGAGACGAGTCAAAGAAATAATCATACTAATAATAAAAATGGCAGAAAGAGCCTGAAAATAAATCAGTCTACAGTTACACACACACAAACACACACACACACACTCATAAAGCAGACGGCACTGCTCTAAAGCTAACAGCATTCAGCAGTGCTGGAGGGGGGGAGGCGTGGGGAGGGGGCTTAGAGACCGCTTACATTATCCATAGCGTAATTTCTAACAACAGCAAAAAAAAGAACTAAGTACGGGTGCGGGGGGGTGGGTAGGTGGCTGCGCTGCGTGCCAGACTCCGCCTGAGAGAGAGAGAGAGAGAGAGAGAGAGAGGAGCAGGGGAGTTGGCTTGTCGGCTCAATGTCGTCAATTAGAGACTCATTACGCTCTCATTGCAGACGCCGGCCAGACGTAATACATGCATACATATATATGTATATATATACATATATATATGTATGCATATTTATTTTATGTTTTGCTTTGGGCCGTCTTTCGTCCTTGGTCCTGCATTCTTTTATTGTTTCTCTTCTGCTCGCGTCGCTCGTTTTGCTGTTGTTCTTTTCATTTTCATTTTCATTTTAATTTTTTTCTTCCTTTTTGTTCTGGCTAAAATTCATTCATGAAAAGAAAAGCGTCAAGCGTGAGGCACTTCGACAACTTTTGGTGCTGCCCCGCCCAGCCCCTCCGCCGCAGAACAAGTGTTTGTAGTTCATTCTTAAATGGCGCACAGTGTGGCGAGATAATTAGCCGGAGAATGCAAATTAAGTTAAGCGCCCATTAGCCACAGCCACGAGCAGTGCCCACTTCGATTGGCTCGACTCTGAATGGCAAAGGAATTGACTTTAACTTACACTTTGATGGGCTGAGCTAAGGGAACATAGAACAGATGAAACATGGCCCATTAACCTGGTAAACTCTTTAGAATAGCTAGCACTAATACTTCACTCGAAGCAAACAGCAGGCAAACTTACATTAAATACAGATAAATGAACAAATGCGAAACTTCCCATGATACGAATAATATTAATGGGCGGTGGCTCCATAGGGCAACAGTTGCTGCATGCTAGATGTAAAATACGGAACGCTCGAGTATATCCTTTCGCCAGACTTGCTTATTACACTCATTATAGACACCAGCTAAATCACTAATACAATATGTGTATATAATAATTGTATAATGAATAGTAAACACATACACATCTCTCTCCATAGCCCTTCAGCAGAAGCCTTTACTATTCCATACTTCAAAACAACTCATAATTATAGCTAAAAGATCCTTTCTAGATATGCTGCCCAACTAGACGCAGCCCAGCCAAGTAATAATAATAATAATAATAATAATAATAATAATAATAATAATAATAATAATAATATTGATAAAAATAATAATAATACTAATAAGTTATAATTTAATTCTTTTTAAATAATATGAAATAAAATTCTTAAAAATTGAAATATATTTCTCGAGCTCTAATTTGCTATTAAACATATACCTTATCTTAATGTATGTCCGTATTTAATTTATTATTATTATTATATGATTAGAAAGCTTAAGTTAGTAAATTAAAGTATTTTTATATGATTAAAAATCTTTAAAAAAAAGAAGAAATTCAAAAGAAATAAGAGTTTTCTGTGTATTAAATATTTATTATTAATGAAAATATGAAATATCTTTTAGATGTGCTTTACATCTAGTACATGTATACATACTACATACATAATATCTATATCAATATATTTTTATATATATTCCCAACTAATTTACATAGTTAAAACTTAAGCGCAACACCCACTCTAAGCCAACTCAATTAACAGTTAGTTAACACTTCAGCTAGTTTTCCACCGGCTGTGCACCACTGTGCCGCAAGCGGGGGGCGCGCCGTGTCGCTCCGGCCGTAAATAGATGGAAAATTGTGGCATTTAAAATTAAAATTCAAATTGAGACTTGACTGGCAAGGACGTGGCAGCCAGCACTAGACAAGACTCGCTGCCAGCGACGCGTCAATGGGGTGAGGGGGGAGGGAGGACGGAGAGGGCGGAGAGGGTGGAGGTAGCTCTGTTACAGCCAGCACTTTTCTATTTGCATTTCGCTTTTCTTTTATACACGCTTTTTATGGCGTCGCATTTTCAGGTCGCATTTTTTAAATACTCGCGGCAACTGTTGCTCCCAGCTGCTGCTGCCGCTTGTGCCTCGTCAACTCTCTGTGTTCGTGTGCGTGTTGCAAGCTCAGCTTTTTTAAGTGACCTTCAACCGACACGCCTACCGCCTACAGCGCTGAGCAAACAGCAGTTGCAGCATTCAATAGCCACGTTATTAATGCGAAGTGGCAGCCGTGCCCAAAGCACACTCGACACGCAGCGGGCCGATTGCTCTGCTTCTTCTTCTTCTTCTTCCTCAAATATATATAAAAATTATTGTAAATAGTTTTTATACATAATCTCTCTCTATATGTATATATATATATATATATATATATATATATATATATATATATGTATATGTACATAGGCAGGCCATTCTCTGGCGGGCTTGAAGACCACTTGAATAAATTTACATTTGCAGGAAGCGTTAAGCGTGATGATGGTTCCTAACGGCCGCTGGTGGTGACTGTTTACCAAAAAGAAGAAAAAACTGAAAAGGGAAACAGAAAATTAGAACGGTATCTGCATCCCAGCGGGCAGCGCCGCCAATCGCATCGACAGCTGTCGTCCGCTCTCCATCGATATTGGCAGGCGACGGTGTGTGCGCAAGTCCTTGAGCCCTGAAGATCGTCGGGCCAACGCCTCAGCGGATCGCGATAAGCTCTATGAACCACTTGAAAACATTTTCATCATTAGCTCGAGATTGAGATTGCTGTATCTCAGTATGAGAATCAGGTAGAGCTGCGAAATGGTTTCTAAATTTGTATTGAAAGTGCTTCAGCTGCAAGAATTTGTGCTTAAATTTGATGATTGCGATGCAATGCCTAAGGCCGAACTGCTTGACTTTTGAAATTCTTAAACCTTGTCTCTGTTGCCTTGGCTGAAAGTGTTATACTAGTATATTTTCCTATATGCTCTCCCATAGTCCACTTGAAAGGGCCGTCAATCTCATGCTCATGCTTAAACCCAAAGACGAAGCTTGTTTTGCTTTTGGCTTAGTTAACTTTGACTCTTCTCTAGCACTGCCTTATAATACTATAATTTTCATTAAGACAATATTAAAATCGGTTTCAATGCTCGACATGTAAGTTAGTCAAATAGTAACTCACAACTTTGAATAAGTTGGCAGCTCAAGGTGCTGACCTTACTGGTCATAGTCCATCTGCTACGACTGCCACTGTTGCCAACTTGGCTTTTTTCCCGTCAGATCTGACGTTTTGAAAGCACGGAAAGCGGAATGGTTTGCGATCTGGCAGCTGTCGGGAATTCTAGCTTTAGATTACGATTTGTGCTGAGAGCTTCAAAAGTTGGCAGTCGTGATGGCTGCCTACCGAGTACTACCCTCTGCCCATCCTCTCCCTACCTTATAACTAGAGATTTTTAATGTGGAGCCTCGCTCTCTCCAGCTCTCTCTCTCTCTCTCCTCCCTCCCCTCTCTCTCTCTCTCTCACTCTCTCTCTATCTCTCTCTCTCTCCTCAATATTCGATACTCAGCTCATGCTACACTTGTCGCCCAAAAACCTTTCACAGACTTCTCCTCCAAGCATATGTCTAACATTTTCTCTATTTACTGTCTCCACTTTGACTTCAGCTATAGTTTTTACTTACTATAATCAGAGAGGCATTTCTTTCAAATAGAAACACGCCTTGACTCACTTTCTATTAAGACAATGCTCCAAGTCGTACATAGCTATCGCTGCTCATATGTCGTACACCTTACTCCAGGAGGCTATAGTCTGCTGTCGCAGATACTTGTAACTATATATATCTATAGTTCTTTAAACCTATATATAAGGCCTTCATATACAACACATTTCCGTATATAATAAAAGTTAGACTTTGGCACATTTTAGGAGAGCTGCGGCGGCCATGCGGGATGCGAGTATTCCTCAGCTGAGGTAATCACATATATAACATACATCCATGGTCTATATTGCATACGGGTCATGCGATACGCAACAAAAGTAATAATTTTCACGGTGTTTATGGTGCGTGTGTCATGTTACATAACTCTAGGCAACCACTTACACTCACACACACTCACACACTCACACACACAGGCATACAAATGGGTAGAGGACACCCTTCCGTTGGCTGAGGAAACTTCCTCGTTCGCTGCCCAATTTGCATGGGTAATAATTTTTGTCGGCAGATCCGCAGCTACAGTTAACCGTTACAATGTCTGTCAATCGCGCTCGAAACCGAAATTTATACCTTTTTTTCGAATTTTAATTAAATGGCATCGTCTCCTGCCTGACTGACTGCCTGGCTGGCTGTCTGCCTGCGTGAACTGTCGAGCTGTCGCCTGTTTGCATATTGCAATTTTTTACAGTTACGACTCGGGGGAAATGCGCCTTTCTCTAATTGCGGCGCACATGTAGCGAAGGGTTTTCCTCCACACACACACACACACACACACACACACACAGAGAGAGACGTCACAGTCGTGTGTGCATCTTGATGCATTGAGGGATTGGTCTTCAGATTGCATATCCATCAACGGCCCAGATAATTGAAGTCGGGCGCATATTGAAAATTTACATAGCCTCTGAGCACAATACATGGATCTGCGCGGAACGCAACCCTATGCGAACCCCTACCAACCCTCTCTGTGGTTTTTCTCGACTGTAATTTGATTACGCTGCCGAAAAGACGCGGCCGAAAAGACATCCGAGCGCCGCTAACGAAGGGCAGGTTGCGCGCCCCTTTCCCAGGCCCTAATGCATTATTACCATAGCCGCTGGCTGCTCCTACGTGGCCCTCAAAGTCCCGTACTCGCATGCAAAGTACCCGCCGTGCAATTAATGCCAAAATCAAAGGGGTGCGAACTCTCTCTTTCTCTTTCTCTACTACGAATTTTCCTTTCTGCAAGACGACGGCGAAGAAGCGAAGAAGAAAATTCGCACGATAAGCAAATGGGCAAAGCCAAATTTAACTGGATAATTTGCATTGCCCTAGACCCCGAGCCGAACCCAGGGCTGGCCAGGTGACAGTTGCGAAAATGTTTGATTGACAGGCGGCCGCTAAGAAAATCCCCATGGGAAAAGTTGAGAGATTAACATACATTCTAAGATTCGAGCTAAGCTAAAAGATATGTGAATATCTGAATAAGAATATATATAAAATAATTATTGGATTGTTGAAGTGTTACTCTTTTATATTTCTATATAAATCTGGGCTCATCAGGAGAAGTCTATTTGAAGATGGGTATGCATAATAAATAATATAGATAATATGAATAAAAATATATATAATTATACAGAAAATGATTTATATTCAGTTTATAGATACGTCTTGGACTCATTAACGTAAGAGCGACAGTTCTATAGCTTAATCTTTATTGGAGATTTAATTTCGACTCTACTGCAGATATATGAGGAGACAGGAAAAGGCATCAAATATCTCATCTGTAACTCACATGTTTCCCAGCATAATCGATAAGTTCAATAGAATATGCCTTTCAAATACGAATCTAGTGAGTGCAACGTTTAAGGATGGCGTACAAAAGAGAATTACGAAAAGCCCTCAGGAGCAGCCAGACACAAGCATTGGTTGCTGTAAATGGTGTTTGGCTAAGTGTTAGCGAAAATAGAGAATTGGGGGTGCATGGAACGAGAAGTATCAAGAGACAAAAGCCAAAAGAGAGCAACTACATAGTTTTACTCTATATGCATATGAAGACCCTGGAATGAGATGAAGTAGAACCTTAGACTTAACTTGTCTCTAGACCTATACAAAATATATTGAATAATCTTTAGAAACTACTTTACATTGTGGCAAGTTTCTGTTGCTTGACTAACTTTAGTTAAGCACGTGCTTAATTAGTTGGTTTCAACGAAACACTTGAAAAACGAAGAAGAAGAAGAAGCGGATGAAAGAAAAACGTTGTGTGAAAATGTTTTTCAAACGCAAAACATTTTTCGTGCGCCGTCAAAAGTTGTGAACTGCTCGTCGTAATTGAAAACTGTACCTTAGCATAGATACACACAGACACACAACAGAGCACATCACACACACACACACACACACACATGCATGTGTACAGTCACACGTCAGCGAAATGTATTGACTTTTAACTTGGCAACCCCTTCTCCAGGCCCAACTCTACCCGCACCACCCACGGCTGTTGTTGTTGTTGGAAAGAGGGCGCAAAGCGCAGCAGCAAAGATGAACGAGCAGCAACTGTCTAAAAGCTGAAGCTGAGGAGGGGGGCTCGCTGAGCGCAGATAGCTAGAGCTAGAGGTAAGATGAGCGGGGGACGGATGGCTCTAGGGTCCAGGCTTGACAGCAGAACGAAGTTCGGCATGTGCGAGTATTGGCCCAACTGGCAGCGACTCGTGAGTCCTGACAATGTCCATACACACACACACACACACACACGCACATACACATGCGCGCACAGCAGTTGTTGAGCCAGCGAATTTTACTTAATTTGTTCAACGCTCACAGCCCAAGCCCCATTAACATATTGAAATCGATTTACACACACACACACATACATTGCTCCTCATGCGTGTGCGTATGTGTGTGAACTTAATTAGGAGCCTACTGACATCCAGCTGCATGCATACAGTAATGGCTAGAATATTGAAACAGCTTGGGCTTGAATTGCATTTAAATAAAAAAGTTGGTTTCAAGTGAGTTTCCAAAACAATTGTCAAATTAATCAATTATTTATTTCTCTGATTTCCTTTGTAGAATTCCCTTTTCATAATTATACAGTTAATTTGTTGCTCTTTTTTCTTTTATGTGAAAAATGCCAAAGAATCTCTCTTAATTATGTTTTCATATACGAAATACTTTTCAACATTTGTTTCTATGACAGCAATTTGGTATTTCCATGTGGCTGACTTCCTTAGATATTAGCTGCTGTGGAAAAGAGAGAGAGAGAGAGCAATAGGGAGGGAGAAAGATGGATGGACAGGTAGGTGGGAGAGTGAAAGAATGAGCTAGGCGAGCTAGGGGGAGTGAAAGAATGAGCTAGGCGAGCTAGGAAGTGAGTTTGAGAGAGGAAGAGGGAACAGGAAGGGAGAGATAAAGATAGAGAGATAAAGAAAGCTACAAGAGAAGAGGAAAGAGAAGAGATCAGAGAGGAGAGAGAAAAGAGAAGGAAGTAGATGAGACGAGAGGAAAGAGGGAAGAGAGAAGAGAGGAGAGAAGAGAACAGTGAAGAGGGGAGAGAAGAGAACAGAGAAGAGAAAGGAGACAGACGAAAGTAGAGAAATGAGAGAAGAGGGAGAAGTGAAGAGAGAGACAGCAAAGGGCTAAGTGAATAGAGATAGAGAGAGAAGAGAAGGGTAGAGAAAAAAATGAAAAGAAGAGAGGAGAGAAAAGAAAGAAGAGGGAATAGAGATATACAAAGAAATACAGAGAAAAGAGGTAAGAGGTGATTTGACAGAACAAGAGAAGAGAGAGAGAGAGAAGGCGAGAGAGAGCGAGAAAAGGAGCTAGAAATTATAAGAGAGGAAGAGAGAGAGAGAGAGAGAGAGAGGGGGAGAGAGAAAGAGGAAAGTGAAAGAGAAATTCAGATATAGACAAAGATGCAAAGATACAGAGAGAGAGAGAGACAGAGAGAGAGAGAGAGAGACAGAGAAAAAGAGAGAGGGACAGCGAAAGAAAAAGGAAGACAGAGACGAGACAAAGCGAGAGAATGGAGAATTGAGTAGGCAGAATTACATAGAGATAGATAGAGTGAATGGGAAAGAGAATGGAGGAAAGGAATGAACAGAGGAAGAGACAGAGAGAGAGAGAGAGAGAAGAGTTTCTATATATGATAATATTCTGATAAGGAATCAAAACGTTCTTTATTTGCCTAATAAGCCTAGTAAAGATTATATTGCGATTCACGCTATATGGACATACCTATATATATATATATATATATATATATAATATATGCATATCCGTATGTAAATCTATATAGTCATGAACATACATATATCTAATATAAATATTATTTTCGATACTATCTCAAATCTCGCTCATTCCCCTTTTTCGACTGCTTCAAGTACTGTAAGTAGATATTCAGAGGAGATCCTTTGGTCATGCTATTCACACATATGAGTGGGAGTGTGTGTGTGTGTGTGTGTGTGTGTGTCTGCTCATATGTAAGCAAAATGGCCGACGTTCTATTCATTTGCCGTCAAACAAAACTAATTTATGCGCAGCAGTAGCAGTGGCAGTGGCAGTGGCAGTGGCAGTAGCTCATGCATAGCTGGGTGGGGCTGATGCCAGCTAGGGGTTGCACAGCACCGAGGGGGCGGTCGGGTTGGGTAGATGTGTGGGGCCAGTGGAGTATGTTAGAGTTGGCTGCCTAATCAGATAGCCGCCGCGTGCAGCGGGCGGCTGGCAGCCATGTCATGTGTGTGGTCGCCATCAATTTAGCTGGCAAGGGGGGTGGGGCTGAGGGGGGACAGCGGCGATGCCGAGTGGTTCGCTGGCGTCAGAGCACAGAACCAACCCCCAACAAAATAGCAAGTGGTCGTCGACTGAGGCGGCGACTGCGACTACGACTGCGACTGCAGCAGCGACAGCGGCAGCGGCAGCGACGTCGGCTGCACCCTTTTTCGCATAAGCAAAAACTGAGTTAAAGGTGGTTTGGCGGTTTGGTCAGGTCATTGAGTGGTTGGACGCGGTGGGCAGGGCCCTAACAGCGCCGCGCACTGTGTGTTAGATGGAGTGACAGCAATGGCAGCCGCACACACACAGACACAGACAGAGGCGCGCACATAGAGAGGCTCACATGTGAGGGTGTGTTGCCTATATGCATGTCCCGCTCGCACACATGTGTGTGTGGCTGAGCGGCTGAGCGGGTGGGCTTTGGGCCTAAGCGGGCCTGTTTAAGGGAAGCAAAATGTATTGCTCATCGAAGGCTATCGAATGTGTGTGGTCGTTCGCCTTCTCGTCCTCGGCCTCGGCAACGACGTCAGCGTCGGCGTCAACGTCGTCCTGCATGCGCTCGTGTGAGTCCTCGTATTTGCTCGTGTTCCCATACGAGCTGCTGCTAACAATGCTGCTACCGCTGCCGCTGCCACTGCTGCTGCTGGCCGAACATGTTGCGTTGTCGTTGTCCATTTTGTTGTGCGTCTGTATGTGTGTGTGTGTGTGTGTGGGGCACACACATGTTGTCTCGCATGGCGCTTCGTGTTTTATTACTCGACCTGCGTACTATTCGAATGCGAAGCGCCCAAAAACACGCACACACACACACACATTGAATATTAGTCGCAGCCGAAACTTGGTTGTTCAGCCACCCACACACACACACATGCACACACAGGCACACACACACATGTGCTTCGCTTTCGCACATTTTGAACTTTCGTTTGCTCCATCTCGCTCGCCATATCGCCGCATCTTTAATTGAAGGACTTTGCGCAGCTCACACACACGCACACACACATATATGGGCACCCCTGCCCACACCTGCCGCCCACAAGCTCATTCGCTAGCTCGCTCTAACTCCATGTGTATGTGTGTGTGTGTGTGTGGGAGTCCATAGCAGTGGCTACACATGCGAAGAATGGAGAGCAAATGAATATCTCATGCTTATAATGGGCATTGCCCGGGACATGCGAGGACTTACGAGTGTGTGTGTGTGTGGAGGACACGAGAGGACATGCGAGGACGTCAGCGCTACAAACAAAGCAGGCAGCGCTGCCAGCGTCGCCGTCGCTGCTGAGTAGCCCTTTGACTACTGTGCAGACGCCAGCCCCACTCGGCCCGCCTCGCGCAACCCTCAGCCAAAGCCCACTTCACATTGTCTCCTGTGCGCCCACCACCCCGCGCACATGTATGTCCTGCGGGTGCGCCCTCACACACACACACACACACACACACATGTCTGACTCTCTGCTAGTGTGCGTGTGTGTTGGAGCACTTTTAAGCATATGCACATTTCGTGCTATCAGCGACTGCCACATGAGTGCAATAGAGAGCGTGCGAGCGACAGAGACAGCCAGTGGGAAGGGGGTGGCGTGATAGACAGCGAGCAAACGAAAGAGAGAGAGAGAGAGAGAGAGCGAAAGAGAGAAAGAGTGAGAGAGAGAATGATGGAGCGAGAGAGAGAGAGGGCTAGAGAGCGGTCGAAATTCGCGGAGAGGCCAGTGAAAAGCTTATGTAAGCCAATACATGCACAATGCGCGATATTTATGTGCCATATACATATATACACACACACACACACACACAGACACACAGCAGCTAGACATCGCACATGTGGCAGAACTTTCATATTCGATTTTTCATGACGGCTTGCTCAAAAGGTTTTCCTTGCTTTTCTTTAGTTTCTGCTCTCTCCTCCTGTTTTCCACCTCTTTCTTTCCACACTTCCATTTTTCCCACACACACATATTTTGGCTGGCGCTGGGAAACTGCTTACATAACTTCTTCAATATGCAAATCATCCTTAGTTTAATAAGCACACAAAGATTCTCAATCGAATTCGTTTAGATTTCAATTTGAATTTGAGCCTGAGCTCAGGCATATAACATACAGTATTTTAAGGCCAGTTAATATATGTATTAGCCAGCAACTGAGAGCGAGAGAGCATCTTGCTTAGGATCAAAGCTTAAGTTGAAGCAATTGATTATATACTTGTGTGTACCTTTATTAACAGCCAGATTGACTTTAAGATAATCAATATATTATGTATAAAATATAAATATAACATAATTTATATTTGGTTATTATCCTAACATTATTCAAGAATTTTTATAGCAATCATTTGAAAATAGAAATAATATATATAGAGGAAAATGTCCATATATATACATATATATTTATATGTAAATATTTAATTTAAAATATTTTTAAATATTTATAAATTTTAAATTCTTCATTTGCAATGAAAAAACTTTAGTTTTCTCTTAAGTAAATATTTAAAGTTTGTTTTCAATTAAATTCAATATATATTGAATGTTTATTTTATTTTTTAATTTAAAATATACAGGTCCACTCTAATAAATCTTTGTTTAAATATCAAATCAAATATTTAAAAATTAAAGCAAATTAAATTTGATGATAGACGAATGTTCAAAGCTGACTAAACTCTCTGCCTTGGCCATCGACAACTCTTGACTGTTTTCCATTATTTTAGTGGCTGCAGCAAAAGGCAGAGTGATTTCTATGTTCCCTATTCTAATCGAATCTTATCAGTGCAATCAATTAGACGGACTTCACACCTTTGAAGCAAATCAAAGCCGAAGCCGAAGCCGAAACCCGAACAGAAAGTTCCGGACTCGAACCTGAGCCCGAAAACAAATGCAATGAAATTGAAAATTGAATTGAAATGGAAGGGTTTATGCGAACGGGAGGTTCGGGTTAGGTTCAGTCAGGGCTAGGGGTAGAGCGCACTTAATAGCACGTATGCAAAGTAGGTAAGCCAACAGGACGGGCCGGGCCGGATATGCGAACGTGTAGCCTGTAATTTGAATATTCAAATTTGGCAAATTTCAAATGTCGAATGTCCTGGATATCAATTATTTGCGAATATGATGAAAATTGAAAATGGAAAAATGCGAAATGCACTGAGAGAGGCGAGAGACCCTTTGCGCACCCCGAAAACGCGATCCACAAATCGCATTGTTGCAAAAGGATAACAACAACAACAACAGCAACGAGGAAAATGTTTCACATTTGCATATTTATTGATTTGAATGGAACTTGGGCTGGCAGGAAGTTAGGGCAGGGAGGCAAGGCGAGACGAGGCAACAAAAAAATGCGTTTAATGACAGGGCATTTGCACTATACACAACTCTCTCTCTCTCTCTCACTCTCTCTCGCTCTCGCTCTCTAATACGCACGATCTCTTGCTCTGCTTCTTCACATCCTGCCAACTGCATCATTATAATCTTTTGTTTTGTATTTTTTTTTTGGGTCAGGGTTGGGCCAGAAACTATAAACTGAATCAGGAACAGGAGCCACGTAGCAAAAGTTTTTTTTTAATCCCCATATTGCGAGAGCAACAACAATGAGCTGAAAATGCAAATTTGCATAAGTTTTGCGCGCTTGAAAAATGGAAAGAGAGAAATTTGAAAACAACGAAAAAAAAAGAATCAAATAAGTAAAACTGAGCCCAAACGCGGAACAACAGATGTTTCAAGGCAGCGCAGAAAAATTAGAGAGACAAAGAGAGAGAGAGAGAGAGACAGAGAGAGAGAGAGAGGATGCCTGAGATAAAGGATTGAGCGCCTACAGGCAGGGAGTCAGGCAGTTGCTGTGAAGCAGCTAAGCAAGTCGGAGCTAGCGATGGCTTTGCGCCTGGATATAATCAGCAGAGGTATGTGATCATCAGATATAGTAGACTTAGCTTTAAGTATATATGTAAGATATGTATAGCCAGACTTTGATGGCAAGAGCAGCTCGTACAAGAATCTACTGATGATTGAAAGCCCACAGCGCTCAGCCATCGTCAGCGAGACAGAGTTCTTTTCTAGAATCAAACAAGAAACTTTACTCTTGCCCGGAGGGCTCGTGTTAAGGCTTTCCAGAGTCCTGCACAAGGCTGCTATACAAGGGAGAAGAGGAGAGGTATCCATGATCTGTGACAGTTATCGATTTTTATCGATAACAATAAAATAAGTATAAATATAAATAAAATGGTATTCACAAATATATATTAAAAACGTCAAGTTCAGAAATCCAGATCGACTCAGTTCATCGCCTTGCTCGACCACTTTATGGGGTCTATCAAGCCACCTACAGCCAGTTACATACACTTTGATATTATGCATTCTGAAACTTTGTTCTTTATTGATACTTTAACAATGATATATCGAAATTTTATTCCAAAGCCTTAAGATGTTTTTTTAGCGACTTTGGTCGGATCATCATTTGTGAGGACTTAAGCGACATTCCAAGCCATGTACCCCAGAACATTCCCTCTTGGGGCTCGGATGAATATGGTGCGTTTAAGTCACTGAAATTATCAAAAGATCAATAATCTGAACAATTGAAAGTTGTCGCTTTGCTCTTACGCGTAACTGCAGTTGAGAAACCACCATGCAGACTCAAACTTCTCCGCACATGAGTTTGAGGCACTATCGTTATCCCGATCTTTTGTTGAAAATTTCATATTTTCATGATTTCGAAGGGCATCCCCAGCACTGCCTGTAAAATTGCCGAGCTTCATTATCTTGTACGACTCTTCTTCGCTTCCAATAACAAACTCGCTATAGCGGGCATAACGGGCTTCGCCTTCGAAGTTCTTCATGCGTATGTATAGCTCATGCGGCTGCGATTGTGTTATCAAGTGCATTTTCTCCAGTCCGATGAAATATTCGTGTTGCAAGTCCCCAAAGCCTCTCCTGTATTCCGTCCAGTTTCGGTTAAAGTTCTCAGTTCCGTCGATCCGACGATGAATCACGATCCAGCCAGGCCCCGCTATGTTGGAGTCGCAGGGTACGAGGAATGGCTCCATGTTGGGCAAATACATTTCAGATCCAATCGACTTGCCTATGCAGCTGGCTCCTGCCAACAGCTTCAGATAGTCGGTTTGCTGTGATGGGACATCGAATTGCTTATCTCTGGATGCGGTCAATGCCAGCTGAACGGCCAATTGCATGTTCATGGCTTCGATTAACCCCAACTGAGAAGCCAATTTCTTATTGTTCGCCTCAATCAACTTGAACTGAGAGGCCAATAGCTTACCCTCTGACTGAAGCTTTGCCTGCAATTGCTTGTCTTTTGACTTAATCTGTCCAGCTTGAAGAGCCAATTCCTTGTCTTTGAACTCAACTTTCGCCTGTAGATCTGCTATAGTCTTATTCTCTAACTCTAGCTTATCCTGCAATTGCCTGTCTCTTGACTTAATTAGTCCAGCTTGAAGAGCCAATTCCTTCTCTTTGAACTCAACTGTTTTCTGTAGATCTGCTATAGTCTTTTCGTGATCATCAAGTCTCAATTGTGCTTCTGCTAGAGACTGCTCCTTCGCGAACACAGTTGAGGCGTGGGTAAGAAGCGGCTTCACAATCTGATAGCAATACGGTCCGCACTGCGCATCCAATTCCTTCTTCATTTTGCATTCCTAAATATCTCTCATTCAATAACATTGCTAATGAGATCTGAGATCTGTGAATACTTACCGCACTTTCCATGGTCACAAAGCTCGCATTAAGCGATATCAATATCATGAGCATAAGGTATTTTTCCATTTCGATTGAGCTTGAATTTTCGAACTGCTTCACACTTGAACTTATTTCGAACTGATCCAAGCTCTGCACTCATCTCACTGGAGAAGCCTCACATTTCGCACTTTCTCACTTTTTTTGTTATTATCTCAGACGTCAAGTGACGTCAGCAGCAAGGCGAGCTATCAAATTTGAATTTAGTTTTGTATAAATATATATAATGGGGTCAAAGGGCTAACCTTATCAAGTGCGGAATATTTCACGTGCGAAATATATAATGTCTAAGAATATGTATATATATGTATATAACTAGAATATGGTGTTAGTCTTTGAATCCCCAAATCGGAATTTAGCTCGTTTCCTTGAGCTTCTCGAACGACTAATCATTTGTCCTATCATAACTCTCCAGCTATATTTGTGATCCTCTATAGCTATGACTTCGCAAAGTTGCCACATAAAGGTTTTTGGCCGCTGCGAATTGTGAAGGCCGCTAAAAAGCGAGCGCTATCACTTTGGATTATGCACACATATCACTATCACAATGGCTGTCATGTGTCGCATAAAAGGACGAAAGAGTTTTGTGAGACGTCATAGGGCGTACGATCGAAGGACCTGGAACCTAACTGACTTCGGGTCTCGCTACGTCTTCAAGCTCCACGCGAAAGGGTTGGCAACGAGAAGAAAAACAAAATAAAAAAAAAAAATAAAAATCACGGCACAGGATACCGAGCGAGTGGGAAAAGGGTGCAAAGCTGCGGCGCTGCGGTAATATTTTTCGCTGCGTCAAGGACGACAAGAAATGAGGACGCGTCCTGAATTAATGAGCGTGAGGAGTGCCACGAATTGAGCGAAAGCAAACGCCGCTTGATTGACACGTTGACAGTCGTCGACTCTCCCGTTCAGGACTCCGTTCATTCCGTGCCCGGTCAGTCCAGCCGTGGCCCGCTGATGGCTGCCTGATTCTGGATCCCGTTGCGATCCTTCAACGAGATTGTTTTACCCAGCGACACAATGCATCGTCCCGCCACGTCACAAAACAGTTTCCCGCTGTTGAATTGTTTTAATTCTCAAATAATAATGCCCAGAGAGTGTTCTCTCGCTCAAGTGTGGGTCGTCAGCGCAGACCTGAGAAACGGAGAGCTCAAGCAGTGCCCAGTCAAACAGAAATGCGCTAAAGGATTCCACATTCAAACTGAATTAATTACGGCAATACGTATGATCGATAGATTGAATCGCCATATCTTCTCTCTGCCAACTGAAACTCCTTTAAAGCTAATACATTTGCTAGGCAACTTGAGTGACTTTTGCTGGCAGAATAACCCATTGAATGGGGTCAGCTTAAATTAGGGATTCTAAAGGCAGTCTATAAATACATTCACCAAGCTAATGCAATGCCTTTTTTTATCAGCTTTTCGGTAAATATACATTAATCAATTCACAAATCGATAAGTCTTTAGATATCGGTATATATCGGTAATACAATCGATCAATACTTTTCTGCAAACTCACATTTATTGAAAGTTCATTCTAATATATTCTAACGTTAAACATAGTCATTCAGTACATGTAATACTAACATTAAAAATTCGTTAGTTATCGATAACTTTGCTATCCAATCAGTGCAGACAAGTATGAGAAGTAATACATTCCTAATCAATATCGATATATTTTAAATCGATAAATGGGACTTACAGTCATAAGATATATCGTTATATATTTAAATTTTTATCCACTCTTCAACTTTTTCATACTTCTAGCTCCTCAGCATGAGCTTATACACTGATATATAGGGATCTCTCTTCAACTTCCATAAGCTGAAATCCTTGTTAGGCAGCACATCCTTGCATTGCCAACTGCACCTAATCATGATCACTTAAAGGCCGTATACTAGCTGCTGCTGCTGCTGGCTGGCTGGCTGGCTGCCTACCGCCTCCGACCGCTCGCTGCTAGTCGCTTGCTTGACTGTGGACTGCGCTTAAGCACTTGTCGCTCGTTGTTTTAATAAATTAAATTCCGGAAAATCCACAGGAAGTCTGTCTGTGCATTTCTGTGTTTCTTTTTTTCTCTTTTTTTTTCTTCCTTTTTAGCGTCTCTCTCTCTCTCTTTTTTACTCTCTGTGTATGCGTGTGTTCGCTGTTTTTCTTTTGCTGGCAGCAGCAGCAGCAGTTGAGCTTGGCCTAGGGGTTGGGGTGGGTGGGGGAGGGGGTGGCAGAGATGTACATCTACTGCAACGACTGGCAGCCATTCATTCTATCACTTCCTGCCTAAGCGCAGCAGCGCATGCCGGCACGGACTTAATTTCATTTAAGGACTCGCCTTGACTGCGGCTCATGACGCCAAAGGAGGGCGCACCTCAATGGCGGCAGAATAAATGCAATAAAAATGGTACAAATAAATACAAGACACACACACAGAGAGACAGAGACACAGACACACACGCATAGGAAATCAAAAGGCAATTGGCAAACCAGTTCAGTTAGCTTTAAGCATATTGAATAAGCAAATGACCAAATGACCAACACGTGCCACAGCCCAAAGGAGCGCACACGGCGCAAATCCTGTGGACATGCTAACATGCTAACATGCGAACATGGCCAAGTGCGAAGGTCACTGCACACCGAATTTCTGGGTTAATTTTATGAAAAATGAAAAATTAATTGAGAAATAATGTTGACAAGCGCTGACCACCACCGGAGCAGCAGATCAGCTCGATAGGGTGTCCAGGCACCAGGCGCGACGACCCCCTGCCTGCAGTGTCAATGGGCCGGCAAATGCAAGATGTTCGCCCAGCGTCTTCATGCGTGTGTGTGTGTGCTGAGCGTGTGCTCTTTCTACTGACCATTGGTCAAAAGTTAAGTCCAAGTCGCATGTGTCGGCCATTTTGCAGACCGTGGCCCGAGACGGAGGGGCAGAGAGTCCAGCTCGAAAGGTCAGCCATCATCATTATCACGCTTATAAGGGAATCAGAGCGGACAGGGGCTGGGCAGGCAAGGGTCAGCAACCCCCCTTGGCAGCTGCATGGCTACGAGGAAATCAAAAACAGCTTTAGGGGTTGCTACCCCCCCCGCTCGCCGAGCAAATCAGTCCAGAGCAATTGCTATGCAAATTGAAGTAAACTTTTGCGCTGATCGTTGTGCGTTTAATGAATTTGTACCGGTTCGGCAGGCTGGCCGAGGCCTCGGGTTCAGTTGCTTGGCTCTGGGGTCTGCTCCTGCCTGACCGGCGGTCAACTTGATTAGTGACCAGGCCCCGGAAGGTCGCTGCGTCATCGGGGAGTGATCTCTATGGTAAAAACATTGCATTTTTCACATTAAACAGAACATAAATCACCGAATTAATGGTGGAAAAGTGCCATGGCCAGTGTCCAGCCCCTTCAGCGTGCCGGCGACCCAACAAATTGAATAGGACACGCGAAATACATGTGTGTGGCTGAACCTGTGTGTGTCTGTGTGTGTGCATATGTATATATTAGGACATTGGTCAGCCGAGTGGGCTGGGCACACGATCAAAACATGAAAATATTTGACTAACTGCTTACAGCAGTTAGCCTCAGATGAGTTATTAGCGAAGAGCGAAGCGAGCGCAATGGGTGGAAGGTGGACACATGATGCCGTTCTATTGGTCCCGAGCGATGCCAATTACCCCGCTCTCTCTCTCTCTCTCTTTCTCACTCTCTCTCTCACTCTCTTGCTTAAATCTCTTGTGAGTATTTGAGGCCTTGTTAAAAGAGGAAAATATAGCTTAGAGAATAAATATATTATAATATCATATATCAAGTGTTTGTAGGAAGAGGTCTTCAGGCTTATGAACTACGTCAGACGACGAAGTTTTTCTCTAAAAGGTATATATATTATATATTTATTTAAAAGATATATATAGATATATATTTATATATATAACGTATCATAGAATTCGAGTCTGTGGATAGATAAACAAAAATATCCAGCAAACTTGAGCTCTATGCTCTATATTTACAATATATATACATATATCTCCATCTATACATATTTATTTCTATATATAATTATAGTAATTATATTACACATCAAATTTCATCAAATGATATATATTTTAAGATACATCTTCTTATATATTTTTAATATTTAATACGTTTTTTTTTATGAAATTCGTTTTCTCCTTGGCACAAATCTGAGAGCCCAGGACAACCTCCTGCGCCTCAATCATCCACTCCACTTCATTGTCTGTTTGTGAAGTGGCAAATCCGTAGCTCAAGCAGCAGCTGAGACTGTAAACACAGTTCAATCAGATTCAGTTAATAGAATTTGTGAAAAATATTCTTGCTTTTAAATGTGCTCAAAATTTAAAGAGAAAATACTTAAGCTTGGCGCTGAGTGGGACGTGAGAGATATATTTGAATAGCTGAAGCTTAGTATTTAGTTGTAATAGTAGTCTCAAGTGGAACTAGAAAACTTAAAGGCAAATTCATCTTTAGCTCTTATAGACAGACGGACAAATTGAAGTACGGGGAGACGGGCAGACAGACGGGCGGACAGAGGGAGGGATAGACGGATGAACAGATAGACACACAGACAAAAGGAAGGACAGACAGATAACTAGGATGAAAGAGCGGATAGATGTATGGATGGATAGACAGACAGACGAACATATAGATATAGCCAGGACATCTCGACTCAGCTGCTAAAGGTTGACCAAGTCTATACATTCTTTATAGCAAACCTCCTTCGCACTGTATTAAAGGCATGACACCCTGTATTCGAATGGGTTCTGGATATAAAACTGAAGTCCTTTCGCACTGAATAGAAAACCAGCCAAAGCTAAACTTAGTTTTCCAGCTAATTCACTATTCAAATCTGCATTACGAAGAGCTCAGAGCCCAGAAATAGTTGGCTTGCGTGGGGCTGCTTGGACTTACTCTAGGCCCGTCTATAAATAGTGTTCGAGGAAACGGCGGCGCTCATTTGTTTAAAAGGCAAGGACTTATCCTTATTTGCGTGTTCCAGTTTCGTTTATTATTAATATGAAATATATATATATACAGTTGCGTAATCCGGGCAATCCTTTAGCGCTCATTTCTGTTATTTAACTAACAGTTTCTTATATGATTATGCACGCTCAGCACTCTGTTTTTCAACTAAATCTGCCTGCTGCCTGCTGCCTCCAGCCCACTTCCACTTCCACTGCCATTTCCATTCCCATTTCCGTTTAGCATTTCAGCCTATCCATGGCAAGCGCGTGTTTTCGGTGCTCGCAACGCTTCAACTATGGCATAGGGCATGATAAATGCTGTTGACATTTGAACTAAACCCGTTTTCTTATAATATGGCAAATAATAATCCCCAGCCAGATGCTTAAACGGAAACTATGCCACTGACAGAGCTTATAGAACTTTCCGCCCCAGCTAGTAGAACTGCTTGCGGCACGCTGCGGTCCTACCTAGTGCGCCCATCCCCACTGCCAGCAGCCCCACATATGCCACCCAATTACGATCCCAGTGCACCTTAAAGCTTCTGCTGAGCAGCTTTTATTTGCCAAGGCGAATGGCAAACAAGGCGTTCCAAGAAGAAGAGCAAAGACTGGCACAAAGAAAGAGCAGGGAAGAGATAGCGAGAGGTAGAAGGAGAGAGACGGAGCGAGAGAGGGGGGACAGTAATCCCGAGGAAAAGTAAATTTTATTTCTTAACAGACTTGTTGATGTATGTGCGGCTGCAAGCACATACGTGTGTGTGTGTGTGTGTGTAAGCGGTTGGGCACCCTACTCTGCGCGGCATATGTGAAACTTTGGGAAACTACTTAGAAGTTAGAAAACTGAGAGCGAAAAGCAAGTGGGAAAGTTTTACAGAAAATCTCAAAAGTCCAAACATTGCTCAAGCAGAAACTTGTTCCAGCGTGAGTCGAAATGCCTTAGGTGTAGGGTGCATCAACAAATAGATACTTAATCATATATTCACACACACGCGCGCTGAGTCTGTTCGCATGTCAACCGAGACTCGAGCTTATGAATTCATTCTTGTTGGGGATATGCGGTTAAAGCCTTTTCGTTACAGTTCTCTATTTTAGTTTTTTTTTTTTTTGCTTTTTGTTTTAGTTAGTGCTCTGGATACCCACAGGGTAGGCCGAGCATCTTAAGTCCTTGAAATGCTCAACGCGAATACGTTTTGTACGGGCGGAGGCGGTGGCTCAAGCAAGCCACTCGCCCCGGGCCGGGGAGCCAATGTTAATAGCGAACAATGACAAATCACGACTGAATTAAAAAGGGATTTACTCAAAAGATATAAAATCAACAGAAACTACAGCTAAAACTAAAACTAAACTGAGATATGCTCGCATTTCCGGGTCAACAAACCGTGGCGGATACAGCGCAAAACTAAGCTACGTCTGTTGGGAAAACCACAAGTAACCGAGCAGGGAAATAAGAGACTTGAGAGTAGAACTAAATGTTAAATGGATTAGAGATTTACCTATACAGAACAACTTATGTTATGTTATTCATAAGTTTTTATACATCAGTTATAACCAAATCCTAAGTATTTTCCCCAACTTCATTTAAAAGATCTAGCTGACTTCTACAGCGAGTGAATAGGTATTCACAAATCTTCATTAACTTATTGACAAAGTGAAAGACGATTAGAATCTTGTGTAATGTCCATCCATCCGTCCGCCTATCCTTGAAGCTGTAGAGCTAGAACTCCAAAAGAGGACTATTTAAATACTGCAGACTTCTTTCTGATTCGTCTGCCCAAGATCATAGCCAAGCCACAAGACTTAGGATTGAGCTTGCTTTAGATGCAAATCAATCAATGACAAGGAACTCTCCCTAGCAGTCCAAATCCAACCATTTCCAAGGCAAATTGACGGAGCTGAAGTTGCAGTGCAGCGGGAAAAGGATTGGATACGTGCATGCCTAGGCATATTGAGCATGCCCGAAGGAGCTCAGGGAGCTGTGGACGCATGGCTTGCAAGTGCCGGATGCGGGCCGAAACTTCTCGACGTCGCGACGTGTCGTCCGAGCTGCCGTCTTCGGTCCTTTCTTGGGTCCTTCGTCCTTATGCTCGTACTCGCACTCGCACTCGCACTCGCACTCGTCCATGTCGTCTCATCAGTACTAATGGAACATTTTCCATAACACATTGGTGCGCAACAACAACAACAACAACAGCAACGACAACAAGTACCAGGACCACACTCGCCCAGCCAGCCAGTCATTTGGTTTGGCATCTCCACATCTCGAACCTCCGCCAGCTCTTTTCCCTTTCCCAGCTACCCTTCCTCCCCCGTACCCCCGTCTCCCTTAGCCTAGCATTTGATGTCCTCGTCGTTGTCGTCCGTTGGCTGCTACTCAAACCACTTGGCTCAGCTCCACTCCAGCTCTCCACTTTGCTTCCGTTCACTTGATGTTTTCACGAGCTCACAAAGTCGATAAATATGTATACACATGTACACACACACACACACACACACACGCATACACACATATATATATATATGTATATGATTCGCTGTATATACCCATCGTATGTGGCTCGTTTCAGTTTGGGATTGAGCCTGAGCATGGAAATGGGTTTGGGTTTGGGTCTGGGTCTGGGTCTGGGCTTGGCTTTTTTGATTTGGGAATGAGCCCGGGCCCGGGGTGGGCATGTGTGTGTGTGCGGGGTAGCTGAGATGGGGACTTTCTCTGTGTCGGCTGCACATGTCAGGCTCAAAGTTTTTAGTAAAAGGCTTCGGCGTCTACTAACGCCCGCAGCTGCCGCTGGCTGTCAGGACAACGATGCTTCGGCAACCGAAATCCGTACGACACGCTCTGCTCATAGCTGCCCCGAAGATCCAGGACTTTGTCGTCTGCCTAACGACCAGTGGGACCAGAGCGCACCACCACCCACCCACCAACACTGTTAACCAAATCGAACAATATGCTCGGAGTGCAGCAGCAACTACAGCTTAATCTTCAGTCTCATTAGCCTCTATCTTAAACTGATTATAATTAGATAGGAAATCTCTCTCAGTATCCATATCTTATTGCGAATCTGATGAATACGCCAAGCGAACCATCATTAATCCACACAGTGGCTCGCCCACACCTCAATCAAACTCAAGAGCTAAGCGAGCGGCAGCTCGAGTACGAAAATTACAAAGAAAATGAGAACAGAAGAAGCTGAAGAAGAAGACGACGAGATTTTCCAATTACAAAAATTTCACAAGTTAGTTAGAAACTCTTCTTCTTCAGTTTGTTATTCTTCTGCTACTTCTTCTTCATCTTCATCTTCAGTTTCCTCTTGTGCTTTATTTTATTTTAGTTTTCGCAAATGTTATATGAGCTGAGCGTGTGGCTCTGCCGAGTACATAGCAGTCAGCGCGAGCGAGACATCCATATGCATACATATAAAGACAGAAAGAGAGAGAGACAGAGAGAGAGTGTGTGTGTGTGTGTGAGCGAGAGATAAGGCTAGGGGGGGGGTGATGGGGTAGGGTTTGGGTAGCGCTGTGGCTCACATGCATGGGGTTCCGAAAAGGATTTTAGACCTTTATTTTCACATGGAGGACGTCAGTTGGTTTGCCACCGCACGAATTTCAAACTTTTCACACACACACATGCACACTGCTGAATTTTCATTTGCATGTGTGTGTGTGTGTGTGTGTTTTTGTGATTTGAATTAAACTTTGGAACTCACACACACACACACAGAGAGAGATAGAGAGAGAGAGAGGAGCACACGCCACACACACGCAACTCCCGAGCATGGAAAATTTTACTGCAGACAACAAAAGGCTTGAGCCGGTAACCGGAGGACGGTGCGCTTGGCGCTGGGCGGTTAACGGTTTGCGCGCAGTTACTAACGTCGTTGCCCACTGCTACTGCCACACACACACCCGGTCGCACACCCCCTCTTCTGTTGTGAGGCCCGCGCTCTGCCGTTCCATTACGTTTTGCTTTTCTACTTTTGGAAGTTTTTGCGTCAAAGCTTTGTTATTGTTGTTGTTGTTATACCCAGTGAAAGTGTATGCTGCAAAGGGTATCTTGATGCTGTCGTAGTGTGTGCATGAGAGACAGATCTAGGCATATCTCTTTCTATAAAACCCCCTCTCTCTCTCTGAATATATGTCTTTATGGCCACATATCGATAAATATCGATAAATGTATGAGACGAGTTGACAAACTCGATAATTATCGATGGTGAACTTGAGCTTTTTGGACTTATCCATAATATTTACATATAGGTTTATCTAAAGTTATAATCAGGTTGCGCAAACGATCAAACAGCTCAAGTTGACTATCGATTTTTATCGATAATCATAGATATTGTCAGAATATCATATATTTATGCACATATAAACAGGATAATTGTGACATCTGTCTATATCTGATCAATGAGATATATAAACATGGATTATACCAAGTTTATATAACAATCGATAAATATCGATAGTTTGGTATATCGTATTTAGTGGCTTGGAGACAGCCATTTAGAAGCCTCCGTCTCTAAACAAACTACTATGTCAATGCAACCCTCTCTACAGGGTATCCATTAGTCAAATACTCCCAGCTAACGGCATTTCGTTGCTGTTGTTGGCCAGGCATGTACCATATATAAGTGTAGTACACATGTCCGTCTCGGGGTCTCGCTATGTCTGTCTGTCTGTGGAAAGTTCTGCCACACACACACACACACACACATAATTATATATATATATATGTACATATGTGTGTATACATATGTGCATGTCGTATGTGGCAGAGTGAAACGCCTGTGACAGCTTGTGGTCTGCCTGCGACATTTGAACATTCATTTTGTTTATTTTGAACACACGCTTTGGGCTTAATGCGACACACAGAGCAAACGCACAGAGCTGGCCCCGATGTCAACCAGGACGCTCCGAGCTCCCAACCCCTGCCACTGCCCCATCTCCATGAACTTCCTCTTTCATCTGAGGCCTCAGCTTTGAGCCTAAGACAAAATATGGAGCAAGATGCTGCAGCAGCTCGCAGCGAATTATAAATAATTTATACTCGAATTATCTGTCAACATATATCCGAAAGAAATATAGCAAAATCTCATTTCCGCAGCGCAATTAGCTAAAGAATTAATTCGCCAATCAAAAGCATTCGAATCGAAATTCCGGGCGCAACTTTAAGTTGGTCGTCTCTTGACTTCTCGGGGTATTTACTCAAAAATTGTAAATACTGGCAAATCCCGGTGTTTAAAGCCTTAAGTCGCCCAAATTGAATGTGGGGGGTTAGCTAATGGGGCTGCCGCAACCCCATCCCTTGGCTAAATGATGCCAAATGCCGCAGCTAAATATACGAGAGTCTCATTGTGGGGCAAGAAATCAATAATTGCCCCACCGTTTACCTTTTCGGGCAACCCCTTACCCTTATCGCTCGCAGTCGCAGTGGTCAGCTGCCCAAAAAACAAAATGGTGGACGACGCAAAATGTTGAATCAGCAAACAGAAGCCGGGCAAACGGGCCCCACCACGACGAGTGCCCAGACACATAAACAACTCGATTTGGCTAAAAGGAAAGAGACATTCACTGCGGGGGAGGGGCTGGGCTATAGAGGGGAGGTACTGCACTGGCCGCGAGTTCATATTTTACCCTTAGTCTCTATGTGTGTGCGGCTGGCCAACGACTTGGGCCAAAAGCGTCACGGACATAGCCTGTCGTCCGATGCTGGGGATAAGTAATAAATATTTTACGTCAGCCCTACGGATCAGGGGCACGTTCAACGTTCCCCCGCTTCCCCCCATCCCCCGCCCGGCAACCCGGCTTCCGACAAAAATGGAAGCAAAAAGTTTTGCGCGTCGAGTCTGTGACGCGACCGCAAAAAGCGGTAACAATAAATATACGAGCACTGTCAGCCCGTGTCCTGCGTCCTGTGCGTTCTGTGTCCTAGCCGAAACCATGGCCAGAAATAACGCGACAGACGCAACTCGCCACTCGCCACTCGCCACTTGACGCCCGAATTCGCCCTTGAATCATTTCAATTTCAAGCAAATTGACATTACATTGCCCAGCTGCCTTCCTTCCTGCCGGGCCGCGCGTCCCGTCTATCATCCCAGGGGCGGCGGGGGCGGCTCGAAATTGGAAATACTTGGGTCCACTGCCCTGCCTGGGGCAACTCAATAACTATCAACGTCGACGGCAACAACGAATCGAAAGCGAAGCGAAAGTTTGCGCCACGGCTAGCCCCGCTGCCCCCTCAACAGGATCCCCACAGACCCAGCGCTGGCGCCACACCTTATTCCTTGGCCACGGGGCAGCCACGCGTTGACTGACAGCCGGCCAGGGAATTGAACTGGCCGAGACTTGGGGGTTGCATGGCCGTGACAGCACAACGAAACGATCCAAAAACGAGAAACGAGAAACGGGGTTGCCCAGACGCGACAGTTGGCACTCGACAGGGAGCGGGACTCGACTCCTCGAAGGCGGGGGGCCAGCCAGTCACTTAGAAGCCAGTCCAACAAGGACCAACACTTAATTTAACCCAGCGCTGTCCATGTTAACGACTCCACACATACACACACACACGCACAGTCCGTCCGGTAAATGGTTATTCAAAATGGCCGCCAAGGCTGGACCCACAGCGCCGGCAACTGGACCCTGCACATGAATCAACAGAAAAGCGAAAGCCGCGCAGATAGATAAATGATTGAATTGCTTAGGTACAGTCGACCTCAAACTAGCAAAAGCTGGAGAGTGGAGTCCAAGCGGAGAGTGGACTTCAGTCATTTAAGCAGGAAGCACAAAAGTACGTAAAATAAATGAAAATATGAAAGGAAATAAAAAAAATAAATATGGGAGCAGAAAAGAGAGATAAGAAAGGATAGAGAGAAGGAGTCATATTATAAAGAGAAAATGAGAGAATCGAAAATAAACGAAATTTAAGAATGCAATTAACAAAAACAAATAAAACTGTCGAGAGAACAAATAAAATAGAACAAAAACAAACAAACAGAAATCAGATATATTCTAAGGATATGGGCCATGGGAGGGAAGCAAATGGCATTTGGGACATGCTTAGTCAAGCTCAACTGCAAAATGATTGTGGACAAAAGAACTCTGGATAAATTCGGAGCTATAGAGGACAAGTCTACATACTACAGATGTCTCAGCGCGGCTAAGTCGAACAGGGGCCACACTCTGAGCAAGCCAAGCAGTTCAAGGTACTCCTGCAGGACCCCAGTCGTGGAGGCATAGTAAGCAAACAGTCAACAAGATATCCATAAGGTAGTTCCCTAGTAACAAACTGACCAGAAGAAGGTCCAAAAGACTCTTGAGCATATGCACATCACACATAAGCAGAAATAAAATATTACCCTGGCTACAAGCCTAGACCTAGACGAGCTACTTCTTAGCAGCCAATAGGACAAGTACCCTAAGAGCAGAGAGAATAAAAGATATTGTATATAGAAAGTAAATAAACAAATATAATGAATTAGCTTTATTTTATGAAAATATATTATCTATAATATATCAATATTTGATATACAGTGCTGTCTGGGTATAGTGACTACCCTATATAGTGGACACCCCTAGAATACATGGAGCACGCTAAATAGTGGAAAATGAAAAACCTCTAAATTTTCATAAATTTTCTTACGAAAAAGCAGCCAAAAACAGAAAACGGAATTGAAAATAAAAGAGGAGATTTGCCCTATTTGTATTTTTGCTGCTGCTGATTGCTTCAGTGCCCACGAATACGGGTGTATCTATAGAAGTAATGCGTACTCTACGCGATAAAGCCGTTCTAAAGTCGCTCTCTGAATGCTAGAAGCAGACGTCGATTCGCTAATACTTTAAATAAGCATATACTTATAACATTGTGTTTTCTTATTTAAACAAATAGAACGGGCTCTTTGAGCAAACAAATTTGAGTCTTGGTAAAGTGCATAGCCTCGATATAAGGGACCAGGCCGAGCCATAATTAGTCCACTATACCCAGACAGCACTGTATTTGCAATCCGTCAATTTTGACAATCCGCAAATAGAGTAATGTCATCGCATCCGCTAATGCTGATATACGTGAGACCTCTTTCCACAGCAGAAAATCGCATCAGCCGTGAGGAATGTGCACGATATTTACTTATTTCATTTATTATTATTTATTTGTGCATGCTAAAAATAGAAAATGGAATTTGTTATTATTTTCCAGTCGTATCTGCGCAGTAAGTGTAGTTGCCAGTCGTATCTGCGCAGTAAGTGTAGTTGCCTTTAATTAAATTTCGAGGAGTTTAGATATGATTACTTAAAAAAGTTATAAGTTCTAACTAAAAACCTCTGAAAACTATCTGACTCGAATACAGTCTTCCTACAGCAAAACTAAATGCCTTAAAAAGAATGATGAGAAACTAAAGAACTGATTTCAAACCATTTCCCATTAATAGATTAATGCGCTATCCTGATGACGCGATTTTAGCAGCCTTTTTTTGTAAGCTTTTTTAAAAAAAAAAAATTTAAATACTTCCTGGAAAGATGCGGAGTCCAATCTTATTTTGTTTTAAGAAGAATAAAACAGAGTTTCATGGAAAACAAGTTTTTAGACTCAAAGTCAAATGATATAGAAGATATTCAACATCTTCGGCGCTATCCTGATGACGCGCAGTGTATTTTAAAAGTTCTGTAGAGAAGCTTTGGTTCTTTTCAACCAATTTGAATCAATTCTTGATTAATTATCCTTTAAAGGCTAATTTATTTTAGTCTTTCTCAATCTGAATCTACATCAAATATATCTTTGTATGCCTATATCCACATATGCTCTACATGGTTGCCATGGCTAAGTCCTGGGATAAAGTGCTCGACACATTGTTATTAGCGTGCAAATTTATTGACAAGCGAGTTTATATGTTGGCTAAAAGGGTTGCCAGATATTTGGGTTGCTTGATTAAAAAAGTAATTAGAAAACTAAATGAAAGTTTTACGCAGCGCGGCTCAAGAGATGAGGTCGAGCGCAGGCAGTGGAGTGGGCGGTGGGAGTAGTAGAATGTGTGTAGTCGTTTGGCGAAATGGTAAATAATGTAAAGTGAAATAACTGTACATGGTCTTCACACACACACACACACACACACACACACACACACACACAGAAGCTCATGTGTGTGTGTGTGTGTTGCCTTTTGTTCTGCGCGCGAACAGGAGCTGGGCAGGAAGCTAAATGCTCACCCCTTTCGACTTGGGTGAGGAATGTGTCCTGTAGGGCTTACTACATACCAAATGAACGAACACCCACACACACGCACGCACACACATGTGAGCTGTGTATAATGGCGCTGGGAATTGGACGGGGGTTGGCATTTGCCCAGCTCCTGCTCGGTGGGTGTGTTGGGTGGTTGCCTGGGTTGGTCATATGTGAGACAAGCCGAACGAGCAGCTCAGCCGAACGGCGTGTGTGTGTGCCTGGGTGGGTGTGCTCGCATGTGTGTGTGTGTGTGTGGCGCAATAAATGTTTTCGAATGTCATTTGCTGCAAAGATGGCGACCATTAATATGGAACGAAAGGATTTGTTTTAATTTCATTGTATGTGCGCGTGCGAAAGAGTGTGTGTGTGTGTGTGTGCGAGAGAGAGAGAGAGGGTGGGTGGGTGGCAAAGTCACAATAGTTGCTGCCGCGCGGAGGGCCAAACAATTTTCGTGGCAACAACTTCTTGAGCCATTTCTGTAAATTTATTACATACTCACACACACACACACACTCACTCACACACGCACAGTGTCCACAAGTCATTTAACTAACGGAGCGCCCGCACCACCCCGCCACCAACCCACTCAGCTGCACAGATATCTGTATATACATATATACATATGGCGCTGCTCCTACATACGTTTAACTATTCTATATGGCTTTCGATTGGGGCTCCAACACATGGGACCACGCCCCCTCTCTGCGTCCCCCACCCCCCCTTCTAAATTGAGTAATTAAAAGCGCCGAAAAATGTTGAATTGCATTTGCATAAATGGCAAAGCTGAGCTAGCATTGAGCAGGCGCCACACTCTGTGGTAAATATGTAGAAACTATTCTCACTGAAGCAACAAGGACGAAACCCATTCATTATAGTTAATATATACATTTGTACATATGTATAGAGTAAATACGTGTGGAAACAGCTCTCAGCGCTCGCAACAAAGGCGAAGCCAAGCCCCATTCAGCGCGATTGACTAATAATTCAATGCTAACAACTGCAAAGTACACAAATTAAGTTTTGAATTCGAATATAATAAGCTATTTACTAAATAAAGGAAACCCATTAAGAGCCAAGAAGAAGAAGAAGAAGAAGAATTAATGTATGTCTGTGTGCAGGTTTGATAAGGTGTAGAAAAGGCTTTAAGGGCCTGCCTGCATCATTTGTTGAGTTCTACCCGAATCGAGTAAATTTTGCATCGAAATTTGTTTGAAACCAGTTTTTATAATCGATATTTATCGATATGACATGCGCTGATGATGGGGGACTATCGAGCAGTGAAGCAATTAGTCTTGCATAAAATATATAAATGAAAAGAGAATAAACATTAGTATTAAAGTATTATTAAAATATTAAATAAAATAAAAATAATACTAATATATATATTATTAATATATATAGACATAAATTTACCTATATTATATTATATATATTAAAAATTTCAAATTAAATTAACTTTAAGCTTAGTTAAACTTCAAAGCAGCTTCTACAAACAAGAGCCAAACTCTTCAAATGATATAGTGAAACGATTTAAAATATCTTGAAATAAACTGAATATTCACTTAAAAGTGGAAATACGAACTTTGGTCAAGAGTTTACTCTCCAAAAATCTGAGATAAAAGAAAGTACAGAAATAGAAATCTCTCCCTCTCCCTCTTTCTCAGCATCAAACAATATAATATCATGTGAGAACATTGCAATCGGGCGTTGCCGACTCCATAATACTTATTCACGTTCCAAGAACATTAACTGAACTATTCCATTTTGGTTGGTTGCCTTGAGAAGATATAGTTAATAATTTGTTTAATAATTTGTTTACATATATTACAATGGAATTATTTTTAGGGTAAGTCAACAGTAAAAGATGCATGTCCGACTCGATGAGTCAAGTCACACTTTAGGCGAAGATATATCAACTAAAGAGTAGTCAGCTCATGTTTGTCAACAGAAATATATATATACCAACTTGCAAGTCTCTAGATTGCTTTTCAGAGATGATACCTATAGTATTTTCAAATTTATCACGCCCCTAGTGGGCAAGTCTTGGCACTTCATCAGCCCAGAGTACCCTCGAGTATACCTTCCGCATATCAAGTCTCTCTCGCTCTCTCTCTCTCTCTCTCTCTCTATCTCTCTCTCTACTCTTTCGCTTTCTGAATGAATTTCTCTGGGAATTTAAGCAAATTCGATTGGCCAACTAAACGTCAGATATAAGAGCTGGCGTCAGCTTCGAGGCTCTGTATGAATCATTGATTAATTCGGCACATATATACTCGTGCTAAACGACTTGCCATGTCCAATGACACACGGGAATATAGCTACATGAAACATTAATACATCTAAGTGAATTGATATGAGCTTGCCGTGCAGAGCGCGCGGGTGGGCGGGCAATCGCAAATGGAGTAGATATTTAACTGGATGTGGGCGAAGTCGCATTCGGCAAATCATTTTGAGAGATTTGCGCTGGGATATGTGCACGGACGTAACGCGGCAACAGCTAAGCCAACCAGTCGCCCAGCCGCCCAGCCGCCCAACCACCCGAAAAAAGCCCATCCACGTAGGCCAAGTCCATGACAACATTAGACCCCTCCCCCCGTGGAACCGGGGATTCGAATTGGTGCGTGCCTGTCGGCCCATAACGGATATTTGCGTTGTCATATCAAAGTCCCATATGGCCCGTAAACGTAGCCCCGCGACGCGGAGAGGGTGGCTCCGAGTGTGTGTGTGTGTGTGTGTGTGTGTGTGGGTTAGCAAAAGTGTCATCAAAGCCTAGGGCGCTCCAAGGATGCCATCAAAAATGCCAGTCGCACGAGATATACTTATGTATATGCATGATAAAAAGTTTCTGTATATGTATAGATGGACGCCACACACACACACACACACACAGAGACACACACAGACACACACACAGCGTAAGACAGTTACATGGCGTAAAGCGCAGGAATAAACGAAATGTGATAATAAAATACAAAACCAATAAAGGAAAGAGCTCTTTACACTTCACTTGCTTACCAAGAATCGTCGGCACACACACCAATACACACACACACATATATATGCATGTATACACACTGTTAAGGACGCTACTGTTCATCAGAGGCGGCGCTGGCGAAGACTTCCGATGCCATTCAACAAAATGGCAAAGGGCCTACGGTTATTCGATGAATTCGTGGCAGACGTGGCCAGAGCCAGAGCCAGAGCCAACGCCAGCTCTAATGGTAATAGCCCGCCTGTGGGCGGGTGGGCGCGCACAGGAAGCGGCGCAACGGTGCGTTACACATGGGGGCCAAGCGCTGAGCTGTGAGTGGATCATCATTTTTTATTTTCCGCTCAGCGCTGCCAACAGCAACAACAACAACAACAACAACAACAACAATAACACATGACGCCCAATTTCGGCCAGCGGCAACTGTGGCACAGCTGCCTCTCTCTGTCTGTGTGTGTGTGTGTGTGTGTGTGTTACTTTTATTTTCGCTATCAGCCATTTAAGCAACCCCTAACACTACGCCCACACACATACACACACACACATGCCGCCCCGCCACACCCCATTTGCACATCAACTGTCAAGTTTACTGATGCTTCGCCAAAACCGCCCAGCCCCCATCCCCCTCCCCCTGCCAAGGATATCAACATTTTTTTATCATAAGCGAATTTCGCAGCAGCGTGCAAAAAAACAACAACAACAACAAACAATAACAAAAAAGTATGCCAAAGCAGAGCACCGCAGCTTTACAGCAGCGCGGGTGGACCACCACCAGCACCACCAGCCCACTGGCAATCCACCTGCCCACGTTCACACTTCACCGCGCGTACAATAGATGGCGCTTGGCAAGTTCTTCAAAATGTTGTAAATTTCTATACATTTATTCTAAGCCATTAACTATTGGTACTTAAATGTTCAATTAATTAAAAGTTCAATCAAATCTTGTATCGAAATGTGACTGACTTAGAGATACCCGCACTTGCCAGCTCGGCTTGTTTGAGCTTTCCTTACGCCCCCAACAAGATCAAGAATGAAATTGAGTTCTGTTCACAAATATATTAATAATTAAAACTTAAGCAAAGGAAGAATGCTTGCACTAAAATGTGACTGACTACGAGATACCCGCACTGTCCAGCTTAGCTCGTCTTCCTCTTAATAAAAATGGGATATATTCTAATATTACCAACTATCTTCATGGTTTCTTGTAATATTGTTACTAAAAAAGTTAAATAAAGTAAGAATACTTCGTGCAATATGACTGACTATGAGATACCCGAACACCTTCAACTTGATCAGATTTGAGACTGTTGAACTAGCGCGACATTGAGAGTTTCTTGTAATATTAATCCAGAAATATATAATGCACTATGCACTTGCCAGCTCAGCTTGTTTGAGCTTTCCTTACGCCTTCAACTTGATCAGACATGAGACTATATACATATAATGCATAAAACTTCGTAATTTAGAGACTTAGTTAAGTCAGCTAAGTATGTGACCGACTGCCAGATACCCCTACTTGCCAGCTGAGCTTGTCATTGATTTTTTTGAGCTTTGCTTTCACATTAATCAGAGTTAAGTTGTTAAAAAAAGAGGAAACTTGCACATAATTAGTTATATTAAAGTTTACGAAGTCAAATTAATCCTTGATCTAAAGTTTTGTATACCCCAACACATACGAACAACAAAAATTATTATAGGATTTCTTTAGACATTCCAAACAAATACTTTTCGCTTTACACATTATTTAGACTCAACACAAACATCTTTATTCATATATATATATATATATATATATATATATATATATATATATATATATATATATATATATATATATATATATATATATATATATATATATATATATATATATATATATATATATATATTTTGATCATATTCCCTTCAACATCTTGAAAATAGTCTCCCCACTATCTGTAACCTCGGCTCGGAACATATTTATAATCCGCTTAGACAATTCATTTCTCGCTTTTAGCTTGTGCCAAAAATACAGAAAAAATTTGCACATCTATCGATTCAAGCATCATCTGCTCGCATTGCCACACCAACCAACCACCCCCCCCCCCCCCTTCCCCGCTCTCCCTGGCCTCCCCCTCTTGCCATGTCAATCGCCAAAAGCGTTTCGCAGTGCCATTTGACCTGCGTCCTCGATGTTTAGCGTCTGAAAAGGATGTTTACCTTTAGCGCGTGTGGCACAACATAACCGCCCAGTTTGCCCAAATGGGTGGTTGGCGCGCCAGTGGGTGGTGCGGGTAGTTCCTGCTGCCTGGGCAGCGCCCCAGTAAATTTTGAATATATTATATATGCAAAGTATTCGTGAATTGGTTTTTTCGCTTATCCAACTGCCAATTTTCTATATGGTGAGTGTGCGAGTGTCTGTCTGTATGTGTGTGTTAGTGTCTGCGCCGCCTGTCGAGTTATCTTATGGCAATTTTGCATTGTTAGGCGGAGGCGGGGGGCTCTGGGCTGGGGGCCAGCGCGACGGTCCGCGGCACATTTTGCACACCCTCTTTGCCAGTTATTTAAAATGGGTTCCGTTCTGCTTCTCTCTCTCCCTCTCACTCTCTTCTTTTTTTTGCCAATGTTATTGTTGTTGTTGTTGTTGTTGTGGGTGGTGTTATTGTTACGCTTGAAGTAGAAGAAGCAGCAGAGGACGACAGCAAACACTGTAAATCCGAAGGACTTGGTGCGGAAGCCAAAGATAACATTTTTGCACAATTCTCTGGTGTCATTTCCATCCATGCACATGCCAATTGATGTGTTTTTACTTTCAGCTTGCCAAAAAGAAACCACCCAACCCACCCAACCGACCAGCCACCCACCCAAGCAAGCCATAAGGGCCAGCTCGTAGCACTTATTAGAAATTCTTAGCCAGAATAGGAGGAATATGGTAATACTCTAAAAGAGAATAGAGAAGTAGAAGCAGAAGAAGTAGCAGTAGAAGTAGAAGAAGTAGAAGAAGTAGAAGTAGAAGTAGCAGTAGAAGTAGAAGAGCTGGGAGTCTTACTCAAGCTCATATACCCGTTTGAAGGGCATCTGGACTGCCATTGGCCTAGGCGAAGCCCATCAACAACATCATCATTGTCATCATCAGCTTCATTATCTGCGGGAGCAGCAGCAGTAAAAATCTGGCATGTGGCTGGCAACAACAGCACTCCCTCTCGCCTCATGCCAAGGCGCCTGTGTTCTCCCACTCGGATTAAGGCGGGCGTTCCGATAAGAGGCCCAGGCGCTGGCTAGGTGTAAGAACGCGACATGGCACATTAGTCAAAAGGCAAAAAACGCTTAAATTTCAATTCAGGAACAAAATATGAACCGTGTATATGGAAATAGACAAAAACATTTGTACATAATTATGTTCCAGACGATGGCACAGGAGCAGCCATGGTGAGTCCGCTTGATTCGGCCAGTCTAGCTGAGGTACAAGCGGATGAACTTCAGCTTGCGCAGATCCCCACCCAGAAGGGCAATCAGTAGGAGCGCGATACCCAGGAAACAGCATTCAAACAGGCACACAAAGCACTGAACGGCCAGGCTGAAGAATTCGCGCAGCAACCGGGAAGACGACACCAGATCCATATCTCAGATTATTGGAATATCGCAAATGTGTTCAAGTTTTTATTTTTACGGATCGAATGATATTTAATTTTCAAGCTCTCGACTGCCTGCTCAACAATGCCAGATGACCGACTGTCAACTTGATATATTATTTACAAAGACTACTTGATTGCTTGAATTGAAATATATTTGAACGATTCGGGAAGTCAAGTGGCAAAGGCTTGAAGGCATAACACATAGATTGACAGATTGACAGATTGAACACAACTCGAAGATATCGAATGCAAGTCGCTCACACTGACCAACTGGACTAGTGAAGGACTTCACGTTATCCTTGCTCGCTGGCAAAGGAAAAAGATATATAACAAGATATCAGTGCAAACTGTTTATCCATTCGACTTGAAAGAGAACTCAGCCTCAGTAGAAGCTGCAAAAGAGGGGGAAAAGAGTATACAAATCATAGAGAATATACTAATCAAAGAGAATATGCCAAATCGTTTCTCTATATCCTCATTTGCATCTCAATATAGACTGGATAACTCAAGTGGAACTTGAGCTCGCTCCTTTTGCTCCAGGACTCTAGTACAACTCTTCCCATAATAGCAGCCAAAAGGCAAAGCTAAGCCAGCCTTATGTCTATAGCTAGCTTGACTTATGCAGCTAGTTCTGTTAGACATATGAAGGGCTAAGGGTTAACAAAGCATAAGAAAAGTCCTAGACTCTCGGAAGAAAGACAAAAGATTCATATTAAGTCTTTAAAAGAGAATATAAACCTAGAGCTTAACTGAAGCTCTACGTGATAAAAAATCTATATCTATTAGCAACCTTAGATACTCAGCTAAAGGCAACTTTTCTTACCTCTTTCAAGCTCTGCCCAATCTCCCTGCCCTAGCTTTAGCCCCAACTAATTCTTCAATTTATTAGGAAAACTTGGCTCAAACGGCAGACGGTAGATTTTGGGCATGGGAGCACATAGTTCTCAGCACTAATCCAAAATATTTGCGTGCACTTGGAATGTGTTTGAGTCAACACAAAGCGTGCAAATAGTTGGCTAAAGCCCCCCGCCACCCTTGGCTGCTTTGAGTGTGTGGCATTTGGAAAATGTGTTGCGAGTGCCCGGCGGTAGTAAATAAAATGAACTCTGTGTGGCACCAGCACTAGCAGCAGCAGAAGCCGCTACAAAGCAATGCAATCAATTTCCAGTTACATTTTTGGCATATCGAGACTTACAACCCCCAAAGCAGAGCAGCCAGCCCCACACACATGGCCGAAACGGAGAGGAGGAGACGGAAGAAAGGGAGAAGCGGGAGCAAAAAACATTCACCTATCGACATTGCCCATCAGCGAGCAGCGCTCCCAGCTCCCAGCTCTTCGCTTGCCGGCAGATGGGCGGGCGTGCGAGGGGGAGTTGAAACATCCCCAAAGAGGATGAACGCTGCTGATGGCCACAAAAGACATCATGGCTGCCGAGCAGCCAGCGTCCTAACGCTTCACTGGATACTCGCTGTGAAAGTAGAGCCATTCAAACACACACACACACTCACACACACTCACACGCATGGGGGATTATGTGTGCGTGTGTGTGACAGCAAATGCCAAAAACCCACCCGCAGACCGACCGTCAGGCCCAGCGTGTGCACCACCCACCCGCACACACATGACTTTCACATATGACTCTATGTATATGTGTGTGTGTGTGGCCATCGCCCAGCGCGCGCCATGTTGGCGCGGCAATGGCAGCAGTCATGTTAAAATTTAAATTCCTCGCCCACTCAATTTACTGCTAACCCAACCCACCCACCTGGCCCCAACACACAGTTGTCTGGCACTCAAAAGTTGTCCCCATATGTGTGTGTGTGTGTGCGTGTGTGTGTATTGTGTGGAGTCTCGCTTGGCCGCACAAGCGCCCAACTCCCCAATTTGTCCATGCTCCATCTCTCGAGAGCTTTTCTCTCTTTTTCTCTACTCCTACACTCTCCCACCCATTCTCCCTCGCTCACTCTCTCTCTCTCTCTCTCTCTCTCTCTCTCTCTCTTTGTCTGTCTGTCTGTCTGTGGACCATGTGAAGTGCTTTGATGGCAAGCAAAAGGCTGCTCCTTGTCCAGGTGGCATCGTCTGGGCTTTGGGCTGCCTGCCTCCATGCTCCACGCTCTGTGTCTGCGCTCAGCTGGTCTGGTCTGGTCTGAATGCTGTTGCGGTAAGCAAGGACCCAACTAGGACAAAAGAGCAATACTATTCATCGCACAACATGTTGAGTGTGTGTGTCTTATCTGTGTGTGTGTGTGTGTGTGTGTGTGTGTGTGTGTGTGTGTGTGTGTGTGTGTGTGTGTGTGTGTGTTTGCATTAAGTACATGGAGCTCCACTTCACATGTATTTGCATGCGACTAGCCCCGAAAGAGAAGCAAACCGCACAAAAATGAAACACCGCAAAGCGTGCGCCATGACATGTGATTGAGGACGACGTTTATATGCAGAGGCACACACGAACCGCCACACACACACACACATACACACACACACACACTCATACACACTCACATTCACATTGACAGTTACCTGAGTTAGTTAGTTCGTTAGCATTTATGCACTCAGCCAGCCCTCCAAACTGCCTTTGCTCCGTTTCTCTTTTTCGTTCCTCTGCCTAAGTCCTTTTTCGTCCTGTTTTTGGCAATAAATCTCAGCGTGACTCTAGGGATTCCTTTGCTTTGCCGTTTCTAAGCTGTTGTTCGGCCTATTGATCATGTCCCACACAAGCATAAATCAATCGATTTATTAATTTATGAACGAATGAAGGAGGAGAAAACGTCGGAAAAAAGTCGGAAAAATATGGATAAAAAGTCGGAAAAGAGTCGGAAATCGGTGACATGTCTCTGCACAGCGAATTCTCTTACTTTTAGGCCAAGTCAGGAAATACATTGCAAATCTATATTCTGATATAAAAAGTCGTCTAAAGGATGCTTCAAGCTTGGCAGTAATTTATCCTTGCTGCCCAAGTTTTCTCCGAAATGTTTAACACGTAAAGAAACTGTTGGAAATCTGAACCAAATTAATTTCTATCAGTTTCTTTTTACTATATACTGTATATAGATACTATATACTGTATATATATATAATATTTTAGTTCAATGAGTTCTGCAGTCCTTCGTTAGCTTCTGTCTTAAGACCTTGCTTGCCTTCTTGGTCGTCTTATACGAAGTTCCTATAAAAGCAACTTCGTATAGGACGTCTAAGGATTCAATCCAAGTCTTTTTAGCAACTTTAGCTACTCTGCCAAATAGCTTCAGATACTAAAAGGAAAGGTCATAGGGTAGCCAAGCCAGCGACCATCTACTCTTTTGTAGTCTTAGTTATACTATGAGGTACTACTATCTGTTATCTTCTCCTGCTCACTATAAGCTTACTGAGCTAATTTGATAGACAGATCTCTAGTTAGCTCTAGAGTATATAGTCCTTAGGACTAAGAGGACTGTGGCTCTAGAGTATATAGTCCTTAGGACTAAGAGGACTCTAGAGCTAACTCCTAGCTAGCTAACACCTACCGTCCAGTTATTCCTAAGGACTTTACATATTGAATGTGACTCAGGACTATACATTCCTCAGTCACAGTCCAGTTAGTCCTAAAGCTTCTACACTCTGATTGACCTATTGAATATCCTTCAACTCATGCTCTTCATAGCCACAGCTCTCCACTCTCATAGACAATCGCAACCCACATCATTAGGCTGCCTCTCCACACTACTGCTCTGGCTGTTTATGGCCATTAAAGGAGATCAGCTAGGAAAATGCTTCTCGCCGCGACGTGCCTGATTTGGCATTTAACTGGCTGTGTCGGCTGCTCCGGCTAGCAGCAGCTAATAAAGCCGCGCGTTGCACTGCTTAACGCTCAGTTGCACGCGGATATTTGCATTGCCATGCAAATTTATCAGCTGGCTGACAGATTGGATGGCGGCTGATGCACATCTCCCGCAGTGCGGCGCAACCGCAAAATCTCTCCATGTGTCTGTCTGTCTGTCTCTGGCTGTGTGCGACCTTTTCGAGCAGACACGTAGACACGTGCAACGGTAGCGCCGTGCGGTTCAATTAATTATACGTGCGCAAATACCTTAATCCGCATATTCACAATCAAAATTTGAGAGCTGCATCCGCAGTAGCCGAGAGATACTTGCATTCATATGCAAACAACACTCAGATGGGACGGGGCAGGACGGGGCAGGGCAGGGTACGGCTGGGTAGGGTAGAGTAGGGTACGGTCGGGTCGTGGCACCATTTGCTAAGGGTTCTTATTAACATTTCTTCGACGCAACTGATAAACACAACTCTCATCCTTTCCGCTCTTCATTTGAACGGCTTGCGGCCTGTCATCCAGCCCAGCAGCAACCCTCTCTCAGCCAGCTTTGCTCTATTTGCCGTCATTATGGCTTTACAGTTGCAGTCTTGACTTGTTCCGCTCGATGATCGATTCGATGCACTTGAAGAGAAGTTAAACAAACGCTGCAATCTTGACTATGCTGGGGTATATAGCATATGGAATCGAGAGATCTGTTGCACCATAGGAAAAGTAACTTTTTCCTCAAGCGAATTTGATTTTCCTTCCATAGTTTTCCATATTAACTTTCCTTAGTATTTAAAACCAAGACAGGTACTTGCTCTCTCTCTCTAGCTAGGCCTTCTTCCAAATCAATGGACTTTCATAATTGGAATTCTAGGAAAAATCTATTAGCATAATATACATTTGAAGGCAAGTGAAGCGAGGCTGGCGCTGTACGTCCCGCATTCACATATTGACTTGATCAAACAGAAAGCGTGAATGCGTTGCGAATGTAAATTGCTGCGACAGTCAAATGCAGATGGAGAGAGAGAGAGAGAGAGAGAGAGAGAGAGGAGAGAGAGTGAGCTTTAGCTACAGCTACAGCTGTTGTCGCAGATAGCAATTCGAATCTGAATAGATAGCTGGCAATTTGGATACGCAATCAATAATTCTAATCAAGTGCGAATGGTGACGCATAAAAATCGCACCGATTCGCTCATCTGCCTGACTTTCTATATGTGAGAGATATATGTATGCTGCTGCTGCTGCACTGCCAATAAATATTGGTGCTCGTGTTAACCCCCACCCCTCGTTCTGTTCCGTGACCGGGTCGGGTCGCAGTGCCGCGACATGACCGTAAAAACATCACACAGCAGCACGTCCTGTCAACCATCGGGACAGACAGAGAGCGAAAGAGAGACAGAGAGAGAGAGAGAGAGGGGGAGAGAGACCATGGGGGTGCCCAACTTACCGCAGAGCTCAAAAGGGTAACAACAACAGCAACAACTGGAATCACCAATAATAACAACAACAAGCGCACAGCAGCTACAGGCCGAAGCTAAAATGCCCTTGCACATGATATTGCATAGGAATAATATATACTATGAATTTCTATATATAATATTACATCTGCTCATATATATATATATATATATATATATATATATATATATATATATATATATATATATATATATATATATATATATATTATATAATATAAGATCATTGAAGGGTTAAACTAAAGACTTTTTGGGATGTATATATTAGTACATGGTACAAGGGACAAGGAACAATGTACTAGGTACAAGTCATAATATACAGTATACTAGACACAAGATACAAGATGAAGCATACCAGGTTAGAGATACGATGAAAAAGATAAAACATAGAAGATACAAGGTACAAAAAAGACATACAAGGTACAAAGTACAAGTCAGAATATATTACGTACTAGGCGCAAGGTACACTGTACAAAATGAAGCATACAGGGTACAAGGTACAAGACAAACCATAGTAGGTACAAAGTACAAGCTACAAGATAAAACACACAAGGTACAAAGTACAAGCTACAAGATAAAACATACAAGGTACAAGGTATAAGGTATAAGGTAAAAGATAAAACATACAAGGTATAAGGTACAAGATAAAACATACAAGGTACAAGATAAAACCTATAAGGCACAAGGTACAAAATGAAACATGCAAGGTACAAGGCACAAGATAAAACATAGAAGATACAAAGTACAAGGTACAAGATAAAACATACAAGGTACAAAGTACAAGGTACAAGATAAAACATACAAGGTACAAGGTATAAGGTATAAGGTAAAAGATAAAACATACAAGGTATAAGGTACAAGATAAAACATACAAGGTACAAGATAAAACCTATAAGGCACAAGGTACAAAATGAAACATGCAAGGTACAGGGCACAAGATAACATATACAAGGTACAAGCCACAAGGTACAAGGTACAAGGTACAAGCCACAAGGCACACGCCAAAAGGTACAAGCCACAAGGTACAAACTACAAAGCGCAAGTCGCAAGGTATAAGTTACAAAGTACAAGGCAAAAGGTACAATGTACTCGGTACATCTGGTATATGGTACATCTAGTATATGGTACAAGACACGAGGTTCATCTGGCATATGGTACATCTAGTATATAGTAGATGGTGCATGGTGCATATGGTATATGGTATATGGTACATGGTATATCGTACATATAATACATGGTTCATATGGTACCATTGAATATATCGCTGTTATACTAGATGTTTTCTTAGTATGGCTTGCGTATCTGTCCCACACTTTGCTGCCATTGAAGTATTTAACTAGAATTCGAGTTTTCCAAATGCAGTTTTCCCACGTCTGTCAGTTTTTATAGCGTTTTTTTGTACAGATCCAGGAATCAAAATATACTTTAATCTTGGCTTTTCATCAAAAGATAATATTGCATATTTTCCTATAATAATTTTTTTGATCAGCTCTTTTATCTAGTCATACTCTTTCCGACTCATGATCTCTTTCTCTCTCTCTCTCTCTCTCTCTCTCTTTCCAGGAGTGTTCCACACGTGGCGACACTGGGATATTACCCTTTTGGCGAGGGTATACACAGAAGAGAAGAGTTGTCGTTCGGGCCAACGTTTCGGTATGTAAATCAACTTTCATTGTTCGATTTAAACAACGCACTGGCATTGAAATACAAAAAATCACATTTCAATGCTTACAAAATAATAAATTATCAAACACAAAAAAAATAAATGTCTGCCAGCATAAGGACCATTCCTGCTCAGGGGGGGAGGACGCGAAAAAAAAATTGCAACAGCTAGAAAAAAAAACACATATACATAAATAGAGAAAGAGTGAGAGAGAGAGAGAGAGAGAGAGAGAGCGAGAGAGAGAGAGAGAAGGAGAGAGGAAGCGTAGAGAGATTGGGTTACCCTAACTGTTAACCCCTTGTGCAATCAGCGTGCCTGACATTTGCATGTCCTGAAAATAGGAAAATTCGGAATCGCGGCGAAAGGGGTAGGGGAAGGGTTACGGGGTAGCGCAAATGCCTAATGGAAATTTGACACACAAATCTCATAAAACAAAAAACAAAAAAAAAGGAGCGGAATGCAAAATGCGCATTGTATCTATTCAATGTCGATCTATCTATAACTATAAGCAGCGAACCGCCCGTTCGGCGTTCGCCAGCCAAATCCATAAATCGCAATGTTGCCAAAATGGGATAACAAGCTCGGATAAACATGACACCCAACTGTCAATAGATGTTTCGCGGTTCCTTCCATAATGCTGCACACGCGCATTTGAATGCCTATATGGGCCAAAGGATGTGCATGCGTGTATCTCTCTCTCTCTATCTGTCTGTGTGTGTGTGTGTGTGTGTGTGAAAGGATGGCCCTTGACTGCCTGGCTGGCTGGATGGATGGCTGAGCATTGCCGCTGCTATTTGATTTATGTCAAAATTCTAACGAGCTACTCCTTTACTGCCGCTGCTCTCTCCATTTTTTGCGTTTATTCAGTTTCTTTTTTTGTGTGTGCTCGTTTCCTGGCTCTCGCGCGGCGCATCCTTTTGTGCGCCGGCAAGGATGCGAGCGAAGTAGCAGCAGAAGATGCTTATCATTAATCAAGGCTTTGTCAATAAATGTCAGCGTTGTGAAATTTCAATTTCACACCAAAACAGCTCGCATGCATGCTCGCCTGCCAATTGACAATTTGGCCTGTTATCGTTATCGTTATCGGTATCAGAAGCGCACAGAACCGCAGCCGAAGTTGACATCTCTATTAAGAGCGGGCAAATCAGTGACGAGCTCAACCGCTTTTAACACGCGTCGCGTAAACGCTCAAGCAGGAAACGAAGTGGAAATAATCTTACGCGCAGGTTCACAAATCAATTTGATGACGATTAACCAAAAGTAATCGGAAATGTTTGAGCGCTCAGGTAAGCCATACTGCATGTATGTTTCGTATTAAGAATTGCTTAAGCTAGATGAGAAAATATTCAAACTGCGCAAATATACTTTTTATATCCATTAATCGAAATGCAACTATATCGATAAATTGATTAACAATCGATTATTTATTTCGAAAAATAAGGTGTAAACTTAACTTTGTAGCAGATAAACGCAGATATAAACACGCAATTTATCTATGCTGAAAGTATTTATAGTCACGTCAAACATAGACTATCGAAACAATAATCTTGTTATCGATAACCTTGAATTCATTTTTCTTATAGACATATACCTTATAAGAAATTAAAATTGTTTAATAATAGAGTTAAGAGTATTGCATGAACTTAGCATAAAGAAGAGATATTTTCCTTTATTTTCAAAAAATCTAAAAATAACTAGTTAAGTCTGAATAGACCTCAGCTGATATATTGATGTATCCATATATATAGTATTATCGATATATATCGACGCATAGATTAAATAGCATTAAACGGAGAGCGAACCACACCCAATGCGATTCGCGTGTAGATATTGCTTGCTTCTTAGCTAAGAAACTTGCATTATTGAACACACACGATGTCGCAGCCCTCACGTCCCTGAACCTGCCCACCAGCTAACCACCCAACCACACTCATACACACACACACACACAGAGCTAGCCACAATTGCGAGCTAGCGAACGGGCTGTGGCTTTGCAATTAGGAGGAGCTTCAACGACGTGCAAGACGACGACGCCATCCTAAGCAACGTGTGCACATAACGTTGCCAACGCCATCGTCTATATACTTGAAAAGCTCCACCAATCTGCCCCGCCGGCCGCCCCACACACCTCGACACCCCTTTTTGGGCGCGAGGCAGGACTCTCTGGCTGTTTTATGCTGCTGCTCGTATTCGTACTTAGCCATAAACTTTGGTAGCCAGCGACGCAGCTAACAGTTAAATTACCACACATGCTCCACAGGCAAGGCACCCCCTACCCCTACCCCTACCGCTCACTACCCAACCCTTGCATGGATGGGGCGGCCGCTGTTTGTGTGCGCCAATTAAAAGCGGCATTAACGTTGCTGCTGCTGCTGCTGCTGGTTTGGCTCCTGCTTCTGCACTTGGGAGCCACCAAAAATTTCGCAGAATCTGAGCATTTGCGTCGCTTTGAGGCGGTCCATATGCAAAATTTCTAACCATAAATTGCCGAAACAAAACTTGTACAACAGCTGAGTCGAGCGGAGGTGTGTGTGTGTGTGTGTGTGTGTGTGGAGAGGGTGTAAGCTCCTGCTAGATGTTAACCAAAACAACGAAGCGCGAACGAGGCCAAATCTGCATCTGCATCTGCATCCTGCATCCGCATCCGCATCCCAAAAGCCCGCATATACGGAGCCACATGCGCTAATGAACGCGCCACAGGGCGCTGCCTGCCCCACTCTCTCCCTCTCTTTGTGACAAGTTGCTGCTGCCGTTGGTCGCCCCAAAAACTAGTATCCATTTATTTCAAATTATTCCAGCCAAATATGGATCTGCGTGCGTGTGAGTGCGTGCCACATGTGGCAGCTGCAGCCATTGCCACAAAGGCGTCCAATCGGCGCACGCACGCACCACCCACAGCACCAGCCACATCTAAATAAGTTCTTTGTGTGATTACACACAAAACGCAAATCCTCACTTAGTGTTCAGCGATTTCGCTGCTTGCAACATGCTCTTGGCATTGTGCAACACTGGCAGCGGCAGCTGCGAGCTCTCAATGCAAATGCCACTTCAATAGAAGCTTTCAAGAGAATGTTTAACTACATGCTGTCAGATACCTCATTGAGCACGTCTAAGGGCTGCCAGTGTTGAGGTATTTATGGCAACTCAGTTCAACTATCGATAAGTTATCGATTGTCGTAAAGAAAATATTGGTTTGACTGAAAAATTGTGTATCAACAGCATTGTCGATAACTTATTGAATATTTCATGCAGCGTTCGATAATTTGCTATTCGACATCAGATTAACATAAGTTATCGATTGCGATAAGTTATCGGGGTTTTAAGTTGTTTGGCTTTAGCTGAGCTTTGTCTTCTTCTAAGCTACTATGCATTGCTTATCGTTAGTGCATGAATTGTCTATTGACTGAATTCGATAAATATGCTATCGATAACACATTCTTAGTGGGCTTGAAGAAGTCAACAAGAAGATAAAGCCAATTATATATAAATGTTTAATAACTATACTATCGATAAGTGATTCATAACATTCGATAAACACTCTATCGATAAATCAATTATTGTATTCGATAAATATACAACCAATCAATGATACATTGTGTTAAATAACTGCAAGATCAATGGGACATTTCTAGTCTACGATAACAACATTATCGATAACTGAAACATAGTGCTACATAACTAAACTATCGATACATTATTTATAATGTTTGAACACTACACAGTCGATAGGTAATACATGTAAGCTTATAATAACTTTTTTAGTGATAAACCTCATTGAACATGTTCGATGAATCCCTGATACTATTAAGAGTTAACAACAAATTATCGATAACAGTTTGATCATTAATAAGCCATTTCAATCGATTGCACATTGAAAACTACATATGCACCTTCCTGCAGTTACAACATAAAACTGAATACTTTAGCTATCGATTAATGTATAATATATCGATATTTATCAGAAAACGTTGATTGGCTCTGCCCCCTAAATATATTTTGGTCTGCTGCCCGCCCACATGCTTAGCGCCTTAAAGGCTGGCAAGCCTTGAAAGTGATTGATATGGACGCTGTCCGCCGGAGCAGCAGCGGCAGAGCCTGAACAGAGGCAGCGACTGAGCCAGCGGCAGAGGCAGCGACAGCGGCTGCGGCTGCGGCAGCGGCAGCGGCAGCAAACAGCAGCGCTCAAATGAATGTACTCAGCAGCAACCCTAATCCAACTAGTACACAAATACATTAGCCCACACACACATATATGTATTTACACATATATGTATATATATATATATATAGATTATATATATGTATATATGCTGCTGATGCTGAGGCTGATGCTGGGGGAGCTGCCATCCGCACGCAAATTGAAAAGATAAACTTTGCAGACCCAAACTCAGGGCAGGACTCGTTGCCCACACCCAGCCTCACCTGCTGCACTCGCACTCATATGTACACACACACACACACACACATGCACACACACACGCATATTGATGTTGGCAATCGGTTCGCAGGCAGCGCGTGGGCTCCACTTGGGTTTTTGCAAATGGCACTGATAACATTTACCAGCCCCTGCCACGCCCCCGCGCACGCTCTCTACTACTCATTCCCTCTCTCTCTCTCTCTCTCAGAGTATCTCTGTCTCTGTCTCTTGCTCTGTCTAAATCTCATTCTGTCCAGGACGTGTGTGTGCACATGATAAATGAGACAATGCGCGAGTGGAGCCACCAAAGGAGCCGTTGGCTACGGCTCTGTGCTACGCAACCACCCACACCACCTACACACACACACACACACACATACAGAGCTACAGGCTCAACCCCCTCCATTAAAATCAACAAAAAGCAACCTCATCCGGACGAACGCCACCCACATTAATAAAACTTTGGCTGCCTTCAGTCGCAGTCGTCGCTGCTTCGTCCTCGCACAGACACTAAACTGATACTCAATTATACACACATATACATACATACATACTTATATATATATAGCATACATAACACACATGTGTATGTATATAGGCAACCCTCACTTGTGTACGCGACTCTGGCCATATATGTATTGGCATCGTTGTCTTGCGTCCTTTCGTATGTATCCTGGGCAGCAGCGGCAGCGGCAGCAGCAGCCATTGCCATTGCCAGCCAAAGCTGAGCACAAAAAGGACACACACCCACATGTGCACACAGCTCATATACAAATATATATATACATGTACAGAGAAAGAGAGAGGGAGAGGGAGAGAGCACATACATAGACCACGACGCGCTTTAGCCTGTTCGAAAGTCCTGCAGGACCTAACGAAATAGCAAAATGTCAGAAATCGAAAACGAACAAAACTTAGCTCGAGCTTAACTATTAAGAATAGACTCGGATATACTTGTATAACTGGATACTGGAACTTACAGAGATTACAGGACATTTCTGCTAAAGGATTATATATATTGCTTAGTGAATTCAATCAAAAATGAAGTCAAAGGGAATCTGAAGTAAACCAAAATTTCTTAGAGATTAAAGAGTAAAGAATGAATAGGATATAGGTAAGATCTGTTATATATAATATGCCTTTATATATGAGAAGATCTATTATCTATAAGTTTGAATATATTTACACTTGATCTAATAAAGTTTGTTTAAGAAACAAAGAAATCAATTATTAAGTTAGTCTATGTAGAATATATGTGTACATATATAGGTGCAAAGTATCTAGCAGATCCGATAACCAGAAACTCGATTTATTTTCATTTTTGTATAATTCCAGATACTCCCTATATGAATATTGGTGGCTTTAGCTCTCATAATACCAGCTGATATTATGAAAAACCTGAAGTTTATAATCGATATTTATCGAAGTGATAAAAGTTTAAGAACTTGCTGATCATATACTACAAATGAATCGGAGATTTGTAAGAAAATCTCAAACTTGAAGTCGATATCAGGCGAATTTATCTGAGTTATGCCTAAGAAACTTAAGCCTAACATCGATAGTTATCGAACTGATGCCAGTTTAAGAATTGGCTGATCATTTTATCTAACGTAAAATCGATATTTATCGACTTCGCTCAGATAGACATACGCAAAAGATGGAAGCAACTCTTAAATATGATCAATATGTATCTATAATTATCTGTATATGTATCTGTATATGTATCTGTATATGTATCTCCCCTCCTGTAACAGTCTTTTTACAAAAGACATTAACTAAATTCCCATTTTCGAGCTGAGTCTATCCCAAGTTTCATCAGAAGATCCCCGCTGAACCCAAGTTTCGTTAAGTATATACATATATTGATAAGGTCTGCACATTATCTTCCTTGCTCAGTGTCTTTTCATTGTCTTCTCACTCCCAAATCGTTAGCTATATAGGTATATATATATATTCCTAGAAATTGGAAAACGGAGTCGCTACCCGGCTAAGGCTGAGCTGCGACGTCTGTCAAATTTGGCATATGGAATCGACTGGCACTTGCAGCTGACAGTTGCGTGCGCTCGCCCACAGGGGGCGCGCTAACAGCACAAATGAAAAGCCAAAAAAAAAAACTGAAAATAAGCAGTGGATGGGCCAGGCGTGCACACCTGGGGCACAGGTAGGGCGGAACACGCGTTTCGGGTTCGCATTCGAGCTCGAGCTCGAGTTCGAGTTCGAGTTCGGGTTAAGATTCGGCGTGAGTGGAAACATCTGTCCCGTAGCCGACGGGAATTCGGGCGGGTGCGTACTCTATGCAAATTAGATATATATAATGTATATATATATATATGTATATATAGATCTGTGTGTGCGTGTGGTACACTCCATAATTGCGGCCGAAATTTGTATGGCAGTCGCTGGCACATGAGCCGCAACGGTTAACTCAAAATTCCGTTATTCCAACAAACTGCAAACAATCACGCATAAAATATACGAACGCGCAGTCGGCGTCGCCAGCAGCCGAACAGATTGCCATCATTGCGTATACGCCACGCAGTTGCCCAAAAAAAAAATGGAAAAGGGAAAATACACGAAATCGAATATACACTTTCTCTAGGTAATATATAAAGCAGGAATAGGAGTTCTTAGGATTCGTAGATCCCACATTTCAGATCTCACTTTGCCCACGGATATCCTAACAAGAGAATCCTTCAGAAAAAGGTCTTAAATGAAAGAAGTTTGCACATAGCTTAAGCAAGAGGAAAGTGGCAAGGGGGAAGAGAGGAAAATAGTCAAGCGATTTCTTGGGAAGAGAAAATACTTTGAAGTTAGGATCGTAAGATAAACCAAATATAATAAAACAATACTTATACTTCGAACAGTTAACAGTTAGGAGAGTGAACAATGCTCACCTGCAACAGATCTCTCTCAATGCTGATGATTGGATCGCAAGGCGCTTGCTGATGGAGTAGGCTCAGGGCACAGCGAGGAAAGAGTACAACACAAGTAGCAAACCATCTCCCTCTCCCTCTCCCTCTCTCCCTCTCTCTCTCTCTCTCTCTCTCTCTGACTGCGTGTGTTTACGTATGCAGACACTGTGAATGTATTTTGCATACCTTTGCATACTGCAAAAAAAGAAAGAGAAAACAAAAAAACAAACACTATTATCCCGTCGCCATTATGCGCAGATTGATGTGCGTTCAAGTCAGCCGGACGGACGGAGGATGAGTGGGTGGGTGGGTGGTTGGATGGTTGGTATGGATATGCGAAACACTTGCCCGCATGCTTTATATAAATGGAATCGATGGCTCTGAGCTGCGTTAGATTGTCTGCTCCCTGCCTGCTGGCTGGCTGACTGGCTGGCTGGCAGTCGTTGCACGCTTCGATGACCCGATAATTTTGATATCGTAACTCGAAGGTACTTTGATTTTTCTATTAATGGATGCCAGCCAGCCATCCATCCACTCAGCCAGGTGAAACAACAACAATAACAATTTGCAATCTAATAAATGCAAAACATAATCAAAATTCCCATTCCCAATCCCAATCCCAGCCCATTCGGATTGAGAGCGATCTGGCTTCATACTCAAATTGATTTGCATTCAGCCACAATGAAGTTCGAAGCGTGATTGGGGATGGCTTTAAGGGGATCCTTAAAGGATTTTACAGCATATTTCTATATATGTATAAGGTATATCTGTATATATCTAAGAGCAATAAAGGATCTTCAAGTGGAAACTCGAGAGGATTCAGCAATTGAAAAGGGATATCGCTATATAGTATATACCTATATAGTGCAAGAATATAGAATCTTAAACCATAAATATATAATATATATCTATATATTATGTATTCCAGCATCGGTTGGGATGCAGAATTTGATGAAAACTCACTCTATGTTGCATTTCCCTTAGATATATATGAGGAAACTAGTGGAAACACTACTTTTAGTCTATATATCATAATAAATGATATATAGAATCTCTTAGAAATGCTACGAATCTAGTATATATACATAAAGTTAAGCAGAAATAGATTGGACGAAGAAAAAGATTTATGGAAGGGAGTTAGTTCCGTTATTTCTTGACAAGTATTAAAGATATGTGTCGAATATCGATAGATATATCGATAGATAAATATTTTTCTCAGTCTAAGACTTTAGAAATCTGCTAAAATAATAATAAAGTTTTGAATTCCTCAGTTTGGCAGAGAAATCTTGAGATTATCTATTATAATAAAATAAAAATGATCTATAGTTTCTTTATAGATAGTATATATATGCTTTCAGTGAAACCTGAAAGATTCTACATATATCTGTAATATATATCTCTAATATTATCAAACGTTTGCCTTGTTAGACTATATATAGGCACTCCCCCTTCAATCTTGAAGCTATATATACGTATATATATACTTATTCTTTAGATGATATATAGTTATACCATCAACAAATGATTAAATTGCGACTTGATGCCAGAAATAAGCTTATCAATTATATAGTAGACTGACACTAGCTCTGAAATTGACCAAGAATTAACCTGGACACCTTTGCCGACAAGATGTGACAGTTCCAGATGATAACCACCCCATTACGTAAGCCGGAAAGCAAACAGCGGGCTTGATGAGCTCAAGTACGGGGCGTGACACATGCTGCCCACAAAAGCCTGTCCGAGCATACAAATATATATATACATATATATATATACAGTTATATGTAAGATATATGTATATACCGCTTGATAACGGCATGCGCATTTGCTTTCGTATAAATCAAGTTGGGAATGAGCTGAGCGACCCTCTTCAAAATATTTAATACCGCAAGTGACCCCTGTCCGGTGGTGCGACCGGACCCGGGACCCGGGACCCGGGACCCGAGCTCGAACTCGAACTCGAACCGAGCGACGGTCAAAATATGCCTTGAAAAGTGGGGAGGAACCGAGTGCGGACAACATGGACGACATGTCGGGCTGGGCTAAGCTGCAAAGCGGGTTGCAGCGGCGAGCGTGGAACGAGTCAGTGGCAAAGGTTACGCGCGCGCTCCGTTCGTGCCCATCGTCAAGGCGGAAATTGAAATTGAAATTGAAATTGCGGCGACCGCGACGGCCGGCTTTCGGTCAGTAGCTGTCGACGCAGGCGCAGCAGCAGCAGCAGCAACAACAGTTTCGAGTATGATTTATGAGCCGAGCAATTGCAGTTTGATTAATCACTGCACACAATTTGATGGCAGTTAGTGTGTTTGATATTCAATATTCACTCACACGCGTAAATATCTCATTTAAATGGAGGCACGCTCTCGCTCTCACTCCTACTCAAGCGTAGGCGCAACAGGAGAGAGCGAGAGCACAAGTGTGATCAGACTTCTGTTGTTGCTCTTTGCCTTGCTTTCGATTTCTTTTACACTCAAGTGCCGCTATGCGCGCTCAGCTGCTATTGGTTTTGCTCACACTGCCCAGCGCCGCTACCTGCCTGCCCATGTATGTGTCTGTATGCATGTGTGCGCTCAGCGCTATTGGCTTTGCTCACCACACTGCCCATCGGCAGTGATCAATGCACACAGCTCTGCTTGCCCATTAACATTTCGATAACATATGTATGTAAAGTGTAAATAAGTGCAATCGATAACAGCGTCTTACTCTTAGTACGCACTTGTACGCTGCACTTATGATAATCTCACGACTCTGCCGAGGTGTCTCTAGGTTAAAGAGAGACCTTCAGTGGGCCACAGACCCAAAACACACACACACACACACGAACGCGAACGCCCCCTTTGTGTGTTGGGCCCAGACGCGGCAAAGATTTTCCCTTTTTTTTAACACTCATTTTTTCGCTCTTGCATATCAAATAAAAAAATAAATAAAAAAAAGGCGCACAAAAATTGTGGCAAGTGCAAAGTAAAAGTGCAAGCACGTGCATTATGCAAAAACATGCATAAATACATACATGTGTATGTGTGTGTATGTACATACATACATACATACATATGTATGTTAACATTAACAGTGCTCGGTGTATTTGTTTTTCTGCTGCTGCCAGAGTAGACATTGACCTTAATGCTGCTGCGTAGTTTACATACATGTTATGCATAACAGCGTGTATGTATGTAAGTACTTATGCCTAGCGCAGCCACCTTAGCGAGTGCTTGATTTTTCTGTTAATTTCCAAATCAAGAAAATACCTCTGAGCAGCTTATTGTTTTTTTTTTTAAATATATTCCCGTTAACCGGTTTCTGCTTATCGCAATACCATATCACACACACACAGACATACGCACACATTAACAAGTTGATTGAAATTTTCATTATTTATTATAAACTGAATCCAGCCACTCACACACTCAACCAGTTTTCTATCTGTGTGCTCAATCTGTAACTGGTTGCGAGAGCTTCAATGCCATTTTCTCTGCTCCTCTTCTATTCTCTGTTCTCCTTTGTGCTTCTCTCTGCGCCCAGAAGCATGCAACAGCTTTGCCGCCCCGCATAATACTTTTTGCGCCACTTGTTTTCATTGTGCCAAAAGTATGCGCTCCACACTTAACTAAATCAGCGAAAAGAAGGAAAAGAAGAAGAATAAAAAAGAAAAAAAAATGTAAATAAAGTCTCAACGCATTCCGAGTTGTATGGCAGCGCTGAACGGGGAGGGAGGTGCGTTTGGTAGTCTGGCAACGCCGGAAGCAGGCGCGGCACGGCGCGGCGCCTTTGCCAGGTGCCAGGTGTAAATGCAGCAAGTGCAAATGAGGCAAATTTCAAAGTCAAGTTTACACCACGCAGCAAATGTTTTGTACTCCAACACGCCCCCCCACAGCACCACCTCCAGCTCCACTGCAAAGCTTATTTCACGCTGTTTATAAAGGCATTCGCTGTGCGCTCTCGCTAGAGTTAAAGATGCCAAGTCTCAACAGCGCCCTGCATCTAGTTAATGCTACTCTGTTAAGTTTAACAGCAAACAGTAATGCACATGATGAGAGCTGAAGACATTTGTTTATTACATTCAATGAGCATGACAAAGGCATACAAAGACCTACATATATATTTTAGATATTATTATATTAATATTAAATATATTTAAATACATTTAAAATGTATTGTGTTCATTTTTATTGAATTTAACATATATTTAACATTTATCGAATATATTCTAGCCCAAACTATTTATTTTCTGCATTTAATTTCATTAAGCATTGCACATTTAATATAAATTGTTTCTATTTGTGTGGCGCGCACTGTGTTTGGCAACCGGTAAATGCGATGCGCTTCGCGCTTTTATTTTTTTGCCGTCTCTGACTTTCCCACGCCTTTATTACATACTTACTCGCTCACGCTCTCTCTCACTCTCTCTCTCTCTGTCTCGCTCTGGCCTATTTTAAATACATATGTTAAGACTTACAGTGGAGGAGGGGCTACAGAGGCGTCGCTATGTAGGTAAGTAAACGAAAAAGAGAAAAAGCAAACAAAGCGTAAAAAGTGCAGAAATAAAAATGCAAGAATTGTTCTAAATCTGCTGGGAAGGAGGCCGGACGAAAAGTGAAAGTGCAGAAACAAAGAAAGCGCCAAGTGAAGAGGTTGCGAGCGCAAAGAACACAAAGAGAGGGAGAGGGGGAGAGAAGACTGCTTGTCAAGTGTGAAGAGTTGCAGGCATCAAAATAACTGTAAACGCCGTGGAAGAACGAGCTGACAGAATTGAGAATTGTCGCCAGAGCAACAATAGGAATGGTAAATTAATTTGTATGTATGTATGTGTGTGTATGTATGTACATACATATATTTAATCTATTTAGTGAACGTGTGTGTGACGTGCTCAGCGCATGTGTTGCTCTTTGTAATTCACGCAAAACAAAAAGAAAAAGAAGAAGGAGAAGGAGAAACTTTCATTTGCCTTTTTGTAATTAATTAACAGTTGCCCGCTGCATGAGCCGAGCAAATCCGCAAGGCAGCAAGCGTGCGCCTGTATGTATGTATGTACATATGCGTGTGTATGAGCACTCGAGTATATAGTGAATGCTGTCACATGCATGCGCGAGTCCTGTTAGTCCTGCAATACATAAACTCGCACACACACACACATGTACAATATGTATATGCTCTCACACTCACATGAGCAGCCGTTACAAATTGCTTGTGTGTGTGCGAGAGTCCACAGTACATGTGTGTGCGTGTGTGTAGGGGTGAAACGAGTTCCATGCGGATAAACACACATAGCACACAAACGTGGGCGTGGCTAAAATTGTCCCGTATGCTGCGCTCTGCACGCTACTCCATGTGCGTGCGAGCGAGACGCATGCACTCGCTTTAAATAACTCTCCCAAAAAGCGTTTGACGATTGTTTCGTGTGAGTGTGTGCGGATGCATGTGTGTGCGTGTGTTGGTCGCTTTACTGCTTCGCTGTTATGCTAATGCAGAGGACACTAGAGCGGGACAGACTACAAGCTGTGCGATGTGTGCCGTGATTTGCGTTTATTGTGAATTTATGAAATGTCCGCATATGCATGGGGTTAGATAAATAAGTGAATTGTGAAGCACGAAAACTAATTTATCTAATCGCCAGCCGGCTATAGCTGTACTCTATTTTTGCCAAACTGAAATATCTTTGTATGAATTTTAGTCGAATATATGACAAGCAGTACTTGAATAAATCACTCAGCCTTAAGACTTAATTTCTTTTTTAATATTGCGCCAAATCAAATCCACGAAGTTGCAAATTTACGCCGCTATGAGCTGTTTCCGAAAAATTCCGAGAGAGTGCGCTGCTGTTGCAAATCAAAAGTGCGTTAACAGACTCTATTTGTCGTTAACAGTGGCATTTAACAGCAACGCATTTTTGCGTTGACTGCATTGGCATTGTGTTATTTTATTTTTATTTCCGTGAAATTCATTCATAATTCTCAGTTTTGTGCAATGGAAACTTGATAAATGTACATTCATTATAAGTGATGTGCTTTATTAGTGATCAGTGATGTCCAATTAAACATGCTCGACATATATCGATTACTCGCTCTGCTGATGTCAGCAGAATATGTTAATCTTGCGCAAATTATATATGTATACTTAAAGAAAACAAAGCAAGCAGCGCCGTGCACGCTGTATATATAGTAAGTATAAAGAAAGCTAATTCAATTATAGTCTATGAAATTAGTCTATTGAATGTGAATGTGTGTCCCATAAGAGATTAAAGTTAATATTTAAATACGCACATGTGGCGGTTCGCGTTAATTTGCATAAACGTGTATCGCACGACCGCCACATGTTATCGATAGCGCAATCAGCAGCCGCCACCCTCGCATCCACACACACTCACACACACTCGCGTATTGATACTGACGACGACGTCGTCATTCCGTTTAAATTCCTCGAAATTCTTTATTTATTTTTTGTTAAATTGGCGCGTGCTGCGTTATCCAGAGCGAACACAACAAGCCTGCAGCCAACAACAGGCCCAACAAGCAAACAGCACACCAAACAAGTGAGTAATGCGCAACAAAATAACGGACACAACAAAAAACGCAGAAGAGAAAAAATGGAATTGAAACCAAGCGCCCGCTTCTCCTCGCCTTCGTGTTCGTCATGCACTTTGTTTTTGTCAGTCGCTCGCTGCCTGCATTAGTCATACACAAATTTGGAATAGTCTTTTTCACCGTTTGTGTGCGTCGTGAAGGATTCCCTTTGCTGTTCCATGAGCTGCTTTTAGTCCAGTTGATCGATAAAATCAATGAATTAACTGGAGCTTGAGCTCCGTGACGTCACTCGCAACTGATTCCCGAATCGTCGTGTCTTTGCAGCAACACCAAGTGAAGCAGAACCACATCCATGGCAGCCGGCACCACACTGCAGAAGGCCATCGATCTGGTGACGAAGGCCACCGAGGAGGATCGCAACAAGAACTACGCCGAGGCGCTGCGCCTCTACGAGCACGGCGTTGAGTATTTTCTGCACACCATCAAATGTGAGTAGACACGCCCCCTGTTTTAGCGGCTGGCTGACGGCGTTTCTTTGGCAGATGAGGCACAGGGCGAGAAGGCCAAGGACTCGATTCGAGCCAAGTGCCTACAGTACTTGGATCGGGCCGAGAAGCTCAAGGAGTACCTGAAGAAGGGCAAGAAGAAACCGATCAAGGAGGGCGGCGAGAGCTCCAAGGACGACAAGGACAAGAAGAGCGACAGCGACGACGAGGACGGCGACGATCCAGAGAAAAAGAAACTACAGAGCAAACTGGAAGGCGCCATCGTCATTGAGAAGCCCCACGTCCAATGGTCCGACGTGGCTGGCCTCGATGCAGCCAAGGAGGCCCTCAAAGAGGCCGTCATCTTGCCCATCAAGTTTCCGCAGCTCTTCACCGGCAAGCGCATACCCTGGAAGGGGATTCTGCTGTTCGGTCCGCCCGGTACGGGCAAATCGTATTTGGCCAAAGCCGTCGCCACCGAGGCGAACCGTTCCACATTCTTTTCCGTGTCCAGCTCCGATCTGATGTCCAAATGGCTGGGCGAGTCCGAGAAGCTGGTGAAGAATCTCTTCGAGCTGGCGCGCCAGCACAAGCCCTCGATTATATTCATTGACGAGATCGATTCGATGTGCTCAGCCCGTTCGGACAACGAGAACGACAGCGTGCGTCGCATCAAGACCGAGTTTCTGGTGCAGATGCAGGGCGTGGGCAACGACACCGACGGCATCCTGGTCCTGGGCGCCACCAATATACCCTGGGTGCTCGACTCGGCCATACGCAGGCGTTTCGAGAAGCGCATCTACATTCCGTTGCCGGAAGCGCATGCGCGCCTCGTCATGTTCAAGATACATTTGGGCAACACAACGCACGTGCTAACCGAACAGGATCTCAAGGAGCTGGCCGGCAAGACCGAGGGGTAAGCTACTACGATTATTGACTCAACTCACAGACAACTGACCCATGACTCATCCATCCATCCACTCAACTGCAGCTATTCGGGCGCTGATATATCGATTGTGGTGCGCGATGCGCTCATGGAGCCGGTGCGCAAGGTCCAAACGGCCACACACTTCAAGCGCGTCTCGGGCCCCTGTCCGAGCAACAAGGAGCAGATCGTGGACGATCTGCTGGTGCCCTGCTCGCCGGGCGACGCGGGCGCCGTCGAAATGAACTGGATGGATGTGCCCAGCGACAAGCTCTTCGAACCGCCCGTAACCATGGTGCGTAGCTAAACTAAGTAAAACTCCGAGACTCGGAGATACTCACTATCTTGTATCTTTTATCTGCTCTTGTGCTTTGCTGTGTGTAGCGCGACATGCTCAAGTCCTTGTCACGTACGAAACCCACTGTCAACGAGGAGGACTTGACGAAGCTGCGCAAATTCACGGAGGACTTTGGCCAGGAGGGCTAAGACGAGCCGCCCCCGGAGAAAACTAAAGTCCACGTCGCCATCATCATCAACAGCTAATTCTAATTGTTGCCTATTGCATAAACACGATGAACACGCGCCTGGCCCCATGGATCCACGACACAGACACACACACACACACAATATATATATATATATATGTTCATATATATATATTGTTTTTTTTTCATTTTTTTTTCACTCACGATTGATATTTCTATATATATATATATGCCTAGCTGATCGATCGTTGGTTTATATGGCTAAGATTGTAATTCAAGTTTTGTGGCTTGCAACACTGTCCCCCCCTCCCCCAATCTCTGCTACTGGTTGTTGCAAGAAGAAGTAGAAGAAAGAAAAAAGAAGCTGATGTATTTTTATACTCTTAATGTTAAGCGAAAAAACCCGAAATGAAATCGAGTGTAATTTATCAAATATGTGTTACAGTACGTATGTATGCAAGTGTGTGTGGGTGTGTGTGTGTGTCTCTTCTGTGTGTGTATGTGTGTTTGTGTTAAGTGTTAATGCCACAAGCGCCGCTGCCTTCACACCTGGACACCTGCCCGCCTCCTCGATCCAGCCAGCCAACCAACCAACCAACCAGACAGACAGACGAACCGAACGACAGTTGGCCAATCAACTACAACAACAACAACAGCAACAAAGCAAGCAACCTATTTTAAATGTAACCGATCAAAAAAGAAAATTCAAATTATATATATTGATGTGCTTCTCGCTGGCCACAGCGTGACCCGACTGCAACATACCCTGTTAAAAGAAAGAGGAAAGGAAAGAAACAAAAACAAACAACAAAAAAGCACATTCGAATTGCTTATCAAAATTTTGAAATATTGCCTTATGTTCTTCTCGTCTCGGTCATAAATCTTCTGTTTCTCCGTTTATGCTTAGAAATTACAAATTGTTAAATAAATATATTATGAATCTATAAGTATTTTAATCAAAATCTGAGCGATTTGATATTTGGAATTCAATTTTAAGTTGTAGAGGGAGGTCTGACAGAAGATATCTTGATATAGATATAGGATATAGGTATAGATATAGGATATATGTATAGATATAGAATATAGGTATATATATAGGATATAGATATAGGATATAGATGTAGGATATAAGATATAGATATAGATGTAGATATAGATGTAGATATAGATATAGATATAGATATAGATATAGATATAGATATAGATATAGATATAGATATAGATATAGATATAGATATAGATATAGATATAGATATAGATATAGATATAGATATAGATATAGATATAGATATAGATATAGATACAGATATAGATTTAGATTTAGATATAGATATATAAGATATAAGATATAAGTGTATGGAAATCCTCTCTTGGTGTATATAGTTTTATATAGTATATATAGTTTGTTATAATGGGCTGATCTTGTATTTCGATATAATACCCGATCTATTGATTCAACAGTCTCATGGAACTGACTTAGTGTTTAAGCTTTCCCATTGAAACTTGGCATGGAAACGTGTTTTGGCTCTCAGCTCAGCATATGTTGAAATCACGTAGATTATATTATGGTAGGCCAGATATATAGTATGTATATATGGAGCTGTGTGATTTAGTATTGGATAACTAAATTTGGGGATAAACACAAGACATACTTCAGATTGAAATCAGCTAGATCGAACTAGAGAATACTTCAGATATATGTATATATATATAGAATCCATGCCATTTATATAGTGCCTGGTATCTTAACAACTCAATTGTATAAAGTATGACTAACCAAAGCTGTAGACTCCATACACATATACAGATATCCTATATCCTATATATATATTTGTATATCCTAGTGATATCTACTCCACCCTTACCGAATAATTTCTATATATATATATTGCATATACTATATCTATATATCCATATATTCATACCCTGCATATTGAGTCAGCCCAAAAGTATGCTCGCTCTATTCGAGCGTTATCTGCTATAGAACCCTAATCAGAAATCGCGATATCTGGAAATGATTCATGGAATTGCAAGGGAAACGCTTATAAAACTGGCAAAAAAAAAACCTTTTCATTTAATCTGATTCAGCTATCGAAAGTCGCGCGTGATATTGATATTGACCAAGTCGATCAGGCAAATGCCTTGGTTCATGCAATTTTATGGTTAAGAGCGAGATGGCTATATGTAGTCAAAACAATGCGAAAATACTTGCACAAACTGTGTATGCGGGCAAGGCATACAAATCGTTTATATACCCTGTAACCCTTAGGAATAACTCAGCCAGGGTATGTTGGACTAACGGAACAGAAAGAGATAGAAACATCGGAATGGCTATAGATAGAGCGAGGGAGAGAGAGAGAGAGATACTATAGAGAGAACTATGACTCCTCTGATAGTTAGATTCAAATATCACTAAATATCGATCTATCTCTCTCCCTGGCTCTGTCTTTCTATAGGGTAGATTAGTTCACAAATGGACAATTTTTATTATATTGAACAGCTTTTTTACTTTATTTAATCTTAAAAACATTTCTATGAAAAACATTAATAATATTTAGTATTTCTAGTGCCAACTGCTTACAGGGTATCTGCTCGGCCATCTCTTTGTGTCTTTGCTTTCCAGTGCGTGTTGAAATTTGCTATCGGGCAGCTAAGTGGGTCAACTTAGAACTTTCTGCGCTCAGCGAAGCAGCGCGTGGTTCGATCTTTAATAGAGCCAATTGCTGCCTTTGTTTTCAGTTTTACCTATAAATTTAGCTTGAGCACAGGTGGGTGCTCAGACGGACGGGAAATTATCTCAAATTTACTTAAATACTCTTTTAATATATGCTATATAGTATAAGCAATTGGGCGCTATAGCTCTATATCCATAAGAAAATTTTCAACTTTGTGTGAATTTGTTTTCTATATCATATAGCTACTATAGATATTATGAGATATCATAAGAAAATTCTTGTGCCTAAGATATTTTCAGCGAATTGCTATGAGTATACATATATAGTTCTTACTGCATCAGAATTGGTTTCTATATCTTGAATTCTAAAGAAAGAGTTTGGCTAGAAATGGGACACTGATGTTTAGTTTAAGTCATAAATATCTTCAGTTTCACATGGAACTAATTTGTTATAGTATATATTGTTAGGGTAAACAGACTTCGCTATAAGAAGTTACTCTTGATACCCTGAAGCTAGTGCTTAAAGAGGGTATATGGGTTTTATTTACAGACTGAACTCGGCTGCTTATGTGTGGAAGAGGCAAAGGAAAGGCAGAGCTTAGGTATACACTATTATATTATATATGCTATATATACTATATATGCTATATATACTATATATACTATGTATACTATATATGCTATGTATACTATATACTACATATTTAAACTTAGGTATATACTATATATCAAGATTTGAGTTAATTTAGCTCTGCTGGTGCCTCTTTGTCGCCTCTGTGTAGGTATGAAATTTCATAAGATCTATGAGAACTCAAGCTAGAGAGCTGTTCAACAAAAGCTTATCGATAACGTTACCATGAAATGGGGAAAAATGATATTATAGTAAATAAAACAAGAGCTATAGTCGCCAAATTTCTTATCTAGATCATTTTATAGTGTATAATATGGTCGGTGTGTATGTTTCGATACATAAATATATCATAAATATATCTTAATAGACACTATAGCTTGTAGAGTTAGCAACATGATATAATAAGGATATAATAAGGAGCAGCTCAGGGTCTCCGCTAGTCGGTTATCCTCGTTCCAAGGTAGGGTGTCTGCTGCGTCGGCCACAATCGTTCGTCGCACTCCTCCCACTTCTCGCTTGTCTGGCTGCCGTTTAGCTTTTTGCAATCGTACGTGCTGCGCCGCCACGAGCAGCCGAAGTCGCAGACGAAGCCGAAGCTGAAGCTTGGGCCAAGCGGCGCTGCCGATAGTTTTTGGTTGGCTTCGTGCGGCTGGGCTGCGCTGCGTCGTTTCAGTTGATCTTCAGCCGCGACGCTGAGCGGTTCGTGTTTTTGCATTTCGCTTTCATTTCGTTTTTCGCAGCGTCTGCGCTTGACGCGCTGCATCTTAAGATATTTTTTTTTTTTCGTTCGGTTTATGCTTTGCGCAAGTTTGAAAGAAAGAAAAAAAAAAGCAAATTTAACAATAATACGAGTAAAAAGTGCGTTTTTGTTTATGTTTTTTGTTTTAGTTTGAATTTTGTTTTGCCTGCATTTTTCGCTGCGACGGCGACGGCGGCTGTGACGGCGACGGCGACGGCGACTGCGACTGCGGCTTTGGCTTTGGGCTGCCCTTTTTGGTGCCTTTACCTTTGTCTTTCAATTGTCTGGCTTTGCGTTTGCTGTTGTTGTTGTTGCTGTTGTTGTGAAGCGCAACTTTCACGCGCTTCGAGTGAAACTGTAAATCGAGCCCGGACACCAAAGCAGAAGCAGCAGCAACAGCAGCAGCCTCAGCTTCAGTCGCCGCCGTCTTCGCTTCGGCATCCATTGCTTATCACAAATTATTTATTAAAAAAAAAAAAACGAGAAAAAGTCAAGTTACATTTGTTATACACATATTACAGCTTTTTTTCGGGTGCCTAGTATTTTAATTGCATTTTTTATGGCTAATTTATGTTTGTTTTTTTCCACTTCATTTTGTGCACCTGCCGTTCAAGTTTGTCGCTTAAGTCTTTTGGCCACTGCTTGCACTGCTTGCCGCTCGCCATTGATATCGCTGCTGTGGCTGCAAACTCGTTTGCCTGCAGCCGCCTGCAGCATGCAGTCACCGCAAATCATTTTTACAAATTTTCATAAATAATTATAAGAAAAATGTAAAAAACAGAAAACAGAAAAAAAAATCATGCTGACATTGACACGAATTGCAGAGCGAGCGACCCAAGAGACAAAAGGCAGCAGCCAATTCACGGCTTAAAGTCTAAATCAACAAAACTGCAAACAGACAACAAAACTCAAAGACTAGTAGCAGCAGCCTCGCTCAGAGTGTGCCCAGCTAGGAGCTACCCTGCTCTAGATGGAACTAGCCGTGATATCGAACTATCAGTTACATGAGCTATATATGGCATAAAGCTATATTGTAGGTATTCTAGATAGATTATAGATATAGCTTACAGGGTATCTCTGCCGTCAGGCATGCCCTGTTCCAATTGTATTCAATTAAAGTGCATAAATTCCTTCATTGCCACTCACAAAAAAAAAAAATAAAAAGAAAAAAAACATTTTAAATTTAGTTAAACACTTTATTGTTGTTGTCGCTTTTTGAATAACACGACTCAACATCATTTGCGTGCTGTAAACGGCCAATGATTGAGACTTTATGTTGCTGCTGCTGAGCTGTTGCTGTTGCTGTTGACTGTTGACATAAGCAAGGTCGTCAGTCAATTGGGCGCTGGAAAAATCACTGTCACACATAACTTCCAAATTGTTTTTCTTTTCACTTGGAAATTGTCTCGCTAATGCCTGAACTTAGCGAGACTTACAAGGTTCAAGCACTGGAACTAAGGAAACTCACATGGCATTTCCCTATTTCGCATAGACACACAAACTAGTTGAGCCTCATACTTATTGAGCAAAATATTAAGTCATAGACCAAAGTTTACAGATGGATTTAAGGTAATCTAGGACTATCAATAAGAATTGATCTGTGAAAACTTATCTATGTATTATGAGGCCTTAATGAAGTCCTAGTGCCAGAATACTTGGGATCTCTGGAGCTATTTCTTTGATATAATATATGGCAGCACCAAGAGTTAATCTATCGAGTTTCAAATTTATATAGAGAGTAGTCATGAGCTCTCTAATTATGTTGGGCTATAATAAGTATGAAATTTTTGGAGAGATTTGGAATACCTAAGAATTGTTGAGATGGGTAGCTTACTAGGTATTACTAACTTGAGCAGTTCTAAGAAAATATGGAATTCTAGAGAGATATCTCCCTGATATTGCTTTAAAGGTCGATAAAGAGAAGTATCCTCAAGCTATATCCATTCATTTTTCTCAAGAAATATAGAAAAAGTCTTCAGGTCGATCAGTTTATGATTTTAGAGCGTTATTTTGTTAGCTTGATAAGGTCGATTTTCAGAAAAGTATCTTAAAGATAATTTCCAGATTTGATGAAAGTATTCTTATGATATTTTCCAAGCTCGATCGATAGCTCTAGAGAAACCTCTTAATGGGTTGATATTGAGTTCCATTCTATGCTCACCCAGCAACTAGAACAGTAAATTCATTAATAAACAAAATCAGTTCTCAGATCTCTCACATTTATCATGTGTCTTTCAGTTCCATTTCGCATAATTAACTTTTACTTCCTTAATCGTTTGAGAATTATAAGCAGAAATTACTTTAGAAACTTCTTCAGCTCAAGCATCCGCTTTGCTGTATTCCCCCCGTCCCCCGTCCCCTCCAGAGTTTTCTCGATTTCCCTTTGAGCTTTCTACACAAGTTTTATTTTGAAATTAAATCAACAATTATTTTGCATTATACAATTATATAGAGATAAATGTATATATAAATACAATATATAAAGATGATTGTTCTAATGCTCTGTAATGGGAGATTGAGATTGCGTATTGGGGTCGGTGGGGCAAGTGGTTTGACGGTGTCAACACGTTATCAGCCGTGGTTTATCTTGCGCTTAGGCAACCAGAGACAAGACAATGCGATGTGTAATTGGATGAATCTAAGCTAACATGTGGAGAGTACATGCGGAATTGGGTCATGAGAACACGAAAGCGACGACAGAGCCGCAAATGCTCTTGCAAATGTTTGACAAGTCATCAACTGAGCTGATCTCCACGGCAGCACCAGCTACCAGCTTAACTCATGAACTATGAAGTGGTGTCTTTAGCTATTTCAGGAAAAGCTTCGTCATCTTTAAGAAATCTAATTTTGTTGATATGCTCGAAAAGGCTGATAGATTTGATAGGATATAAGGATATAAATTGATATACAAACTTAACACAGAAGCTAATACATATATCCTTTTGTGAGCATGTGTGTAGTCCTATTCATCAGAATCAATTTGTTTTTAACATTTTAGAGCGAATTATTCATAGAAATAGATGTAATAATTAAAAAAAATATAAATAAATCTAATAAAGAAAACTAAAATAAATAGAAATAAAAATAAATAATAAAAGTAAATAATAAAAATAAATGAAATAAAATACAAATAAAATAATAATACTAATAATATAAAATACAAAAAAATAGACCAAAATTAAATAAATCTAAATAAAAGATCTCAAATTAAAAAAAAAAAACTTTAAATTAAATAAAAGTTTTTTATAAAAAATTAAATAAATTGAAAGAAATAAAAAGTAAAATAAATATAAATCAATTTAAAAATAAATAAATCTAAATTAAATAAATGAATGTAGGAAAACACTAAAATAAATAAAGAAAAAAAAAATAATATTGATTTAACAGAAAAATAAATTAAAAGAAATGTAATAAAAAATAATATATGTACATATGTAAAAATAAATAATAAAAACATGAAAATGATAATAATAAATTTAGAAATAAAATAATAATAAAATTTAGAAATAAAAAAAAAATAAAAGTAAAAATGAAATAAATGAAAATAAAATAATTAAAAATAACTTATATTAAAATAAAAGTAAAAAAGTTAAATATCATAAATTAAAATAAAATAAATTAAAGCAGAATAGTTAAAAATAAATTAAAATAAATAAAATCGAAATAAAATACAGTTAAATATGATAAGCAAAAATAACAAATATTTTTTAAAACTAATGAAAAATAAAATAAATTAAAATAAAAGTAAAAAAGTTAAATTTCATAAATTAAAATAAAATAAATTAAAACAAAATAATTAAAAATAAAATAAAATAACATAATTTAAAATAAAGTAAAATAATTAAAAATAAAATGAAATATATTAAAATAAAAGTAAAATAAAGTTAAATATCATAAATTAAAATAAAATAAAGTAAAAAATTAATTAAAAATAAAAGAAATTAAACTAAATTAATTAAAAAAATAAATTAAATTAAAATAAAATAATTTAAAATAAAATAAATTAAAATAAAAGTAAAATAAAGATAAATATCGTTAATCAAAATAAAATAAATTCGAGTTAATAAACACACTTCAACAGTAATTGTTAATATATATATGTTATATCTAACTGATTCAATTTCTAAGGAATTGCAATTTGGTTCAGTATCAGAAAAGCCCAGAATCAAGCTAGTACTGTATTATATATACATATATATACATATATATATATATTATATCTAACTGATTCAATTTCTAAGGAATTGCAATTTGGTTCAGTATCAGAAAAGCCCAGAATCAAGCTGTACTGTATTATATATACACATATATATATGTATATATATATATATATATATATATATATATATATATATATATATATATATATATATATATATATATATATATATATATATATATATATATATATATATATATATATGGACAAGTAATAGAGATATGCTAGCATATGGCTTACTTCGCTCTGGCTCAGCCCACGCTTTCAAGCTGCCCACTTGACCTGTTCTCAGTTCTTTGATCTCTTGCATCTCTCTCCACTCTCTCGCTCTCTCTCTCTCTCTCTCTCTCTCTTTTGCTCTCTTTCTCATTTTGGGCAGCAAATGGGCCACAACTGTTTGGGGGCCTGTGAAGCCTGACTTGTGTATGTGGGCCCCCAACCTAAAAATACAGAAAAAAAGTATGTCGTTTGCCATTGCTGCTGTAATTGTTATAGACGTCGCCGCTGTTGTTGTTGTTGTTGCTGTTGCTGTTGCTGTTGTCGTCATATTGCATTTTACCGTTGGCTGGGTTTTACACAGCCAACATAGTTTGATTTATGGCGCATTGTCTTTTGGGCTAGCCTCAGCTCAGTTCGGCTTCTGCTTCTTGGTTGCATGCGCTGCATGCGCAATGAGCTTTGTGGAAATTCTTGTGAAAAGCGCAAGAGCAGCAGCGACAGCAATAACTAATATTAGAAGCGGCTAATTGTATACAGCGAAAAGACCTAACAACAACAGCCACTAATATAACGGGCGGAAACTTCATGCGCTGCTGATTTTCTTGTTGTTGCTGTCCAGCGCCCGTTGACTGCCTCCCTTTAATCTACTCATTTTTTTTTTTTTACTTTTTGCTGGCCCCGCGTAACAAACAGGAAACTATTTAGCCGCTGCGGCTGTCATGCGAAAATTGGCTAAGGAAATTTGAACATTTTTCGTGTATTTTTTTTTTGTTTGGCTGCGCGCCAGCGACTGCAAGTTCGTTGCTTAAGTCTTTCGTATTGCAAGCGATTGCTGCCATTTAAATGGCACACACGCACACACACACACACACACACACAGCTAGATAAATCAATCAAAAACGATTGCCCAAAGCTTGGACACAATGCTGAAGCATTGTTTTCCGATCGGCCATATAAATTGGTCAAGAAGGTGTATCGAATGGTGGAGTAAATGTTAAGAAATCCCACCAGCTGCTGTTAATTTGCAAACTTTATTAGCTCTATTTGGGCTCTGTAAAGATATATGACTATATTTTGTATAGTATATATAGTATATATGTTTTCTAAATTGCTCAATTCGATTCAGTTTGGATCGTGATTGTCTCTTGTTGCTGCTGTTGTTGGGAGGCGAGGCTGAGCGCTGATCTGGAGTTGCTGTGGCTCAGTTGCAAGACTCTCATAGCAGGCTTGTATCCTATCGAGGGAGGGAGAGAGATGCAGATAGCTGTTGCTGCGTGTGAGCGGAATAGCTAGTGAGGCCATTCGAACTGGCTTTGAGAGTCCGTGAATGAAGAGAAGGCGGGAATTCTGGCAAGGCACGTTGTGAAAGACAGCACAACTGGATATAGGCTTGTAATGAGAATGGAAGTGGAATAAATTGATATATATATATATATATATATATATATATATATATATATGCATATAAATATACGTATTTTATATGCATATGTCATATTGTATACATAAACAAATCTCTTCTGAGCAATTGAAACAAATTTGTTTACTTTAGCAGCCAACTACTATATATTTTCCAGCTGCAAAAGACTGTGATTGCCTGATACGCCTCGCAGCATATCAATTATCTCGAGTTCACTCATAGACTTAGTCAGCTTTTGGCATTTTTGGCATTCTGAAAGCTGTAAAACACTCATGTATATAGTTTTCAATCTGCCACGCCCCCAGAAAGACACTTGTAAGCATGCATACACATGTCTAAGCTAAGCGCCCTCTCGCTATTACCTTGGCACTTCGGGTGGAAGTCAATGGAAGTCAGTTATTATATATCTTGATTATTGTTATTTATTTATATATTTCATAAATGTTGGCTTAATTTATATTAATAAAAAGCAGAATCCAAATCCTGAATAGTATAAGAAAATGCAGCTTTCGACGGGTCTTTAACTGGCTTGCAGTTTGAGTCTAGCCAAAGTTGCTGAAATCTCGTTGATTTTTTGTGCATTTGAGATTCTGTAAGATTGAGATTAATCTTGTTTTTAGACTAGTGAGTTTTACTAAACAGCCAGCCATCTCTATACACCTGCTACACCTGCCTCTCTTGCTCTGTCTCTTTCTCTCACTACTTCTCCCGTCACAGCTTTTGTGAAGCTCTTTAAAGCTGTTTACTTGATGCATTCCTGTGGTAGCTTAAGATTAAAGCTTTAAGGAAATTGCTGACACATAAAAAGAGCTTTAATCTTTATAGGGGAGAATAGGGAGAGAAAGAGTGTATAATATAACTATGATATTTTAACTGTAATTTATAGTAGCAGAAATCGCTTAAGGGTATTGTTGGAGAAGTAGATTTAGCTTAATTTTTTAAAGGCTTTTTTCTAGATATTTTTACTATTTTTTGGTATTTTTTTTCAGTTTCGTTTTCATTTTAATTAAACAAACTTAGTTTCTATATTTGGTTCTATAGACTTTTATATGACTTTGTTGCTTAGTTTTCTCAACTCTTTCATTTTCGATATGAATATATATTGTCTGATATAGCTGGCGCCTTTGCAGGGCACTCTCACAACTAGTACGCTCTCGTTGCTTGGCATTGCAGTTTTCTTTTGGCATGGTTCGATTAGCGTCTTCGGTTTTGTTTTCTCTTTGAGAATGGACGAGCTGCGCAGTTCTGGGCGAGCGACTTGGCATGCCCATCCATCTGCCTATCCACTATATATATATATATATAATGAGCAGAATTAGCCGCAAATGCGAAAATGAGTGGAGGCAAGTGGCAATTGGCAGCTGGCAACTGGCAACTGGCGGTGTTTGAAAGCGGACGCGGCACCCAAATTGGGTTAATCTCTATTTGAAAGTGACTGACGAATGGACTAACTGACAGCCAGACGGAGACTGAGGCAGACATCTTAAGCAGAAGTCGTGCGAAAGCCGCTTTAGAAGCATTATAGCCAGATACTTTCCATTTTGGCCATTCGTCTTGGCCGAGGCTTGCGCTTTCCCAGCGCGACAAATGCATCGATCTCTTGCTCTACCTCTTTCTCCTCAATCTCCGCTCCCCTTGATCCCTTTAGCTGTACTCTTCACGCTTTCCACGACGTCTTGTGGGTGGCCGCAACTCCATTGCCATTGATTGATGGATCCGTCAAACAATTGCAATTGTCTCCGCTGTGAATGAACTTCAATAGCTTCGGAAACCATACAACTCCGACTAGCCAGCGAGTCTTAACCGTCTTATTAAAAGGTCTTATAACAGTAATGTGGCTTTAATTCCATTGTCATTGTCTGAGCCGACAAGCCATTAGCGTTTTATGATTAACATAATATCAATGAATGTTTTTATGTCAGCTTTGGCTTGTTAATAGGCTGGCAATGCACTGCTTGGAACTGCTTAAGCTGGACATATACTTAGCCATGTTAAGTCACTGTTAGGCGTGGAAAGCTATGTTAGCTTAAAGCTGTTAACTTTTTAGATGTAGTCTGTTTTAGGATCCCCTGCATGTAATGCGGAGCTAGTCCTTAACAGAACATGTTAACAACATAATGTTAACTGAAGCTAACATTAAGTTAACATTTTTCAGTCATGCATAGAAAGTATTCAATTCACATAAGTCAACGAAGAGTTCTGCTTGGCAGCCTAAGCTGGCTCCAAGAGAGGCAGAAAGAGGCAAAAGTGGGCAGAGACATAGATCCAGAGTCACCTGATAAAGAAGTTGTTCATGCACAAGGCTGTGTAGCGGGCCGACCTTACTTTTGACTATCTTATCGGTGACTTGTGCTCTCTAGATTAGATCTTATTCACATAACAAGAAACCAGCAAGATCTTCCTCCATTGGGCTCATTTGTCTTTTAGTGAAACAAACGCCAGTTAGGTAAACTCAAGTTCATTAGTTAGCGAACGCCGCGTTTATTTGCTCGAGTTGTGGGGCTTGCCTAATGTTTCGACATGGATGCTAATTGATAAGTCACAGCGCCAACGAAAGTGAAGCTTCGTCAATAGCTCAATGAATCAATCAAAATACAGTTTTCAATGTTGCTGCTCCCAATATTTGGACTTGGCGCTATCATCGCTGCTGCTCTTCGCGACTCTCCAAAACTTTTCACTTTCGTTAGATGGCACCCAGTCTCGGTCACAGTCTCCGGCATAGTTGACTCATGTTAAGTTTCTTCTTTGAAAATTAGCTATAGAAAAAAATCAACAAACTCAACAGCAAAAAAAAAAAACTTGATGACAAGAGTTGATTTTCTGAGCTGTTTTTTTTTTTCGAGTTGAGTTGAGTTGTTGTTGTTGTTGTTGTGTTATTTTTTTATGTTTTGACTGCCGTCTGCTGTTGACCCAAATGTGCACATTCAACTTCCAATGTTCAACGTTTAACACTGAATTACACTGGCCAACAAAATATTGAAAAAGAAAAGAGGAGAAAGAGACGAGATAGAGAAGTGAGAGAGTAGAGTAGTAGAGTATAGAGTGATACGAAGGGAGATAGAGTACGAAAAAGAGAAGAGAGAGAGAGAGAGAGAGAAAGAGAGAAAAAGAGAGACAGAGAAAGGTAGAGAGAAACAAATGAAGGGAGAGTGAGAGAAATGAGAGAGAGAAAGACAGAGAGTAACACGGAAAGAATACAGAGAGAGAGAGAGAGAAAGACAAGTGGAGAGAAAGAAAAGGAGAGAAAGAGAGAGAGCGAAAGAGATGGAGAAAGAGAGAGAAGGAGAGAAATGAAGCAAGAGACAGAGAGAGACATAGACGGAAATAAAGAAATAGAAAGAGAGAGAGAGAGAGGGAGAAGGAGAGAGAAAGAGAGTAAGATTGAGAGAGAGAGAGAGAGAGAGAGAGAGAGAGAGAGAGAGAGAGAGCTAGAGAGCACAGAGATAGAGGGAAAGACACAGGGAGAAAGAGAAAGAGTACTTGATCATATTTTCTATACATCGAATAAATACTACTTTGTAGCATAGTGTAATATCTGCGTGTGCTGGCGCGCCTGCGCTTGTTAATGCAATGTTTGACTTTTAGCTATAGTTACTTTTATTGTTTATTGTTGTTATTGTTATTGTTGCTGTTGTTGTTGTTGTTGTTGTTGTTAGTGTCATTTGGTTAGCTGGAGAATCAGTGAAGCTGACGTCAATGGGGTCATTGGCCCAAAACGCTTAGCGCACATCCTGTCAGCGAACCGGCTTATTATACAATATGCAGACGACTAGACGACGACAACAGCAACAAGTGCAACACCTATTTAGCTAAACATGCAATTGATAATTGTTGTTGCCTCCTGTAATTGCAGGCCACACAAAGCAAAGCTCATAAGCAATCAATCAACGGCAATCAGCATCAATCACAGCGTGAGCAACTGTCGCAAATTGGAGCTGCTGCTGTTGCTGTTGGTCAAGTGAAAGCTGCGACAACAACAGCAATTGTTGGCGCTGTCGCATGCTGCTGCTGCTGTTGCTGCTGTTGCGTCTGCCACATAATTCAATCAAGCAGCAAAGTCAACGCCATCGCCACCGACGCCCCAGACGCGGTTCATAGAGCGGCCGCGCACGCCCCTCACAGCCGACGAGCAACAGATCGCATCGACAGCGGCAACATCTGCAACTGCTGCTCAGTCAGTCAGTCAGTGAGTCAGAGAGACGCAGACGTCGCTGCAGACGCCATTGGCCGTGGCCAGGAACCAGTCGCCAGCGACCAGCAACCAGTCACGACCGCAGCAACAGTTGCTGCCGTGACTGCGACTGCGATTGCTGCCGCTGCTGCTGCTGCTGGCAGGTTCACAAATAAGTGAAAGTGAATTTGTTTATGGTGTATTGCTATTACCAAAGCGAAAGAGACATAACACCGAAATAAAACATAAACCAAAGCGACGCAGAAGAAGAAGAAGAAGCGCCAGCAGCCGAAATCATAGACCAACGCACAACAGCAACGCGAGCAATGCAATTGTAGTTGGCACAAAAAAACATAAAAACTAAAGAGTAAAGAGACAGAGAGAAAGAGAGAGAGAGAGAGAGAGAGAGAGAGAGAGGAAGAGCTGACAGAGTGTGTGGTTCGTTTAGAGCTCTCAATGCTAATTGAATAATCTCTGGCATCAGCAACAATTGCCACTACAACGACAACAACGACAACAACAACAACATGCAACATATATGCCTAGCGCTGCCGCTACTGCTGCTGCTGCTGCTGCTTGACACTGGAACTAGTGGTAAGTAGACACAAGATCCATTAACTAATTGAACCAGACACTCACACACACACACACACACACACACTCACACGCACAGCTCTTCTGCTAATTGATTTACTCTGTGCTCTCAGTCTTTCAAGTCAACTCGTGTGTAGGCGGCACCACCACCCCCTCGCAAGCTTTTTGGGGCGGAGTACGCATCTAGTGCGTCGCTCAGTGGGTGTTTCAATTCAATTCAATTCAATTCAATTTCAATTTCAATTTCAATTCGTTTCGTTTGGCCCCCGACGAGTTTCACTTGACGATTTTTGCCATTGAGCGACGCGCAAAACACTTCACAGATTGCACAATCGCCATAAATGCCACACAGACACTCGCACACACACTTACACACACTCACACACACACCTGCTCACAGAGTGTGTACACATGTAATCGGAAACAGTCAACAAGACGAAGAAGCGATTGCAATGCCAAAAACTGACAAAACTTTAAATGGCAAATGAAAACAAATCGAAAAACAACGAAAGCGCACCTAAATACAAATCTATATATACATATTGTATATATTTACTTAACACTATGTATCTACATACATATGTGTACAGTTATGTTGCTGTATGCATTCCATAGGCATCTTTGGCATTCATTTATACACCTTGACTTCTTTATCCGTACCTAATGTCTCTATCCGTATTCACCTCTGCAGAAGCATCATATGCTTATCCGTTTGCAGTATTTCTATTCGAAGATCTCTTTATATATGTCTACAGCTATGTCTATTCCTTTTTCTAATAATATCCCAAGCATATTTCTCTACCTATTACTCTCCCGTCTTATCCCATTCCCTCTCCCTATGCCCATTCCAATCCATATCTCTTATTCTTATTCCACTGACTATCCCATATATATTTGTAACCTATCCCTATTCCTATCAATATACCAATTACCTATCCATATCCCTACCTTATCCTTATCCATATCCTATCCTTATCCAAACTTGTATGCCTTTCGACATTTCCATTTCTAATCTTCTCTCCATCTCCATAACTATCCTTAGCTCTCTTTAAATTGTTGTCCCTCTCCAAATTATCCTTCTCTTCTCTATACCTATCCTGACCTCAGTCCCCATCCTTTTTTTATGGTTTCTTGTCTTTATCTTATCTATATCTATCCCTTTACCTCACTCTATCTATATACCTATCCTATGTTTATCTAACTGCCTATTTCTATCCCTATCCACTCTGGGATATCCTTTCCTTGCCATGGCTATGCCTCTGTCTGCCACTATTCTTTCAGTCACCTTTATTCCTCTTTCGCCTTCATCTTTTACTATATCTCTCAATCTATTTCTATCTTAATGTTTATCGCTATGCATTTCTACTCTATATGTCTCGGCTTTTGCACAGATCGCTTTTCCTAATGGCTATTTTCGTCGGGCCATAAGTTCCGCTTGCAAGTGCGCGAAATGTCTCAGCGATTATTTTAAAGCACCTGTCGCATGGGACATGAGCGTAAAGTGCTTTGCCATTGTCGCTGAACAAACTTGGGATGCATTTGGTTGCATAAGCTGAGTTTACCCGATTGATGAAGTGCGCTCAGCGTTAATGTAGCTCAACCAGAGCATTAGTCACAGCTAAAATGGCTTATATGATCAATAATCGTTAGCGAATTTCACTAAAAAAAAAAACAATTTACAGATTTATAGGCATAGTTGGATATATATGTTATAGATCTCAGTGTAGGGGCTTATATAGACCAGTCTATAAGTTCTACGCTCTCTACGGAAGGCGACGCACTTCTGTTTGCATTCAAGCTCTTCCTGATTGCCTTGTTTGTCACTCTGAGATTCTCGATCGCTTGGCCCATTACCAGATGACTATCTTATGCATATTTATGGCCGTTTGGCAACGCGTGTGGCATGAGTCGGGGCGTGGACAGTTTTATTTTCGTTTTTGATTTGCTGCTAGGGGCACTAGACGCTTCTCCCTTTTGGTTTTCGGGCGCTTTAGAAACGCAATCACGCTTCGGTAATTTATCAGCGCTTTCAGCCAACAGCCAAAACATACAGCTATGCGGCTCTATATATATATATATAATTTGGCTGACTTGTGCTGGGGTTATGTCATCCGCGCGTTCCCAGTTATGGCGCAGTGTCTGAAAACGAAATATGGAAACAAATTTTCACGTCTGCCATTCAAGAAATTCCAATAGGTTTCTGCTTATTTATTTTTTCACTCATTATTTTAATTAATTTTTTTTTTATGGGCTTTAAAAAATGTCACTAAAAATTTCCCATTCGCGAACTTAATTAAAATTTAAAAAATCTGAAAATATAAACAATTTCCAAGCTATTTACTCATTTATGACAGCTGTTTTTGGAGTTTTATGCAGTATTTTTTTTTTTAAATTTTTCTAGCTAATTATTATTTAACTCTATTTCCCCATTCTCTTAGTCTCTAAATATCTGTTGATTTTGCCATTTTCTTTGGCTTTTGAATCTTTTTCTTTTTACAGTTTTTCCTATGCTCTCCCTTTCGCTTTCTAGCTTATTCATTCTTTCTTTTATTAGTTCTCTTCTGTTTTTCTGTCTTTATCTCACATTCCGTTTGTTTAATTGCATTCGCTTTCCTGGCTTTTATAATATACTGCCTTTCTGCGCGATTCTCACAATATGTTAATAGTACTTTTCATAGATCTAAGCTCTAATGCTCGCAAAGCGGAGATCTCCTAGCATGGATAGCATGGCAAATGGGAAAGAGCAGTATTTGACACAGTTTTGCTGTTAAGATCAACTAGTAAAGGCGTGGCAAATTGGAATAAATGCCTCAGCTTTAGAGCTCAGCTCTATCAACTTTACATGCTTGAATTTCGGAAGATTATCGCTGAACTTTTTTTAAGATTAAAGTATAATTGATAGGATTCGCTCAAAGTATGGATGCCTATATAAGTCTTACTAGTATTTTGCTGACCTCAGATCGTTAATGCTAATCGAAAGCAGTCCTAAGTTTGCTTTTTAGCCTCAACGGTCGCAGCTACTTCCCAGTTTCTTAACCCATTACTTTCGATATATTACGAATATTTATAGTTATCTATATTTTGCGGCGTATTGTGATTGCTTTTGGGCGCACGTGCGCTGCATGCGGAGTCTCTTATTGAAGTGATTCATCATAAGCGTTTCACATTAACAACTTTGATTATTCATCTTTTTGTTTGTCTATTTGCAGCTGCCACGCCCACATCGTTGCGTTATGCAAACTTCACGGAGCTCTCCGAGGCGGTGCAGGCCTCGCTGGTGGAGCACGAGCGGCAGCAACTGCAGCGCCAGTCGCTGCATGGCCGAGCCAAGCGGGCGGTGAAGCGCGTTTGCTATGGGGAGCTGGGCTGCTTTGAGGATTCGGGTCCGTTTGCCTATCTGGAGATGCTGCCCTCGTCGCCCGAGGAGATAAACACTAAGTTTTATTTCTACTCGACGCGCCAGCGCTCCGATCGGCCGCTCATGGAGCTGTCCTTCTTGAATATGACGGCGGCGTTTGCCAAGGCAAAGGCCAAGCGCGAGTCCGAGACTCCGCCAGCCCCAACGGTCACAACCAGCGCCCCGGCGGGCACAGCGCCTGTGCCCGGCTTGAGCATGAGCACGGAGAAGCCGATCGGCACGGGCAACAGTCCGAAGAAGCAGCCGCAGCCCTCCATCGATGACCTCGAGGGCTTCGACGAGCTCTCCGTGCGCGTCATTGTCCACGGCTTCGGATCTGCCTGTCCGCACGTCTGGATCTACGAGATGAAGACAGCGCTGATGGCTGTGGTAAGCAGGGACGGGGCATGAGTTGAGATTTAGTTGCTAAGGACTTCAGTTTGTCACTTGCCCATATCTGGTATAGCTCTAGTTTTTGAGCGAGAACGAGAAAAGGGGAAAGTTATGTTATTGCAGACTGTTGTTGCTGGCTCGTGAATAAGTATCTTGCAGTCGGTACTGCTCGACTATGGCATACTTACTTTTCTTTTTATATATATTCAGTTTTAGATATTATTATCCAGCAGCTATAGATATTGCTATAGATCCTGTTATAGAGTCTTAGATCCTGCTAAAGATCCAGTTAAAGATTCTGTTACTGGCTCCTGTTGTAGATCCTGCTTAGCACCTCTTACAGATTCTGTTATATATCGTTTTATGGATCCTGTTATACATTCTGTTATTGATCCTTTCATAGATCCTGTGTTAGACCCTTTCATAGATTCTGTTATACTGCTGTAGATCCTGTTGAAAATTCTGTTATAGATCCTCTTACACATCCTGTTGTCGATCCCATTGTAGATCCTCTAATACATCCTGTTATAGATCCTGTTACATATTCTGTTATATATCCAGATTCTATTATATTACTCACCTCATTCATATCTCATTCTCCACAGAGCAGGATTACCTGATTAGATCCTGTTATAGATACAATTTTAGATTCTGTTATAAATTCTGTTATAGATGCTCTTATATGTAGATCCTGTTTTAGACCCTTTCATAGATTCTGTTATAGCTACAGCAGCATATAGCTATAGATCCTGTGTTAGATACTGCTATAGATAATGTTATACATCCTGTTGTAGATCCTATTATATAGCATGTTATCAATTCTTTTATAGATCGTCTTATATATAGATTCTGTAGTCGAACCCATTATAACTCTTGTTATTGATCCTGTTATAGATCCTGTTACATATTCTGTTATATATCCAGATTCTATTATATATTACTCACCTCATTCATATCTCATTCTGCACACAGGAGGATTACCTGATTAGATCCTGTTATAGATACAATTTTAGATTCTGTTATAAATTCTGTTATAGATGCTCTTATATGTAGATCCTGTTTTAGACCCTTTCATAGATTCTGTTATAGCTACAGCAGCATATAGCTATAGATCCTGTGTTAGATACTGTTATAGGTAATGTTATACATCCTGTTGTAGCATGTTATCAATTCTTTTATAGATCCTCTTATATATAGATTCTGTAGTCGAACCCATTATAACTCTTGTTATTGATCCTGTTATAGATCCTGTTACATATTCTGTTATATATCCAGATTCTATTATATATTACTCACCTCATTCATATCTCATTCTGCACACAGGAGGATTACCTGATGAGATCCTGTTATAGATACTATTTTAGATCCTGTTAGTTATTCTGTTATATATCCTGGTATAGATCCTACTATTTACCTCATGCATTACTCATTCTGCACACAGGAGGACTGCATTGTCATTTGCGTGGACTGGGAGAACGGCGCCACCTTTCCGAACTACGTGCGGGCCGCGGCGAATACTCGCCTGGTGGGCAAGCAGCTGGCAATGCTGCTGCGGCACCTGCAGCAGCACAAGGGCCTCAATCTGATGCGCACCCATGTGATTGGCTTCAGCCTGGGCGCGCATGTCTCGGGCTTTGCGGGCGCCGAGCTGCCCGGGCTCTCGCGCATCACGGGCCTCGATCCGGCTGGGCCGCTGTTCGAGGCGCAGCACCCGAAGGTGCGGCTGGACAGCAGCGATGCGGAGTTCGTGGACGTGATCCACTCGAATGGCGAGAATCTTATACTGGGCGGATTGGGCTCCTGGCAGCCCATGGGCCATGTGGACTACTATCCGAACGGAGGACGCGTGCAGACGGGCTGCTCCAATCTGTTCGTGGGCGCCGTCACGGACTTCATTTGGTGTAAGTTGAGTTGATAGCTTCCCTTTGTTCACTTTGCGTTGGGCCTAATTCTGTCTCCATATGTAGCTGCCCAGGCGGCCGAGGATGAGGAGGGACGTTCGCTGTGCAATCATCGCCGCGCCTACAAGTTCTTTATCGACTCGGTGGCTCCGCGCTGCATGTTTCCGGCCTTTCCGTGCGCCAACTACGACGACTTCCTGAAGGGCAAGTGCTTTCCGTGCGCCCAGGACGACGAGGACCTGGCCGAGGGCGTGCCGCGCTGCGGCAACATGGGCTACTACGCGGACAGGTCGACGGGCCGGGGCCAGCTGTATCTGCTGACGCGCGAGGAGGAGCCCTTCTGTGCGCACCAGTTCCAGCTGCAGATCTTCAACTCGTTCAACGACCTGCCGCTGCGCACGATTGGCCGCCTGGAGGCCATACTCGAGGGCGACGGCGGCCTCAACGAGACTTTCGAAATATCCGAGTGAGTAGAGGCCTCGCATCAATCAGCCGAATGCCTGATTAATCCTTGCACTTGCAGGAAGGACGATGCCGAGTTCTTCGCTGGCGACATCGTGTCCAAGATCATTGTGCCGCATCCGGCTCTGGGCTTCCCCACCACGCTGAGCCTGCACTACAAGTCGTACAGCGGCTGGCTGTCGAAGGGCCTGCCCCACTGGGACATAGACAAGGTGGTGCTGACGGACAGCTTCGGGCGCAGCCACTCGCTGTGCCGGCCGAGCACCAAGCTGAGCAGCGGCAGTCCCGTCCGCATGCGCCTCCAGGCGGGCAACTGCGAGCTGGACAACCAGGACGACTACGGGGCGTACACCACCACCCCGCCGCCGGGCTCGCTGTCGGCCAGCACGGACGCACCAGTGGCCGACTCCAGTGTGCAGGAGTCGGGCCTGAGTGCGGCCAGCGTCGACGGGGTCGAGAGTGTCAAGCAGCGCAAGGACATCTTCAATCTGGGCACCAGCTTCAAGCTGGCCGAGAATCAGACCTACCCCCTGGACCAGACGGACGAGCTGCCCTGGCAGCCCATACTCGTCGGCAACTCCCTCGACAAGGACAACAACGAGGCCGAGGCGGCCGAGTCGAGTCGCAGCCTCTCCGACGCGCTCTCGCCCGGACAGCCGCCCGCCGATGAGATTTTCGAGCCCGTGCTCAAGGATCGGCGATTAGCAGTGAACCGGGGACGCAATCTGCACGAACTCAAAGCCAACGCGGGGGAGATTGTGGAGCCGGTGCTAAAGGCGACCACGCCGCGCACCAAGCACGGCAAGGATCTGCAGCTGGCCGAGCCCGAGGATAGCAATGCCACGGCCAGCTCAACGGACGGGCCCGCCACTTCAGCTACTCCAGCTACTGCGGCTACGGCCCCCAAGATGATGGCGCAACTCTCGAGCGGCTCGGAGGAGCCGCAAACGGTGCAGCTGCTGCCCTTCCGCCTGGGCGAGCTGCTGCAGCGCGCTGAGCGCTACGCCCGGGAGACGCTGCTGCCGCTCATCTCCGTGCAGGCGCCGCGCTTCTTCGGGTTCAATGTGACGCCGCACGAGCGAGCGGGCGAGTCCCGCAAGCCACGCTACATACCGCGCTACGAGGAGGCAGCCTTCATCAACACCACCAGCAGCAGCAGCAGCAGCAGGCAGCAGCGTCGCAGCTCCGAGTCCACAGAGTCAACGGATCAAGCGGCGCGCCGCAATCTGTTCCGGCTGCTGCGCTCGGATGCGGCGCGTGGCCGCGCCGCCCAGCAGCCAATCACATCGGCAGCGCCCATGGCCAGCAGCGAGACCCAGCAGCGGGACTTCAACTACTACACGAACATGCTGCACTCGGAGTCGCGCGCCATGCGCCCCGAGGCGCCCGAGTATCGTCCCGTTTTCATAGAGCTGCCCACGTACCGTCCGCCAGTGGCCGCCAAGGCGAAGGCCATGCGACGGGCACGCGCCCAGCTAAATCCCTGAGAGGAGCTCGCTATAAAACTATATATATATATATATATATATATATATATATATATATATATATGTAAACACTATGTGATATGGATAAGCCGAGTGGGGCGTCGAGTGAAGTCTGCCTGTCCTGGCCCAAGGCCGTTGGTCCTTGGCTCGTCGAACCAAAAAACTTCACCTTGCACTGTAAATAAAAGTTGAATCTGAATTTGACCGGAACTGCGTCCACTGAGTTCCCTACGCCTTAAGTCTACCCAATAAGTTTCTAATGTGAGCAACTAAATAAATTATTAGCGTGCTAAGCATTAATCACTAGCTTAGCCTACAAATACAACTCGAGGCGTCGACTCACTTTGATCTGAAAGAACTTTTGCCAACAAGCAAAGTCCCTCAATGGAAAGCGTGCGTAAATTTGAGTTTACGATATCCTCGAAGTTGATTTTAGAGGAATTCAATACTGACATTTGCAGCGTATTCTAAATTATATATATTATCTTTTCAGATTGAGACGATGCTGCAGCTATACAGGAGAGCTGAAACACAGGCGAAGCTAGTATTTTCTATAGCTAGTATTTTCTATAGCTAGTATTTTCTATAATAATGCAAATAAAGTTTGTCATGTAAGGCTAAAAAGCCAGTAAAAAAGACGCGGTTAGTTAACAGAAAGTGAACAGAATTATGTTAGTTAACATTAAGTTAACATACTTATGTTTGTTAACATATAGTTAACAGAGATGTGTTATTAGCATACTTATGTTAGTTAACATTGAGTGAACTGAGTTCTGTTATCCATATGTTAACTAACATTTTGTGCCCTTCTGCTCATTTCTGTTATAGAAAATGTTATAGAAAATCCTTTTAATATTAGCTCTGCCTGTGTTCCAGGCTCTCCTTAGTTTACGTGCTTATAGCTGCAGCATCGTTTCAATCTGAAAAGATTATAAATTAAGTAGAATACATTAAACACAACACAAGAACAGCCCATATAAATAGACAAGGACGGCAATGTTATCACTTGCTGATATCTCTTCAGAATTTCAACAACTAATTTAAAAATCTAGAAAAAGCTGAATAAAAATGCTAAAAACATGGAAAAAAAGCTTTAAATAATTTGAAGAAAATTTGCTATATATTATTTGCCAAGTCAAATCATGAACTGATATGATCACTAAGAATGTTAGCCACGTCTTTAACAAGGCAAGTCGCTCTCAAATCAAATGATCGAATGGAATGAGTTCATACTGCATATAGCTTGCAGGAATATACATTTAAAGCTTCAACTCAGGAGATCCCTTCTGAAGCCTTCTGTGCCTATCAGCATTGGCCACAAACTTTTAGTCCTTTTGTGGAGTCGTGTCCTTGCGCAAATAAAACTTCATCGCTTGCATTTTTAGTTGTATTTTTGTAAGTTGTTCTCTTTAGCATAATTTATTTTTATATACTTTTTCATTTAATTTGCTTTTATGTTCATAAAGTAACGTGTGTCTGCTTCTGTATGTGTATGTGTATGTGTCTGTCTGTGTGTGTGTGAGTGTGTGTCTGTGTGTGTGTGTGTGTTGTACTTCGATTTGATCTGCTTTCTCGACTGATGCCTTTTATTAGTTTGAATGTATTACATTTATCTAACATTTGTCGCTCCTAAGCTGCGTTTCATTTCCAATTAGCTTACAAATTTAACATGGCTTGTAAAAATGTTTTCAGATTTGAAAGTCAAATGGTAAATTTTGTGCTTGCTCATTTGGTATTACTGTGTGTGTGTGTCTCTGTGTGTGTGTAGCTCTTATTGTTCTCTGTGTTGTGTCTGTTTGTATCTTAGTTTCTTTTTGTTTTGTTTTCTTCATATTTAATATATAATAATTTTTTTGTTTCGCTTTTCTGTTTTGGTTTAACTATTTATAAAACATTTCACTTTTAGAATCTTAACAACTTTTTTTTTATTTATTCTTGCTTACTTTTTGTTTTTGTTTTTTTTTATTGCTGCGGCGTATTTATTTGTTGTTTTATATATATATTATAAATATATATAATATATATATATTAATCTTTTTTTTTTCATTTGTTTATATTTTTATTGTGGTACGCATAATTTACATGGATTTTCATTTTCTTCTTTGCGATAGTTTCGCAATTTTCCTTTTGCGCTGTTTTCCTATATATACATATATATAGATATATATATATTTTACTTGTTTTCTCTTTATTCTTTTATAACTATTAAAAAAAATTGGCTGTTGCTGACGCTTGAAACATAATTGATTTTGCACGTGTTCTAATACTTTTCTGTATGTGTGTGTGTGTGTGTGTGTGTCTCTGCGCTGTGTGTGTGTGTATGTGTGTATATATATATATATTTAGATCGTAAGTTAACTTATGCATAATTATCATAATTAGTTTTGTTTTTATACCCTTGCAGACATTGTATAAGTTGGAACGAACGGAATCTGAATGCTAGTGAATCTGAAACAACTGGAAGTGGAACACATAATGTAACGAGCTGAGATACGAATTTATAATTTATTGAGAATTCACAGATATTTTTTTGTTAATTATCAATATTTCATTCCGCTAAAAGGAACTTCGTTGGAACATGTGGGAACGGAACACATTTAATCTTGTTACAACATAAATCAAATTTAATTCTTTAAGGAAATTAATAGAATTTGTCGAAACAAGTGGAATCGAAACACTAGATACTTCATTGCAACAAACGGAATTGAAACAAAATGTTCTACTTGGACATATCTGAAAGAATATATACAATTCGGCCTGCCGAAATAGTTTCTTTGGGCTTGAACTAATTGAGCTTGATATCTGTTTCATATTCAGTGTTCTGTTTTTGGTATTTTTTTTTGGAAATGAATAAAAAACAAAAGAAATGAATCAAAAATCTATCAAAATTAACTCTGGGGCGTAACTGGCTGGGAGTTATACACACATGGCTAACATACACGATTATCTGTCATATATATATGTATGTGTGTATGTGTGTGTGTGTCTATGTGTATATAGTATAGTTGCTTCCTTGTTTATGATTCGAATGCCATTTCGAACGCTGCGCATATGTATTTGTATTGACCTTGTTCTCATTTATATATATATATATATATATATATATATATGTATACATATAACTATATACATATATATGGGTATACATATAGTATATTTATCTTTTGCGTTGTTTGTTTTTCTTTTGCTTTTATTCCAGTCTTCTTTATTAATGAATTTCTAAACCAAATTTGAAAATAGACAACGCAAATTGACAACTTTATTGGTAAGATTTATCTCGTATTGTTTTTCCTCTTTTTGTTTTTTTTTTTTGTATAAGTTAGTATTTTTGGTTGTTGTTGTTGTTAGCATTATGTATTTTATTGGTAGTTTGGTATTTTTTTTGTTCTGGGAAATTGTTACTTGATAGCAAAGCTCAGCTTGAAGGTTGCAGTATTAGATTTCATAATGATTATTATAAGTATATTTTGTTAGTATTTTTGGTTTGTTGTTCTTGTTGTTGTTGTTGTTGCTGTAGTATTATAAATAGTATTATAACAAGGATTCGCCTATTAAACTAAGATATATATATATATAATTATGCTGCTGCGGCTGGCTGAACTCTTATCATACTTTAGGCCATAGACTAAACGCTCTCTCGGCTATCGGAGAAGCATAGTTTAAGTATTTTATTTTAGTATTTTTCTGTTTGTTTCCTCTTGGTGTTTGTTGTGTTATATTTAAACTTAATTATTTTGGCAAGTTTAATTTCCTTTTCCGCTTCTTGTTTTATATCTCTTTTATATATATATATGTATGTTTTATATCACCTTTGTTATGTCTGGCCTGGCCAAGTTTTAGCCCAGACAAACGCATTTGTCTCGCTCCCACTCGCTCGCTCGCTCGTGCTAACTCACTCGCGCTCACGCTCTCGCTCTCGCTCTCTCGCTCTGTCTTTTTTCCGTTTTTGTTTTTATATATTTTACTACTTAGTAAGCCTTGTCTAGCATTAATTTACTTGGTAAAAAAACAAAAAAAAAACATTTCTTGCATGACTTGAAGACGATATGTTTTTATTTTTGTTTGCAATTTACGTTTACGTGTAATGTTTATCTTTATCTCATTCTCGATATATTTATTCATACATATATATATGTATATTATATATATATATATATATTAGTTTTAATAATAATTGTTATGCATATTATATGTATATCATCATTGCTCTTTGTTGTTGCTGTTGCTGTTGCTGTTGTTGTCTCTCCTGCTTGCTCATCGTTTACTAATTGATTGGCTTGACTGCACTCGTTTGATCTCAGGAACCGAACCAAAGAACTCACAAAACGAATCACAAAATCAAATATCAATATATACATATATATATATATATATATATAGGTGTACAAAAAATACACGAATGGGCGCCCAAACGGATACTTCAACTTTTGCTTCATATAACTAAATAACTAAATTTTGCGTATCGTATATTAATTGTTTTCAGTTTTAGTTAAGGCCAAATCAAGTATACGTCAAAATGTTCTCTTTACTTAATGCAGCTCCTCTCCCATTCGTATTACGCTTCAACTTCATCTTCTCCCTCTCCCTCTCTGTCGCTCTAGAGATCAGCTCTGCATTTGCTTTAATCGTTTACTGTGTGCGTGTGGACGGTATTCAAAGCTGTAAATTGATTTGATTTATTTTACTCTCTTGTCTATTATCCTGTTTTTCTTTTTCGTTTTCTTCTTCTTTTTTTTTTTTTTTGCATTTTTACATATTTACATTATTTTGTTGTTTGTTAAATATTTCCTTTTGTACAAATATTTGTTATTTTAATTCTTCTTAATTACAACAAGCAGCAAATCAATAAAAACTCTGTTATTCAGTCGCAACATACTACAACTAATATATATATATATATATATATATATATATATATATATATATATATATATATATATATATATATATATATATATATATATATATATATATATATATATATATATATATATATGCTTTGCGTATGTTTCAGTTTAGTTTAATTTGTTCTATTCGTTTTGTCGTGAGATGTCTTTTACCATGGTCCAAAAAGTATTTTTTTTTCCTATTTGTTTTTGTTTTTCGTTCATCCTTTTCTGAGGCTATATTGAAAGCAAAGCGCATTTTTGGTATTTTCTTTGGGGATAGTATTTTCTATAAAGTGGCTCCTCATCAATTTCATTACCGAAATATACAGTTATCTGTTACAGGAAACGGTGTAGTTCATGGAAGCATACGAAGTAGATGAAGATCTCGAAAAATTTGAATCCAAATTAAGTTGTTTCATTATACATATATTATATATATATAGTATCTAATATTCTGCGTGTGTATTGACTAGAATCATAAGAGGTGCCACAAATTTCATACATATATACATATATAATATATATATATATATATATATATATATATATATTTTTTTTTTTACTTATTTTTTGTTTGTTTTTGTTTTTGTTTTTGAGCTTTTTGACAAAAGTTGAAGTCGTTAGTTTTGAACGTGAAAATAATATATTAAGGATAGACGATACGATATTGGAAAGGAAGATAAATTACACAAGAACTCTGAACTCATAAAATGAGACATTCCTCAGTTTTGGTTTGCTTCTTGTTTGGTTTGTTGCTTTTGGCTAGACGAAATGCAGATAGATAAGATCTATTATAGTGTGAGACATAAAGGATATACATATGCATAGAGATACTGACTGAAGCGAGTTCTAATTCCTAATTGTGACCTAGATTTTTGCTTAAATTTATGCTAGAAGCATTTCATTTCATATAGAGAATTTCCTTGTGTTCTTCTTTGTTTGAGTGGGGAAGGCGACGTTTGTGTTGGGTCTGCTGGAAGATCGACGGCCATGTATTGCCGTTTTCTCTGGTATTTTTAAAGGGTATTTCGTGTGTGTGGTGTGTGTGTGTGTTGTTGTTGTTGTTGTTGTTGTTGTTGTTGTGTAGCAGTTTGCTAAATTTAATTATTGTTTTTGTATCGTTAGCAGCTTTTCTTTGTTGGTTGTAAATGTTTTATTTTGTTTTTTATTTTTTTATTTTTATTTTTGTATTTTTTATTTTCTTATTTTTTGGTTTGTCTATTTCTATATATCTTGTTTTTCTTTTATTTTATATATATACTGTATATATATATATATATATATATATGTTCAGCTTCAGCTCCGACTTACTTATTTACAAAATAGCAGTTTAGATCCGTTATATATGTATATATGTATACATATATATATTTATATACCTATATATATGTATAATTCTTTGCTTTTTTTTTTTTACTCATTTTAAACTTAACGGCAGTTTTGATGTTTTAGCATTTGTGTGTGTGTGTGTGTTAGTGTGTGTCTGTGATTGTGTATATGTCTGTGTGTGTGTGTGTGTGCGTTCAAAGGCGAATGAGTTTCGACCACGCCCTCATTCTCTAGCATAACCTGCACCGACTGGCATAGTTTGCAGTTAACTTTTCTGATATTTCACGTATTTCAGTATTTTCAGTATTTTTGCTTTGTTTGCTGTCCTTAAACGTTGTCAAACGGAGGCAAATCCAACCCTTTTCCATTCCCTCTTTGTGCTGTGTCCCTCCGTTGTCCGTTGTCCTCCTGCAACGTTTCACTGGCTTTTGCAGCTGGCACACCTTCAACTAATCTCAGAGTTCGCTTTGAGGACGTCGCCAACTACATTCGCTCTTCGCATATGTTTTCTGTTTTCTGTTTTCTTTTTCTTTTTTTTTATTTTTTATTTATTTTTGTTTGTTTTTTGCTTTGCCATAGTTTCTTCGTTTTTGGTTTTACTAATATTTGACTAATATTTAATAATAGAGCGTAATTTAAAGTTGAAAATAAAATTAGCAGATATTGTATGTTTGTTGTATGTATTGTTGCTTTGTTGTCTGTTTTGTTTGCTTTTGTTTTCGTTTCTCATCATTTTGTTTTTCTTTTTTGTAATCATTTTTATTTTTTATTATTTTTTTAGCTAGCTTCTAAAGAAAGGAAGAAACTCCAATTAGATTAGACTACTAAGATAATTCTCATTTTGTTTTTTTGGTTTTTTCTTGTTTTCTTGTTATTTTGCCTCTTCAGCACTCTCTTCGTTTGGTTTGGTTGACTATAACGATTGTTAGTTCTTTAATTGCTAAATTTGAACATAGGTATTAAGTTTTTCATTTATCTGTGTATGTGTGTGAGTGTGTGTGTGTCTCTCTGTGTGTGTGTTTGATGGTCTTATTGAGCAGCTGTGTAAATTGTGGCTGTCGAATTTGAGTTTATTAAAAAAAAGACTATCGCTAATTCGACTTGTAGCTACTTTATCTGTATCAAGCCGCTGCACTGAGTGTGCCTGTGTGTGTGTGTGTGTGTGTGTGTGTGTGTATCTGTGTGTGTATGCGTGTTTAGGTGTGTAGTCTGTTTTACAATTTGCTGGTAAATTTACAACTACGCTGCTTATTATAATTATTATTATTATAATTATAATTATTATTATTATTATTATTATTATAATTATTATTATTACTTTAATATTTATTTCATAATAAAATTCTAGATTAGACTGCTTTTGATGACGTTTCTGGCATCCAACGTAACATTTCACTGCGCAAGTTTCGTCTGTTTTCCATTTGTTTGACTGCGAGCAGAAGATAAACACAATTAAGTAGATAAACCAATCTGTGGAGTATTTCAATGACATTAGCTGAACCAGATTCCATGATATGAAAGCTGATTGATAATAAGCTTAAGCTTCTCGTTTCCTATTGACTGAGCTTTAATCTTGATCTAATTACAATTTGAATCAAAAAGTAATCGAAAATGAAAAGTCGGCGACTTTAGTTGAGCAAGCTAAAAGCTTCTCGCTTTCAGCTGACTGAGCTTTCAGCTTTAATCTTTCACAATATAAGCTTTGAGCAGCTTAAAGCTCGCTTGACAATACACTTCAGATCAATAACAGACAATCAGCAAGCTTTAAGCTTTCCGATACCTGAAAGCACTTGGCTAGTGCTGACAGAACGGTAAAGGTTATAAGATATTGTAGAATTTAGTGAAGAAAAAGGCGACTTTTGGGAGCTTCTTGATACTGCAAGTTTGTTGCTCTATAGTCTCATAGTCTTCTTTATAGTGTTGTTAACAATACTACTTTGCAATCTACAGTTAGTGTCAGTGAAATTGTACAAGAAAGAGCAGCTCGCACTCACCTAGTAGTCAGACGTCGGTCTCAATACTGACGGCCATCGCGTTATTATGCCTTAACTGTAAGCTGTTAGTGCTCCTGAGGCCGTTCTGGCCGAGTTGCTGCTGCTGCTGCTGTCCCGGCTGGAGTCCCTGCTGCTGCTGCTGCTGCTGGAGCTGTAGCTGCAGCTGTTGCTTCTCAAACGATTGCTGCGTTCTCAGAAATGGCACCATGTGGCGGCCCGTATGATCAGTCAGACCTGGCGTGGTTGCATCAATGCCATCATCTAAATCCATAATGTCCGACGACGATTCGGAGAGTGAGGATTTTTTCAAATGTTGACCTAGTATCGGGAGTGGCATGTGTGTGTGTGTGTGTGTGTTTGTTCGTGTGTATATTTATCAGAGAGGGCGCGTTTATTGGGAATGATATAGAAAAGGAATCGATTAGCATTGTTTTAAGTCTCAGAACACAAATGGGCGAAGTTTAGTTTTTCTTTTTCTTTTTTGATATATCTTTTTTTTTTTTTTTTTTTTTGGTAAACGTTTTTTGTTATGGTAGTAGTTATATATATGTACCTAGTGCACCAGGTAAATATGAACAACTTGTAACGTGGTTGAAATTTTGGCTCTGCATCTCCTCCTGATCCGTTTCGCGGTGATAGAAGTAATTGAAATTACTGACGATAACCGGTACCGGCAGTGCGATTGTCAGCACACCAGCGATCACGCACAAAGAGCCGACAATTTTGCCCCAGAAGCCGACGGGCCTATTTGGTTAATCATTTTGTTTTTTGTTTTTTGTTTTTTTGGGTTTTCATTTTCATTTTGATTTTTCATTTTTCATTTTTGCATTTTTCATTTTTGCATTTTCATGTGCATTTTCATTTTGGTATTTTTTCGTTTTGGTTTTTATCATTTATCATTTCATTCATAAGGCAATATTCATGTATTCGATTTTTGGTATTCATTTTCGTATTTTCGGTATATTTTGTATATTTAAAGTTGGTATTTAAATATGCAAATTTGTTTTCGATTCGATTCGGTATATATAAATATATATTTGTTTTGCATTATAGGTTTTTGTTCGGTCAGTAATGGATATATATATATATATATGTGTATACATATAGTTTATGTATACATATATATATATATTTTTATGTATTTGATATTCATTTAGTTTTTGTTATTATTTTTATATATATATTTTTATTTTGTTGTTGTCGATTTGGTATGAAGAAGAACGTAGAAAAAGAACGCAGTGTGTAAATAAGGTAGTATATATTAATATATAGAGATATATAAAGTAAGAAATCAAAATCAAACTCAAATATGGAAAACAATCGAACGTAAGGTTAGATCATAACATCGAGATATCTCACACAAGTTGAACACAAAGAACTGTTAGAAACGATATTCATGTGTTATAAGATCTTCAACGGAAAAGTTTTAGTACATCGAAACGTATAGAAAAAGCCAAAAACAAAACTTGTGTATGTGTGTGTGTGTGTGTGTGTTCTTTAAACTCGAGGTATTTATAGTAGTGTGTGTGTGTGTGTGATTATTGTATATATATATATTATATATTGGTATATATTTGGTATATATTGGTATGTACACATCGAAAGCAAATTGCTGTTGTTTAATTAAGTTGCGCTTGGATTGTACCGCTTGAACGATATGGAACTCAAAAAGTTGGCTAGATATAGAGTTGGCTAACAAAAAATCGAAAGCGTATTGCCAAAATGGTAATAAACAAAATGTGCCGGCGTTTGGCGTCGTCGCTGTTAAACTTGACAAATATATATAAAAATGAATATATATATCTATATATATATGTTATGCATACGCATATATATAGATTGACAGATAGAGAGAGAGAGAGAGAGAGAGAGAGTGGGAGAGAGAGAGAGAGATAGAGTTAAACCAAAGCTAGTCCGAACTGAACCGCAGCGGCTCAGCTCGGACCGGCGTCGACTTGTCGCGCTTGCAACCATCAATCAGTGCCACATCAATCAGCGGCACTGATCAATCAGCCACGCGCTCTTCCAGTTGTGCCTTCGGATTTGCAGAGATTTGCGACGAACGCTTGCAGAAAAGAGAGTTAGTAATTGGCATGATAGAGACAGAGCTATAGAACAGAGTCGGTTTAGAGTGTGTAGGTGTGTAGGTGTGACTAAGTGACTGATTGATTGATTGACTGGCTGAATGACTGGTTGTTTGATCAATTTTCTTGTGTGCTTTCAACCAAAATTTGTAGGTGCTCGAGTTGTGCCAAATAAGATGAGCGAGCAGCGTAACAGAGCGCTGTTGCCGTTAACAGCGAGCTCTGTTCGCTACGTGTGTGTGTGTGTGTGTGTGTGTGTGTGTGGGAGGGAAAAGAGTTTGGGTGAGCGTGAACTGGTGAATGATAACTTGACGGGGGGGAGGAGGAATAAGGTGATTGTAATTGTAGCAGCTGCTTCAAATAAGTATATATAACTATATATATATATATGTATATAATTAGTTAAATATAAGCGATTTTAAGTAGTTAGGCAAGTAATTGGAAAATGCTCATTCGAGTAGAGTAGAGTTAGAGTTAGAGTTAGAGTTAGAGTTAGAGTAGAGAAGAGTTAGAGTAGAGTAGATTAGAGTAGTTGGTAAAAGGTAAGCGCATAAAATCATGTCACAAATCAAAGCGTTAGATTTAAGTGTAGTAAATGGAGTTAGGCAACAAAATCGTTAAGTGTAGCTTTTGTCTCTGTGTGTGTATGTGTGTGTGTGTGTGTGTGTGTGTAGCTGACAGTTAGTTAGTATCATATGCAAATGTGCTAAGCGTGCGCCAAGTGTTGTTAGTGTTGTTGTTTGTTGTAGTTGAAGTTAACTTTAGAGAGCGGTTGGTATTTTTTTTTTTATTATATTTGATTAAATTCGTTTCTTTTTCTTTTCATATCAGTTTTTCATTTCGACTTCTTTGCTTTCGTTTTTCTTTGTTTGTTTTTCGTTTTTTGTTTTTTTTTGTTTTTTTTTTTTGCTATTTGTTTTTAGCTTAACTGCATTTTGCATTGATTTGCTCGGTTTGGTTTTGGTTATTGTGAGTTGTCGATTGCTCGACTCTAATTATTTGATTATAGCAACTTAACGCACATGCACCGGAATCGGGAAGCACAGGGAAACGGGACTTAGGAGCAGAAGCAGGAGCCGTTGAAAGCCTCAGCCATAGCCAGATAAGCCAGAGCAGTCGCTTTTCTTTCACTGTTCATTCGTTTATCATATATCAATTTGTTCATTTTGCAAGCTGTGTTGCTGCGGTTGCTTGTAGCTGCAGCAGCTGCTGTTACTGTTATTGCGCATAATGCTGTTAGCTCTTGCTGTTACTGTTACTGTTACTGTTACTGTTACTTGAACTGTTACTGTTGCTGTTGCTGTAGCTGTAGCTGGATTTTGATGTCGGCGGGTGCAGGCAGCGCTAAAGCGTTTCTTTACAATTATACTTGAAGACGAAACGAAATGAAAATAAAAAGTAAAAACCAATAAAGTCGAAACCGAAAATGAAGTACTCAACGAACAGAAATTAAAAAGCATTATAAGAATATTTAAATATATTTATATATATATATATATATTAAGAAGAGTAGCTTTACATATTTATTTATATATATATTAAGAGAGAGAGAGAGAGAGTATATATATATATAGGTTGGGTATATATATTAGGCAAAAATTGATAGCTGGCCAAGTTAGCGTTTGACATAAGCTCAGCGCACGAACAATTGTACAATGTCATACGGATCTATATATACTTGTGCATATAATATACTCATATGTACACACATGCATACATACAGAGATATATGTATGCTGTGTATATATACATCGCATGATCAATCAAGTCAAAGTTGAGTGCGCGTTTCCATAGTGCATTGCGTATGATGGGTACCAAAAGCCAATTCAAGTTTACGAATAGGATAAATAGTTGTACGATAACGATAACGACGATAATAACGGTCACAAGACACCAGCTGGGCACACTTTGTTTTCATTTTTTCATTTTTTTGTTTTTGTTTTTGTTTTTACACAACGACCATGTGGGCACACTCACCATTTGTGGAGCGGAGGGGGCGTGGCATCTCAGCTCAACATTCAGTTATTGCAGCATGTGTCGCATCAATGGATGGGGGTTTTTCAGGGGTTGGGGGGGAGGGGCTACTTGTTGTCATATATCATATTATAGATCATATAACGTATATCGTATATATATATATATATGTATATATCTTTGTTCCGTTACTCAACACTACATTCGATGGTGGAGGGCTGAACTGGACTAGACTATGATTGCAACTAGTGGGCGGGCATGTCAGTGGGCGTTGTTTATGTTAAGTCAACGGTCATGATTGACTGGCTGATTGATGGTTGACTGATCGATTGATTGATTGATTGACTGATCAATGCTACAATATACTATATTAAAGACTTAAGACTAGGCCGGACTCTGCGCTCGAGTCGCGTTACTAACCATTGGCAAACCCAACTGTAAAGCCCATGCAGTCGAAAGTTACGTACGATATATGGGAATAAGACTAAATACCAATGTGAGGAGTATTATAAAACAGATCTACTGACAATAACTACACGTGTTATTACTTAATTAGCTATGGACAACAAATACATATATGTATGTATATACTTAGCAACTAACTAAATTACAAATTGGATGAGCTTCGCTTGGGCTGTGGCACTTCGATCTATCTTTTCTATACATATATATATTTTATTTTTTTATCGTAATGTTTTTTTTTTTTTAATTTATTTTTATTTTTATTGAATAACGATTATAAAACATTTCATTTTTAATCTTAACAACATTTCTTTTTGTGTTTAAGTGTTTTATGCTTGAGTTCTTTTTGTTTCTTTTTCTTTTTCTTTTTAATTGTAGTCACAATATCTTATGATGCGTAATACTAGATTTTCTTTTCCGTTTCTTATTTTTGGTTTTCTTTTCTTCATATTTTGTTGCTGTTTATATGTATGTTTTTGCTGCATTTGCATATCTCAATATAATTGTTATATAGTTTCGGTTTGGTATTTTATTTGGTATTGCTTTCGACTATTGTTCAGTTTGCTGTTTGGATCATTTGCTTGCTGTAGGCTGGGCGGGCGATGCGTGAATGCTTTACAGAAACAAAAAACATTGCTATTGCTAATCTGGTATTTTTGCTGTTTGACATTAAAGTATTACTGGCTGTAATGAAGCTGCTGTCATTCGTGGCTGTGGCTAACTCAAACTAGTTTTACGCTCGACTAATGCTCGTTACACAAAATGAATATATGTATATGCATGCACTCGCACACACGGTTACCTCTGCACCTGCTCTCCAGGCATTCGTGCTGCCGTGCAAGGCAAAACTTAAATATGTATAAATGGTATTTTGGCAAAAGCTTTTAGCGGCTTAAATGAACGAGGCAGCAAAATAATGGTCGAAAAAAATGTTTCATTTTTAATTAATTTAATTTATTCATTTTATATACTTCGTTAATCTTTTTTTTTTACTTTTATTTTTAATATTTTTAAATCTCTATTTGCAGTCTTTGTCCTTAATAGAAATTTGTTAGGTTTCGTTTTTTTTTTTTGGTATTTTTTTATATATGTATATTAAGTTTTTTTTTTTTGGTTTTTGTTTGATAGCATTTTGTCTTTCTTGAAGCATGGAGAAGAGTGAGAGTTGTGCTTTGTTGTTGTTGTTGTTGTTGTTGTTGGTGTTATTGTTGCTGTTATTATTGGTAGTTTTTGATTTAGTATATTAGTATTTTTAGTAAATATGCATGTAAGTAGGTATATAAGTATTTTTTTGTATTCTTATTGTTCAATACATATTTTTTGTTTACTTTAAATTGTTTTTAGTTTTTATTATTTGTTTTTTGTTTTTGTTTTTTAGTAATTAAATTTAATGGAAAACTTGAAAAGATTGTTTTGGGTTTAAATCGAGAATTCAAATAGAGTGTTTCGCCTTTGCTTGTGTGTGTGTGTGTGTGTGTGTGTGTGTGTGTGTGTGTGTGTGTGTGTGTTTGTGTGTGTTTACTTTTGATATCAGCATTTTAGTTAATTTATTTCGAGAGATTATTAGGAATAGTATTTTTATGTATTGTGTTTGAGTTTATATGTAAACGTTTTTTGGTATTTTTTTGCTTTTCTTTTCTCTTTTTTTCCTTTTTTTTTGTTTAAATTAATTTGTCAATTATAGTACTTAGTTGATTAACAACGATATGTTTACTTCTCTTATAAATCTTTGTTTTTTGTTTTATTTCAGCTTCGTTTTTTTGTGAATATTTTATTTGTAGTTTTTGTAGTCGTGTCTGGGCATAGCTCCTTAAATGCTTTCAGCTGAGCACAACTGTACTCGTACTCGCAAGCATAAAAAGTACTGTTAAATACTAAATAAAATACTAAGTCGAAAAACCAATCAAATGCTTTTATTTCTTTTCTTTTCTTTCTTTTTAGCTCTAATTGCATCTAGTTCGCTGTGTGCGTGTATTTGTCTCTGTATGTGTGTGTGTGTGTGTATCTGTGTGTGTGTGTGTGTTGGCTTCTACAGTGCAGTACTCTAGCCTACATATGTTTTAACTGGAGTCTAGGAAACATTCGCGAATACATCTGAGGAATGTCTTGGACTAAGGAATGAATATGCTTGAAAAAGTCATCAATAAATTTGAATAATTTTCGAAACTGAATATCTATTGAACTCTCAAGTACTTTCTGTGCATCGAATCGTTGGCAATTTCAGTTCGCGTCCCGTCGACTCTAGTGTGTGTGTATGCATATGCAAGTATTACTAACTAGTATAGAGACTAAGTGATTTGGAGTAGAGTATAGTTTAGATAGTTAATATATATTCGTAACTGTTGTGTGGATTGCATGATATATGATATGCTACGATATCATAAACACATAAGAGTAGTTCATATACTACATATAGATAGTTAGGAGCCGAAGCTTGAGCTCTGGTGAGTTACGTTAACATTTGTATTATATGTATATACATGAATCTGTATCTGTGAGTCTGTGTGTGTGTCTGTTTCACTCTGTATGTGTGTGTGTGTGTGTCTTGTCAGTTTGAGCGCAGTTGACTTGTTAAGTATTAACTAAGGAGTTTCATAGATAGACTACAACAAATTGTACTTGAATTCAACTGACGATGGCTAAGAGTAAGAGGAAAGGTTCTCTGCACACATACAAAAACCAATTACAATTACGATTACGATTACGATTATGATTACGTTTACGTTTACGTTTACGGTTAAGATTATGATTACGATTACGATTACAATTAAAATTACATATTTACAGGTCGGATTGCAACTGTTGTACAGTTCAAAAAATAAAATACAAAACGATTCATTTTCTTCTTTTATTCTCATATATATTTTGTTTGTTTGTTTGTTGTGTTTCTTTTTTGCATATTCTTTGGGATGTTTCATCTGATTTTTCTTTGGTTTTTGCTATTCTTTTCATTCAGTTTTCTTTAGTCTAGATGAGCTATGTGAGTTTGCTGTTAATTTACAATGCGATATTGCAATGGGGCTCTTTGTCGGGGACTTGCGTTAAATCTATTTACAATTCTCAATTGTTTACAATTTGTTTAAGTTTAAGTTTAATTTAAATTTTTGTGTTTTCCCTTCAATTGTTTTTAAACATATAATAACATTTTTTTTTTGCATTTTCTTTTTCTTTTTTGTTTTTCTTTTTTTTCTGAACACATTTATTCCAAATTTTCATGTTGTTTTTTTTTTTGTTTTCTGTTTAGGCTTTATTGTTGTTCTTCTATATGTATTTGCTTTAGCTAGTTTCCTTTACTATGGTCAGTCCCTTCACTATGCTCTGCCCGGAAAATGATAATTTGCTCGCCATCCCTTGGAATTCCTTCTCAGATCCTCGCCTTTACTTTACTTTACTTTACTTTTTATTTATTTTTACTATATATTCAATTGCCTAGTTTAATTCTAAAAAAAAAAACAACCTTATTTTACACACTTTTTTTTCTTTCTTTCTTTTTTTTTTGTCTAATGCTAAAATTCTTCACGCTAAATCATAAAACTTAAGTTAAATAAGCGAATTCTTTTCTTTTTATAAATAATAAAAATTGTTTCTAGTTTCTCATTTGTATATATAAATTTTTTGTTTGTTTTTGGTTTTTTCTTTGGTGTTTTGCCTTAAAATGTCTGGAGCTTGACTTCTATTTTATAGATACAGGGTGTTCTTTTTTTTCATTCTATTTTGGGGTTTCTTTGTGGTATATCTAGATATAAGAGAGAGTATACATATATAATATATATATATAATATTCAATATATATTTAATGACTGTTTGCATTCATTGTTATTTAAATGTTTTTCGTTCTGTTTATATTTGTTTGTTTGATCCGATACAAAATACCTAAGTTGCAGTGTCGTGTCGCGGGGTTGTAAGTGTTTCTTTGAGTGTATTTACAGCAGACTCTTGGGCACGCTACAGTGCAGCCGGGCCCAGTGTTGATATGGTTAACTCATCTATTCGCTGAGCTACAAACTGAAAAGTGTTGGTGGTTCTATACATCTGGCCTGATATGAATGCTTGAAATTGTTTTGCTGTTTCTGTTGCTGTTGCTGTTTTTGTTTGGTGGCTCAATTGAACTTAAGGCTGACTTTTTCCGATTGCATAGAGCTTGCACTGTAGCGCCATCTTGATTCGTTTAATATTCATTTAGTTCAATTTCTGTTTTGTTTTCTTCTGCTGGCCGTTTGCTTGCCCAGGCCCAATCTTAAGTAGTTGGCAGCTGTTGCTTTGTGAGAAGCGCAGAGAAGGGCTCCTTAAGGCACTTGCACTTGCACTCGAACAGCTCCCCTGCTGCTTGACCATAAACCACTTTTCGGCTACTTCTTCGGGCTCCTCACACCAACAGCAGTTGACATAACTCTCAGTGCGAGTGTGTGCGAGTGTTGACATTGTTGAGGGTCTTGTATGGTAGAGGGCCTGCTCAGTCGTCTGTATTTTGCAATTTTCGCTACTCATGTGTATGTGTTTCTATGTGTGTGTGTGTGTGTGTGTGTGTGTGTGTGTGTGTATGTGGACGGTTCTCAAAGCTTTAACGTTAACGCTTGAACGCTTCTACATCTTACCCTTGTCGCTTCGCTTTACACAAAATAATTTGCAATGTGCCTCAGGATACCCTTGCTGTGGGCTCTGACATATTGTGGAAGAATAGAAGTAGCTAACAATAGAATATATATATATATATATAGCCCTCTCTCTCTCTCTGTAGATAGAGAGAGAGTTAGAGCTTAATAAATCAAATTTCTATAACATAAATATAATAAAATTATCAGCAATATAAATAATTCTTTCAATTATTTGTTTTACATTTTATTATTCACATCTCACATTTCTTTCCAAGTTTATTCATTTCAAGTTCAGCTCAAAATAAATATAATTTTGCATTATTTTCGCTTCAATATTCATCTTCATATATATATATATATATATGTATGTACGTATTGTTAAACATGTGCCTATAAGTAAGTACAGTCCGTGCAAGTGCACAGTGTGTTTTTGTTTCAGTCGACTTGTTCATGTTTTATAGATTTTTCCCTTTATAATATTTGTAATATTCTTTGGTTTTGGTAGACGGCATCCGAAATTTAATGGGCGTGGTCGCTGGTCGGGGTAGCTAGGGCCAGGGCTAGGGCTAGGGCTAGGGCGGTAGGTCATGTCACAATGTCAACACAGGCTCTCACACAAAGAGGACGAAAAAAGAAGAGAAGTATTTCATCTATTTGGAAACTCATTCCACTCGGGCTGGGCTGTGCGGCAAGCAAAGTTTTTGGGCAAATGTTTTTGCTGCTCCCGGGGCAGGGGACATCAAATTTGTGACACTTGCTGCACATAGCATGCCTATATGTATCAGTGTGTGTGTGTTATGTGTGTGTCTCAGTTTTATGTACATTGAGAATTTGTTTCTTTTCTCACAAATAGTTATATATATATATTATGCTTTATTATAAAATCATAAGAGCCTTTGCTTTCTTCCACTTTGTTCTTAGTTTCATTTGTTTTTATATATATATATATATATTTATGGATTGATGTATATGTATATATATATACTTATTTATTTTCCTAATGTTTGTTTAAGTTCGGTTAGTTGTAATTTACTTTTACTGTTCTTTGATTTTAAGTTAATATCAATTGAATTGCAGTCGATTTTTGTTGTTTTGCTTTGCTTTGCTTTGCTTTGCTGTTGTTGTTGTTCTTGTTGTTGTCTTTAGTTAATATATCGTGATAAATTGTTTGCGATAATGAATATTTGTACTTTTTATTTCGATTTTATTCGGGGGGAGTTTTAAGCAGAAGGTTTACTCGTTACATATATATATATAGAACAGCAATAACTGTGGTTTCTCTTCGGTCGGTCGGTCGGGCGGGTGGATTTTTAGTTGAGCTTTGTGGGAGGGCTGCAGACTGAGAGAAATAGAGAGAGAAACAGAGAGAGAGAGAGAGATAGCTAGAAAGACTCGAGCCTGCTGCTTTGTGGGATCAAGATTACTTTCAAATAGAACTCCGTAGTATATACTGTAGTATATACTGTGTTTGCTTTAGTTTGTCGAGTATGTTAAAAGCCTCCATATATATGTATATCATGAATTATCTGTTAATAACTATACAATTTGTTCATTTCTGATTTCATTATTATATTTGTTTAATATTACGGCAGTTTTTCTTTGACTATGCTTTTAATATACGTGACTGTATCTGTGTGTGTCAGTGTGTGTGTGTGTGTGTGTGAGAATCAGTGTTGTGTAACGTTCCAGTTTGCATAACTAGACTGTTTAGCTGCTGTGTCCCACTGTCTCCCAATGAACTGAACGAGTCTTAACTGGTTCCAACCTTGAACTAGTACCTGGCTATTGCAGTCTCTTTAAGTTGGAACTTTTAACGCATCTATTGTGAACTTGCCACGTCTTCCACCTGTCTCTGAGTGTGTGTAAGGCCTACTTGTTTGCATTTTTCTAGCTGTTGCCATATTGCTTTCCTTTACATTAGCTTGGGTCGCGGTTCCGTTAATGTCTATTGTGTGATTCAATTAGATTTAATTAGCATTTCCTTCTCTTGTTCTTGCTCTCTTTCTTTTACTTTATTTCTTTATGTATATATATAGTTTACTTATTATGGGGGTTTCTTCGATGCTTTTATGTGTTTTAATTCTTTACGCATTAAATTATTAATTTTATGTATAGTTATTTTTAATATATATACGTATATATATATATTATTTAATATTATTTTTTTTTGGTATTTTTTTTTTGCCTTTTTGTGTTTTGTTAAATTTTAAATTTTAGTTTAATTAAATTTAATTTAAATTTAGCAATAGTTTAAATTTGTTTGTTATTTGTTCTACTTAAATTAAACTTAAACAGCTTTTGTAGTCGTTTCTGGCATCCAACGTAACACTTGACAAGGCCAATCTTATACCACTTAACATCAATTTAACTGCCCCGCGATCGGTCGATATACATATATTCGATATAGTTACAGATATATATATAGATAGACATACCAGCCCATAGATGTGACAGATACATTATACATAAGGTAATACACATATACACATATATATATATTGGTAGATATATACATATTCACAGAGTGGGACATACGTATATGGGGCATATCGCGTGGGAGGGAGCAAGAGAGCGCGCGCGTGGATAGAAAAAAAAAAGAGAAAATAGTTTAATTTTTATAAAAAATCAGTGAGCTTCAATTATTTACGAATTAATAGAGAGAAATATATATAAAGAGAGAGAGAGAGACAGAGTTATTTAGCATACTATTGTTCAGTTTGATATTCATATATGGTTCAGTGACATTAGCTGCACATGACTTGAGGTTTGAGTTCGATTATCGTCGGATTCGTGTTGGTAAACGCAATATATTATATTTTCAGTGTCAGATAATGTCACATTTTGTTTTTCTTGTAGTTGAATCTGTTGCAGTGTTGCAAAATTGACCAACAAGTCGGCTTGGTATATGGCTCAAATCTCAGATTCCTATCTCAGATTCAAATCTAGTGCTGCAAAACGGAACTAGCTACATTTGCAGTATTGAAAATGTTTTGAATAGTCGTAGCTAGCATTTGATTTAAGCAGATGTAGAGCACTGCTTTATCTCACATTCAGCTAACATCATTATAATTTTTCTGTATAGTACAAAATTGATAGAAGTTTTGATATTTGTGCAAACAAGACTGGTGCTCAAGACAGAGAGTTGGAGGTTGAAAGTGAGTGAGAGAGAGAGAGAGAGAGAGAGAGAGAGAGAGAGCAAAAAAGAGAGGGTAAGGATAAAAGATAGAAAGAGAGCTCTGAATGAAAAGTTGACGCTTCGACAAGCATGTGAAATACTTTGTACATGAGTTGAGTAGGGAATCAAAGGAAACTTTTTTTTTTTTTTGAATGACAGAGACAGAGATTGAGATAGAGAGAGAGAGAGTGAGGGAGGGGAAAGAGGGTCATAGAGAAAGAGAGAGAGAGAGGGAGGGTGGGAGTGTGTGTAAGTGAGTCAAAGCGAACACTTACCCAGTAGTCAAACGTCGGTCTCGATGCTAACGGCCAGCGCATTGTTGTGCCTCATTGTGAGGCTGCTCCCAGCGCTGCCCGTAGCTGCGCTGACGCTTATTGTTGACTGCATCTGCTTGAAGCCGTTCTGCTGCTGCAGTTGCAGCTGTTGTAGCTGCTGCTGCGGCTGCTGCTGCTGCTGCTGCGCTGGCGGCGGCTGCAGCTGCATCTGTGTGGCTCCCAAAAATGGAGCTGCTCCACTGCGTCCAGGATGCGTTTCAGTTAATCCTGGCGTCGACTCAACACCATCATCCAAATCCATCATATCCGATGAGGACTCAGACAACGATGATTTCTTCAAGTGTTGACCTACTTGTAGTTTTATGCATTTGTTTAGTGTTGTTGAACGTTGTTTGGTTGTTGTTGTTGTTGTTTGGTTGTTTTGTTTTTGTTGTTGTTGTTGTCGCAGTGTTTAACAAAATTGAAAGTGTGCGTGTGTGTGTGTGTGTGTGTTTGTGTGTGTGTATAGGTACAGGTGTGGGTGTGTGTTACAGTGACATCGAGCATGGATGGGCGATGGAGGGGATGGGCATCGATGGGATCGAGTTGGATGCGGGAGTGAAGGGAGAGGCATAGGGAGAGGGAGAGGGTAATATACATAGAGAATTTTGGATGCGGTATCGGATTGTGGGTGAGATTGTTTCATTTCATTTTATTTTGATTTTTTTTTGTATTTGTTTTTTTTTTCAAGTTCAAGTTCAGGTTCAGGTTCAGGTTATATCGATATCGATAGATTTATCGATCGAATTCGCATTACGATTTGACGGAATAAAGAGAGAAACAAAAAGAAGAGAGAGAGAGAAGAGAGAAAGAGGAGATCACACATACAGTTGTAATGTATTAATTACAAAAATGCTTTTTGTTGTACTTCTTGTTTACACACAAAACACACAGTACGTGTAAGGTACGTATTTGGTAGGTCCATGCACAGTACACGGTGTTGCCAGATGCGAGCGGCCAGGTGTTGCCGAGACGCTCCGTCCACACATTTGGCAATACGGTGTGCCGTGATGCTGCCAGCGTTGCCACACAGGCGATCCACAGCTCGCTAAGTGCGGCAACGCCGACGCATCAAGCATACGTCTAATGCCTACGATTCGTTTCTTTCTTCGTAAATGTTTCTATTTTTATTCAAATTGGATTCTATTCAGTGTTCAGTAGATGTGCAGGCGACTGTGTGTGTGTGTGTGTGTGTGTGTGTGTGAAGAGTAAGAGTACGAGTGACGAGTTTACTGTATCTGAGTGTTGACTGTATCTGTGTGTATGTGTGTGTGTGTGTGTGTGTGTGTGTGTGTGTGTGTGTGTCTGGTTGGTGTGATTTAACTTGGCAATCGTCCAGTCGAATGTGATTGTGATATCGAGTAGTAGAGTGGAAGATATTCGAGGCACAGTGCACATTTCAACTTACCTAATGTACCTGGCAAATATGGACAACTAGTAACATGATTAAAGTTTTGGCTCTGCATCTCCTCCTGATCCGTTTCGCGGTGATAGAAGTAATTGAAATTACTGACGATAACCGGTACGGGCAGTGCGATTGTCAGCACACCAGCGATCGCACACAATGATCCCACAATTTTGCCCCAAACGCCGACGGGTCTATTTTTGTTTCGTGTTTGTTTTTTTTTATCGTTTATCGTTGATCGTTAATCGATATCAATTCAATTTCATTTCAGTTGGTTTGCATATCGTGTGTCAAACGAATTTCAATGCGTTTTTTTTTCGATTTTTTTTTTAATTCCAATTTTCGTTCAATTTTCCATAAATTTTCCGTATTTTTTTTTTTGCGTGTTTTTTATGTTAATTTTCGGGTGACATTTTTGTTTGGATTTTTATTGGTTTTTTAAGTAGTTGTTTTTTTTTTTTTGATATTAGGTTTATAGTTTTTGATTTGGTTTATTTTGTCGTTAAATTGATTTGAGGTATAGATATATATATATGCAGATATATATATATATATATTTTATATATATATATAAATAGATTTGATATTTTTTTTTTTTTTTAGATTTTTGTTCGTTTGTTTTGGATGATGCGAGCGATGTTATCGAACGAACGATAAATAAAATGAAAATACAAATATATAAGAAATGTAAAGTAAAACTATCGATTTTGTTGTTCAATTTTAGTTTTTAGGTTATGCTTGAGATACATTTTTCTTATATTGTATATAGATATATATGTATATATTGTTTTTACTTGGTTTTTTTTTTTGTTTTTTTGATTTCATTATAGATAATGTACGTATACAGATACGAGTATATTTGGTTATAGGCAATAGCAGTAGAAACAGTAAAACGAAATAATAGTTTAGCAAAGAGTACTCGAAATTAGGCACAACACTTAGAACGGTTAGCGTTACGAGTGGTTTTTGGTGGATTCTATAAATAATATTTATTTTTTGTTTTGTTTGGTTTTTTTTTTTTTTTTTTGCATAGGCTTTGGGTTAGGGTTTCCTTCTTTTTTTTTTGATGTCATAAGTGTTTGAGTATATATATATATATATAAATATATAAATTGCTAAGACGGCATGGCTGTCTGTCTGTGTGTGTGTGTGTGTGTGTGTGCGCGTGTGTATATACATATGCACTATAACATTATAACGGGCGAGTTATACAGGTGCACAACGTGTTAAACAGAGTGCGAGTGTGATAGAAACAGATAGAGAGACAGAGACAGAGACAGAGAGAGAGAGAGAAAGCAGAAAGTTGTGTGCTTGGCTGAGTGAGTGAGCGTGTGTGTGTGTGTGTGTTTGTAACGAAATTCCTCGTGACAGAACTACTCAAAGTTAGGCGCAACTTGTAGGCGGGGCGTGGGCGGGGGCGGGGAGGGTTAATGTTGGTTGGACGACAGGAGCATGTGGCAAGTAGCGGTTGCTCTATCGCACGAGCTGTGGCAGATTGTTTTGGCATAGTTTGAAGGCGTTGGATTAGGACTTGACGACTTGGGTATTAGGCACGGTTACGGCTGACTAACTTTGTGAGCGCTCGCGCGTGTGTAGGTGTGTGTGTGTGTCTGGGTGTGTGGGTGTGGCTGTATCTGTGTGATTGTGCACATTGGCACGGGTATTTGGCATATATACATATGTATGAGGGGCATGCAGCATGCGTTCGATAAGAGCAGAGCTAAAAAAAGTATTGCGCAACATGTGTTATTTGTATCGGTTTGTCTATCGATCAGTCGATCGATTAGCTACAGCCACGGCCAGGCAACTGCTGCTGCCCGCCAGCTTGGCATGCTGCACTATGTATATACGCAAGTCGAGTTAGTTTAGATACTTTCAACTGCAACTGTGTGTATATATGTATATGCATGTGGATGGGTAGAGTTCAGATGAGGCTATCGAGTACAGTTATCGATAACTATTTGTCTGTCTGTGTGTGTGTGTGTGTGAGTGAGAGAGAGTGTGTGTTGATGGAGTTATTCTTACGGGTTTCTTTGTTTGGGCTTTATGTGAACTAAACAACGACACAACGTTACATTGATAATGAATAGAAAAACTGATTAAATAGAGCTTTTCTAAGCACTTTTCGTTCAATTGCTTTCGCCTTAGGCAAGGGCAAGTTTTTTGCAGTTGGGGTCAACTGGAAAAAATGCTTTTGCTTAAGGCTGTCGTTGGATTGAACCATAACAGAACAGAACGGTACGCAACGCAACGGAACGAAATGGAACGGAACGGAACGGAACGGTAATTGAACACGTTGGCAACACAAGATATCAAGTAGACAGTTAGGTACATAGGCAGTTAAATAGTTGTGTACATAAGAAAAGGAAACGAAACGAATCGGAAATGAAACGAAACGAAACGAAACGAAATGGAATGGAATGTAACGAAAAAGCGCAACGAGTCAAATCAAGTTTAGCAATCGCAACTCAAAATCCAGAATTCATAACGCATAAAGCAAACAAATGTTGTAGAGTCTCCTCTTCATCGTTTGGATCAATCGAGTATTGTGAGGCTTGGTTAGTTTGTGATAAGAAGTAACTAAAAAGCTTGGCTTGGCGAAACAGTTAATAAGTAAATGACAACACTTGAGCGCAATTAGCACGCGCATTAAACAAACGAAAGAGTTGTAAGTGTAATCGAAATCAAACTCAGAATCGAAACAAACAAAATCGTAAAGTCGAACATAAACAGAATTGTAATCAGAAAAGTTAGAATTGTAATTGTATAGATTTGCATACGTCATGTCACCATATCCAACGGTGGTCATGGTAACGACGGCCCACCAAAATGCATCGGGTATGGACTTGAAGAAGGAATTTTCGCTTCCAGCTTCCGCAAAATAAACCGCTGATGAGAAGAGTACGACGCCTAAAAAAATTGATGGGAGAAATTGCTTTGCATTGGTTCCGACTCGATAAATTCATAAGCATAAGTATTTTTTTTTTATTTATCAAGTTTTTCTTTTTTTTGTTTTTGGAAATTTTAAATATATATATATATTTTTTTTTTGGAAATAAGAAATATTTGAAATAAAAAATGGTTTTGTTTATTGGAGATTCGGCTTGGCGTCCGGGCAAGTCCTTGTCTGTGATAAAAAGTCTCTGGCTGGATACGTATGAACGGTCCGGCAGGTAGTTTTTTCTATACGTTGAACTACGTGTATGTGTGTGAGTGCGTGTGTGTGTGTGGGTGTGTGTGTGTGTTTAAGTGTGAGTATGTCTGTTCTGTTGAGCGTGCTATGCAATGAGTTAACGGAGTAGCTGATGAGCCGGCTAAATAGCGGACAAAGCGGAACAAAGTTTACAACTGAATCCGGAAACGGAACCGGAACCGGTGCCGGAACGTTATGACATTTATAGTTATGGCTGCAACGCCATTGTATAGCACGCTTTTCAGTTCGTTAGACGCCTACAGAGGGAGCAATGTGTGTCAGTGTGATAGAAGAAAAATAATTTTGGACTCTATGCAAAAATAAACTGAGCCACGACAGTCCCAAGCAGAAAATAAACGAGTGGGCAGCACTGTTCGAGAGCAATTAATCAAATTCTGGTTTCCGGTGTGCCAAGCCCCTGGGTCTAGAAATATGGTGATATTACAGTCTGAAGAGCTCAACGAGAACGACAACGACGACAGCGACGACGACGACGACGACGACGACGATGACGACGACGGCCACGATGACGATGACGATGACGATATGAATTCGAGTTCAAATGTTGAATGTTTTACTTGTTGTGTGTTTGGCATTCTACTGTGGACGGTTAGTTAATTATTCTGCTTGGAGGGCATTTGGGGAAACTCAAGAACGGAACGAGACAAACGAAATGGAAGAGCACGAGAGAGAAATTTGAAGTGCAGAACATGCCAAAAAAGTTCACATAACAAAAGATCAAACGAAACCCAGAACTGGAAAGTAAAACCGAAAGAAACCAAAAAATCTACGAGAAAATAAATTAAGAAAATAATAAAAATAAACAAAAGAAAATGTAGTAAAAACAAATGGAGAAAATGATATATGAGAATATTGCTTAGATGATGAGATAAACAACGAGGACACATAGAGTGAAAGAGAGAGAGAGAGAGAGAGAGAGAGAGAGCGAAACAGACAGACAGAGAGAGAGAGAGAGAGAGCGAGAGAGCAAGAAGGAGCATGGATTACAACGAGCGATCACAACAACAAAATACGACAAGGAACAGAAATAAGGCTATACAAGGCACAGATATTACAAGAAGACACAGTTATGGATACACAGAGAATATAGTTATAGATACAGAATTTGCTATATATATATAAATATATATCCATATATATATATATAAAGTAAGTAGTAGTAGACATATAGAGTAAGGAGTTTATATACATATTTGCACAGGAAGAATATGACGGACCGAAAGGATGCCTAGCTATATGTTAAAGAACTCTTTATATCGGAGAAGATGGAAGAGAGAGAGCGAGCGAGATGAATGAATTTAGGAATGGATAAAAATTAGAAATGTAAATTAATAGAAAGGGAGAGATAATGAAACTATATGAAAGAGCTGTATTATGCAAGGTAGAGATAAAGAGAGGGAGAGAGGGAAAGAGAGAGAGGGGTATGTATAAAAGGAGAGCTGTTGGGGATCTGACAACTTGGTTGTTACTGTCTCTGATATGGCAGAGATACGGACTTGATATGAGCTTTATGAACTGTATAAAAGAACTCCTTATAAGAGCTATGGAAAGAGTGAGTGAGAGAGAGAGAGAGAGAGAGAGAGAGAGAGGGAGAGGGAGTTGTGAAGGGCTAACTTGAACAATGTCTACTTATCTTTGATATTATTGAAAAAGAGTAAGATATATATATATATAGACAGAGACAGAGACAGAAAGAGAGAGGGACAAACACTTGACATGAATTTTCATTTGAATATGAATAACTTAACGGACATGACATGACTTGATATAAGAGAGAGAGAGAGAGAGAGAGAGAGAGAGAGAGACACACAGAGATAGTAAATATACAAAGAGAGGGAGAGGACAGAATCAAGTATTCAATTTAAATAATGAAATTATAATGGATAAGAAAGAGGTAGAGGATAAGGGAGATAGAAAGAGATAGTGGGATAGATGTAGGTAGAAAATGAGATAGAAAGGAGGGATTGACAGATAAAGAGAGAGAGAGAGAGAGAGAGAGAGAGAGGGGCCGCTAGAGTAGTTGTAGCGTTATACATAAAACACGGAGAGAGCAGTTAATAACTTGGTTAGTTGAGTAGACACAAAAAAAAGGCAGCGCAGTTGTTGTTATTAGAATTGGTATTTTTGGTTGTTGGTATTTTGTTGTTGCTGTTGCTGTTATCAGTTTTGGATTTGGATGTAGATGTAAGTTGTAAGTTGTACCTCATATCACCATATCCCACCGTAGTCATGGTCACAACGGCCCACCAGAATCCGTCGGGTATGGACTTGAAAAAGGAACTCTCGCTGCCAGCCTCCGCGAAATAAACGGCCGATGAGAATAGTACAACGCCTGGGCGCAATTTCAAACAGAGATCAGGCGATAGATTAGTTTCAGTTGCATTAAATATTCTTTATATATATATATATATATATATATATATATATATATATATATATATATATATATATATATATATATACATATATGTTGAGTGGAATATACAAAAAATAATAATGATGATAATAATAATGATAATAATAGTAGGGAAAGATAGACAGAGAGAGAGAAAGAGAGAGATATAGACAGAGAGAGATATACAGAGAGAGCGAGTATATTTCAGTTAGTTTTCTGCTTGGGTCTGAGCTCGTTTTTACCTGCTGGGGGAACTGTTTAACAGATCAATATCAACATATATACATGTATATATATATATATATATATATATATATATATATATATATATATATATATATATATATATATATATATATTTTTTTTTTTTAGTAAGAGGAGGAGCCCCAAGTGTACAGTATGTATAGAGTGAACGCAAGTCGACTATGAGCGACTAGGATTTCAGTTAGATACATGACAAATTCTAGTATTTTTTTGTGTATGAGTGTATTCAAAAATATCTGATTATAGTTTGTAATATTTATTTATATATATACGCAAAGCTATATATATGTATGTATGTATATATATAGAGAGAGATAGATAGTATTGAGTTTTGTTACTTCGATATTATTCTGTGCAGAAACTATAAGAAAAAGGTGTTACGAAAAGATATATTTTGCAAGTGAATCAAAATGTTGAAACAATTGTGTTTTGCTTTTAGCTAGTAAGTATGTCAGTGTATGTCGTTTGTTTCGGGTTATACAGATATATAGATAGGTGTGTCTGTGTGAGAGAGAGAGAGAGTGTGTGTGTGTGTGTTTTACATAAATAGATCGCAAAATATTACAAATCGAAAAAAAAGGGAAATGCTCACAACGAAAGTCTTCGGCTTAGGCCGAAGCTGCAGTGCACAAATGTCGAGAGCCCGTCACGAAACTCTCCGATCTGGCCAACATCTGTGCAGTTTGTAGGCTGATCAGCGTAAGAGGCAAACGACAAGTTATCGATCTATCGATCAATCGATTTGCGAGGCCTTCTTTGATTTGATTTAATGTTAGGTTAGTAATGTTTCTAGATTGTTGCAACTAACTATAGTATCTAGTATATTATTTAGTAATCTTTTGGTATTATTTTTGTTGTTGTCGGTATTTTTGTTTTCGTTATTTTAGAGATAAACAGAGAAACTAGCTAGATAAGTACTTTGTACAATACGAAATACATACGATATTTGTAAATATATTAGTTAGTATGATATATGTATGTTTGTATATAATATATATATATATTTAGTATATACTACACTACGGCAAGGCAAATGATATACGAAATAAAAGAATAAAATAGATATGTATATATATATAGAGAGAGAATATGCATATCAATTGGGCCGCATCATCATCGTTGAGGAAATGGCTCTCTCCAAAAGCGCTCTAGAATTTCCGTTCTCTTGCGAGTTCTGTAAAGTTATTCTAAACTAGTTAATTATATATGTATGTATAGTTGTATGTAGGTATAATTAGAGATGCATAGCAGGCGCTAGTACTTAACCAACTATCCTGCCATTTGGTTTTAGCCATAAGAAATGAACACACAAATGAACAAGTAAATTATGTTAAACGAAACGATATTGAAACACAGACAAAACTCAACTCGAACGCAAACTGAGAGACCTCGCTTGAGACAATCTGGGTTGTTTTTGTTTTCCATGTTTATCGTTGCTAAGTAGGCGATATACTATATATATCATATATACATATTTAATTTTAATGGTAAGTAGTTATTGGTTAGTCAACGGATACAACAACAAACTATAAAACTAAATGAAAGCCAAAGGAACGACATCAAAAACAACGTAGATGAAGTTACGTTTACAAATACGATAACGATTACGATAACGAGTACGGTTACGATTACGATTATTACGATTACGGTTACGGTTACGGTTACGTTTACGTAATGCGAAACAACTTGATTATGTTAAAACGTGAACAACAATACAAAATATATATATATATATATGTATATAGGTAGAGTATATGTTATAAAAAATATTGGTTTTTTTTTAGTTTTCATCAAAAACTCATTTGAATTCAGATTTTCACTATGATCTCTAGTATTTCTCTAGTATTTTTGTTTTCGTTTGTGTCATCTTGGACAATGGGACGCAAAGAAGTTTGCCAATTTTAAGGCATTTTGTGCGCAGTTTGTGCAGAAGACAAAGACAAAGAGTAAACTGGATGAGAGTGTGAAGTGTTGATGATGGGAGTAAAGCAGATATCGAAAAATATAATACAGATGATGATAGATAGTTAGATAGATGGAGATGGAGTTAAAGTTGGAGTTCAATTGAGCCTTAGATACTGCAGCAAAATACGTGGGATCCTTAAAATTGCCAACGACTTTAGCGGTTGGGGCGTTCATATAAAAACCATAAAAATCGTGTTTTTACACTGTCAAAGTATATCAGGAGTAATAGACTAAAATTCGAGTACATTGACATTAGATTTGTTTTCTAGCCAAAATATGTTATAGTTGTCACACATACATACATATACATATGTATGTATGCATGTGTTTATCGATATCGATTTTACTGTTACGTTTACTGGTACCAATACTGTTATCGACTAGTTAAAAACTCTTCCGGACCCAAAAAAAAAAAAAAAACAGAAGAAAAGAAAAACAAACTAACTAAAAATATATATTTATATATATTTGAAAGAAAAAAAGAAAAACGAAGTTAATCGGGGGTATTTTCGTTTGTTGTAGTTACTATTACTTAAGCTAGATAATAGACGACAATATAATATAGTATATATGTAGATATATATGTAAATATTCGTAGCGGGTATTACACATACATCATATACATATCTCTCTGTTATTATATATGTAGGTATTACGCTCTAGAGGCGCCTAGGTGTATGGCTGCATCTGGTATTTAATCTAGATAAGCTACTCGTATTATGTAACTAAGTAGTTGGGGTTCGTATAGTTTAGTTTAGTTTAGTTTAGTTTAGTTTTGGTTTTAGTTAGGTATATAAATAGTAGTATAGATCGTATATTGTATAGGCATGTTTGATTCTTGATGGTATTCGCATGTATACCTAAAATATACTGTAATTGTTAGGTAGTAATTAGCATTATCTAGACTTGTATTACTTTAATGTATTGTTTACTTTAGTTTAGCTTGTATTGACTCATAGGGCAAGTATTCATATATATATATATATTCGCTATATATATATATATAGATAGTCCTACGTAAAAATGTGTATGGGAATTTACGCAAAAATACTGACAGACAGAAGAGATCATTCGCTTGAAAGATGATCTTCATTGCGATCTGGAGCTTTGGGGAGTTTTTTTTTTGGTTTGGATAGTTGAAATGACAAATGAAAATTGTTAAAAAGCATATAAATTGACTTAGTATATATATATACGTTCGATTTCAAATCGAATAATTTGCTTTTTTTTGTTTTTGTTTTTTATTGTGTTTTGGTATTTTGTTGTTGGTATTTTCGTGTTTTAAATAAATGGTGAGGAGTTCAAAATGTGCTGGCTGTTTGTTATGTACTTAAAGTATATAATGTATATATATATTTTTTTTTTTAAATATTACTGTAGCTGTATTTTTTATTTGGTATTTTTGTTGTTGGTATTTTAAAGCAGGGTTTTTTGTAAGAAATTTCCTGGTATGCCTAAGCGGTAAATTGGTCTGGTCTGAGTTGGAGTTTTCAGGAGTGGGCTTGTTGGAGAGTAAAGGTCGCTTGTCGTAAAGGTCGTTGTTTAGTTAAAAACCAAAAATAGTTGTAAATAGTTGTAAGATTGTATTTTGATTTTATGTTCTTTGTTTGTTGTTGTTGTTGTTGTTGTTGTAAGCAGTTAGGTGTAAAACATATGTATATAAAGTAGGTGTGTGTGTGTGTGTGCGTGTTTAGTTGTTTGTTGTTTGTAATTGGGTTTGTTGTTGGCTGCTGTTGTTGTTAACTTACCTATAAATAAGAAAAATATAAGTAAACCTAATTCCCGCATTGAGGCTTTCAGAGTTCGTCCTAATATTTGTAAACCCTTCGAATGCCTAGATAACTTAAATATTCGAAATACTCGAACTAATCGTATCACTCGTAATATTGCCAAGGACATAGCCTGATTCGATGACTTGTCCTAAAAATTTATAATTATTTATAGATTTGTAGATTGAGATGTATGCAACAGGTTTTTTGTTTGTTGTTGTTCATATAGATTGATATGTATTTTACATATATATATACATATGGAATGTACATATATATATATATGCGTGTATGTGTGAGAGAGAGAGAGAGTGTGTGTGTGTGCCACGAATTTGTCATTTCGATTTGTGTCTGGAGTATTTGTGATTGTAGTTTAGAGTTAGAGTTAGAGGTAGAGTTAGTAGTTAATATACAACAATGATTCGTACTTCGATACGATATTTGGCAAGAGCACTAGGATAGGCATTTATAGGTGGTAAGTAGTATATATATCAAGTATATTACGTAGGCAGAAGCATTGCTATCAAATCAAAAGCTGATTATATATGTATGTAAGTATGTATATGTCTATGTATATGTTCAATGTTTCTCGCAGTTGAGCACATTCATATGTTAAATATAGAATTCCAAAAGAGAAATCATAAAGTTCAAAGCAGGCAATTCGTTAATTACTTGTTAACAAACAAAAAAGAGATTAGTTTCAGAATTGTTTTTTATTTAAAGAGATTTCTTTTTGGTATTTTTTTTTGTTCTTTCCTCTTTTGAGAAACACAAAGAAAACATTAAACATAATATAAATGTTATTTTTGTTTCTTCTCTTTTTCAATATGTACAATGTACACGTTTTGTTGTGTGTGTGTGTGGGTGTGTGTGAGTGTGTGGGTGTGTGGGTGGGTGGGTGTGATTTAGCTTTACAGTTTTGGCCAAACAAAAATCTCATACCTGTGGACTGACTGGCGCTTTTGGAAGATTTAACGTATCCTCCTCTTCGGCAACGACAGTCGCTAGTGTTATAAAGTACGGAATGATGGCGATTATGTCGATAACATTCATGACATCCCTGCAGAAATTTAATTTGTTCGGACATGCGAGGAACCTGCGCGGTCGCAACACAAAAAAATAAACAAAAACAGAAAAATAATAACGGAAAATTTGTAACAACGCGTTTCGACAGATACGTCAAAGAAACACAAATACACAGAGAGAGAGAGAGATAGACAGAGAGAGAGAGAGAGAGAGATTTATATATAGAGAGAGAGCGAGAAAGAAAGAGAGGGAGAGAGAGAGAGAGAGAAAGAGACAGTGAGAGCGAGAGACAAACATATAGTATGATTAAGAGTAATACAGTGTGCAAAAGAAGAAGCAAAAAAAGAAAACGTACAAATATATTACATATATATATCAAGATGTTCTATCCATTGTATGAGAAATTTATTAAGATCTAACTAGATATTGTAATAAATCAAACAGTAAATCAATAATTTAGCCAAACTTAATGATCTTATAGTTGATGTCCGTTAAACGTTTCTTTAGATTTCTTGGGTTCTCTTTAGGTTCAAGATGATTCCAACAAGTCTTGGCATAGAGATCAAGAATTGCTTAAAGGTAAGTTAATATAGGTTAAAAATCAAAATAATAAATATGATTCAAGCTCTAAGATGCAGATGGCAAGTAATGTAACCCCCCCATTAAGTTGTGTAAAGCCCCCCGCCAACGATTCTAAGTCTTATAAACTAGTTTATCGCTAAGTTTGAGTTCGGTTTGGATGTTCATTCATACCTGACAGTTAGTTCAAATGTAAACCAAATAATACATAACGTTTCTATAAGGAAGAAAGGATCTGTGATGTCAGGCACCTCGTCTTCCTCGATTTTTGTGCCATTTGTTGTTGTATTGAACACCTGGAAGACAAAGAGAGAAAAACAACCGAAAAAGAAGAAAATGTCATAGAATATGAATAGCAATCAGAGCAGAGAGAGAGAGAGAGAGAGAGAGAGAGAGAGTTGAGGTATATTCGAGTTGCCATGCTCGTCTCGTACGTACCTTGTAATGCTTAAATTCGGGCAATGTTTCTAGACAAAATATAACAATTGATAGCAATATAACAAATACACTAATTATGGCTACAACTCTGGCGGCTTGCGAGCTCTCTGGGTACTCAAAGAGCAGCCAGACTTTTCTTTGTTTCTCATTATCCGGTAATGGTCTTTCTTCCTCTTTAATAAAGCCTTCATCCTCTCTGTATGTGAAAGATAGTAGAAGATTAACGCTTGTTAGCAATATTCATATATGTATATATGTTATATATATATATATATATATTTGTGTATGTGTGTGTGTGGGTGTTGAAGCTTTTCATTTGGACTTGTCTTCGTCTTGGCCCTAAGCAGCAGTTTTGGTTTGGCAGCCAATTGGGGAGCTCTACGATTGCAATAGGCTAATGAAAATTAATCGTTTATCGTTTATCGCTTATCGATAAGTCGCAAAAGCAACAACATAAGCAGTTCAAGTCCAAGTTGAAATGATAATCATGAATTTGAGGTTTAACTTTGATACGGTGCAAGTTATGTCTACGCTTAGCTTCCGGCTTGTACTCGAGCCTCCTCTTCTTCTTCTTCTTCTTCTTCTTCTTCTTCTTCTTCACCATCATTTTGATCATCTTCGTTCCGGTTCTCGCTTGGGGCTTGAACGACGCCGGCCACAGTGCCCCCCTTTTGTTGCCGTATGAACAAAATTTTAAGCTGGTGGTCAAGTGATTAACAAGTGATTCGACAACGGCCTCGAGCTTTCATACACTCTCGTCGTACGTTCTATTGTCACTGTGCAGCTGTCGAGTGTGTGTGTGTGTGTGTGTGTGTGTGTGTGTGTGTGTGTTCCCTTTGTTTAATTCAGTTCGCATGAAAGCCACAAAGTATGTAAAACGTTCAATAATTGCCTACTGAAGTCAATTGAATGGGAAGCCACAGATTTCAATAGGTAACAACAACAACGGGCCATAAGTCTGTGGGAGTGTGTGTGCGTGTGTGTGTGTGTGTGTGAGAGCTGTTTCTCGTTTCGTAAATTGCTCTTAATATGCACACACTATTGCGGCTATCAATGTGGCATTCGAATAGCAGAGCTTAGGTAGAGGGAATGCAGAAATTGCTTTTTGATTTAAATAGATTTGTTGTTCCACCTTTTAAAGGAACTACTGTGAAATATCGCCTATTTATGTTCTCAATTACTCACTCTTCGAGAGCCTAAAGGGCAAAGGAGGAGGTTTGGCAAATACATATGTAAGTAAGTAGTATAATAAAAGGTGTGTCCCCCAATGCATATCACGTTTCATATGATAAATATGCTCCAATATTGACTGTTTTATGTGACGTGTTTGGCTTAGAATGATTTATGTTCCATTCCATTTTCCATTATATTAATGTACAGTCTGCCTTATGGTCAAATGAAATATAGTGAAACGGCTTGTTTCATTTACTATGTTTCATCTATTTTAAGTATTACTCTTTATAAATCATGTACGTAAAGTATATAGATGCCATGTTTCATTCCATTCCATTCCATTCTCATGATTCATACCATATTTCAAATGTCTCTATTTATATATGTATATAATAGGATATGCCATGTTTGTACATGTTCCATTCTCATGTTTCATATGACAAGTTTATAAGGTATACATCGTGTTAGCATGTTCTATTCTCTTGTTTCATATAGTAAAAAAAACTTCGTTTCATTTGCCATATTTGAAATACCTCGTTTTACCATATCATATATCAAATGCTGCACATGAATACAATATTTGATGTTTTATGTTCCATTCCCATGTTTCATATAACAAAAATATATTGTATAATATATATATATTATATTTGTCTATGTCATGCGCCATTGCTATGTTTCACATGTCGTAATACGGATATTTGTGCCATGTTTCATTTCCCATATTCCATATACCCCATGTCAATTGCTAGGTTAATATGCAACACTTTCAAGCGGCATTCATAGAATAGATAGTTAACAGAGCTTTTTGATACATGTGTATACATATTATACACTGTCGAGAAACCTACCACCTCCTAACACCTTTTATACCTGTATTATATTCTATATTTATTCAGTAATTTGTGTGTGCAGAGGTGCAAAGTGGAGGGAGAAGGCGAATTCTACGCAGCTAATCCGATTATTCATATATGAAATACTATTGCAGTTTCTACGGATTACATTCTAATGTGCAATATGCTTAATTGTAAGTTCGTCTGTTTGTGTGTGCGTATGTGTGTGTGTGTGTGTGTCTGTTTGTTTTGTTGTCTTGTGTATATGTCAGGTAACTACGTGCCGTGTTGCATGCCTTGTGGGAAAGGAACTTGGTTCAACAATTAGCTGCCGCCAATAAGCAAAACCAATTCGCCATTTGCTGCACTCGCGCTGTTTTGACTAAATATTCTTTCGCTTTTGTTTTTCTTTGTTCTTTTCAACTGTGTAGAGCACAAGTGGGAGAACTTGAGGCGAGACTGCCCGACTAGCAAATACTTCGCTGGCATTAAAAACTATATAATCTATATTCAATTGTTTCTTGTGGAGGATATAACAGATGATATAACATTCTTTATTATTCACTAGGAAAAGTTTTTACGCTAGTTGCAAGATTTAAAGTGAAACAAAAGCTTATTCTTAAATAATTTTTAAATAAAATATTTCTAGAAATGAAAGAATTGTAAATAATAAAGAGAAAGGCATAGTTATTGACTAGACTAGGCTCTAGTTTCCCTTTAGTTCCACAATAGAAACGCAAATTCTTCCAGTATTTAGAAGTTCATTTGGCCACGCGCTTTGCCAGGTATTTTTTAGTCGGGCACTCTCAACTGAAGTATGCTCACTTGTTTCGTTGTATTTTCATAAATTGTTTTGGAATTTTTGTGCGTTTTTGTTTTTGGTTTTAGGTTTTTGTTTCTTGTTTTGGGGCAACCGGCTTACCTGAATTTATTAATTGCTTGATCACCTAATTCATAAAATTTTATTTCTTCACTAAATACGTCTAAAGGGACATTGACCGGTCTCCGTAGTCGGCCACCTGTGAAGTAAACGCAAGCGAATCGTAATCGTGTTGCATGTGTGTGTGTGTGTGTGTGTGTGTGTTGATGGGCGTGGCATAGACAGAGTTGTATGTTTAGTTTGTTGTAATTGGTATGTGAAATGCGGGAGAAGAGAAGAGTAAAAGCGAAAAGACATTAGAGAACTGTTCGAGGGAAGTTCGATGGCACTTCAGTTGGCATTCCACTGGCTTGGCCGGCTACTTACCACTCTGATAATAGTATAAAATCGCATCGAAGCTCGGACGACTACGGTCAAAAAAATATTCATTTCTAAGCGGGTCAAAGTACCGTAATCTTCGAGCTGGATCCCCAAGCAGTGTGTCCGGGAATTGATTTAGCGTACGCAGTTGTGTTTCAAACCTTAACCCGCTTACCTGGAAGATAAGCATTGTGATATAGGTGAAAAGAATATTTGATCGATCGATCGGACACTTACATTTATAACGACTCTCTCGCAGAAATCATGATCGTGAGGAATGGGTTCAAAGTGTTGTGGTCCGCCACCAAAGCCATGACCAGCCCCCCCTTCTTCGTCTTGACTGCTCAATTTGGGCAAAGACCTGTGGATGAAACAAAATTGAAGAGCTGGATTAGATATGTGACATAGAGAGAGAGAGAGAGTGGAGAAAGTTAAACTAATAATAAAATGTTCAATATATGCCAAAAGTCTTATTTGACATCGTTTTTGGGTAAAGAAGACTTAAGATTCCAGTTTGGGGAGTTCTTTTCTCAAGCATCATGCAAAGAGATATAAGGTTTTATAGAAATGGAAGTGAGAGGGTCTATAATATACCAAGAGAGGACAGGTCTACTAAAGAGAGAGAGAGCGAGAGAGATGAGTGAAGACTGACTGAAAAAGGGAGAGGAATAGAAAAAGTGAGAAGAAGAAGGAACGCTGGAGAGCAAGAGGAATAGAGAGAAGGCTGAAGATGTATAGAGAAGATAGACATAAGTCCCAAAGGAAGGGAGAGAGAAAAAGTAGGCGGAGAGAGGTGAAGATATATCAAGAGCAAGTCAAAGCGAGAGCGGAAAAGAGTTATAAACTTTACGTTTCTCTTCGCCTCATTTTTGCTGTCCTGATTTATTGATAGAAATACATTGAGACGAGAAAGAGCGAGAGAGAGAGAGAGAAAGAAGGCAAGAAAAAGGTTAATTGCTCGATTTCAAGTGAACAGCGTGGCCCGTGGGAGCAGAACTGATGCCATTTTCTGGCTGAGAGCAAAAGGTGAAATGGAAATGGATGAGAGCAGCAGGAAGAGGAGGAGCTAGGAGGCTAGTCAAACAAACTGTTATTCGCGTGAATTAGAAATTTGTTGGCTTGGCAATGGGTCGGAGTTGGCTCTTGCGGCTGTCTGCTCCCGTCACTTCGGCCCAATTAAAGATGCTTTTGCCGCCATCTGCTGCTAAGCCAACGTAAAGTAAAAGTCGTAAGTAACGCGCAATGAAAACCTGTCGGATTTATTTGACTATAGAAAGGCAAACAAATCGTCAAGGGGCGGGCATGCGATGTACATTCAGCGAGACTCGAGACTGGGGCTACTCACACTGATAGCTGCGCCGGGCGACAGCTCCGAGCTGCGGCTTAAAAAGTATTTACAAGTACTTAAGTCGCAAGAAATTCACAGATATTTGTCACGAAACGAGCCAATTGGATTATGTATTTAGATTTGCTCGAGAGCCCACAGCAAAATCAAAATGTGAAACAGAATCAGAGCTGAAGTCGAATCTGATTCTGCAGCTGCTACTGCTACTGCTGCTGCTGGTGGCTCTGAGGCTGAAGCAGTTTCGAGAATCTCGTCTGCGCTCGTCACACATTCGTGCACAAAAATATTTGGTCCATTCAACTCAATCTATTAAAATGAACTGTCATAAATTGGAATTTGCTTTGAGTGAATTTCGTATGCAGAATGCAATATGCACGAGATGCATTATGCAGCAATCAAATCAAATGCTGAGCTGTAATTGATATTTGATGTCTGATATTTGATATTTGATATGCTGTGCGGTATTTACCATTTAGTCGTTATTCATTTGGCTTTGGCTTTGGCTTTGCCTTTAGCTTTGGTTTTGCCTTTGGCTTTGAGGCATGCACACTGTGGCTAGCCGCACCAGCACCTGCCCCACTCTCAGTGTCGGCCATTGAAAAGCATTTAATGCGCATTCAACTGGCGGCAAATTGCAATACTTTTTGGCCCACTGCCCTGCCGCACGCCACATGACACACACACATGCCGCCCGCCTGAGCCTCGCGGCTGCACAGGAAGGCAATAAATGTTTACACATGTAATTGAAATTGTATTACAATCCACATAGATATGCCCACTCACTTCATATATATATATAGAGGCAGGCTGTAGTAAAAGGCGTTGCATATGAAGAGGCGCCACGGCTGGCAAAGTGCCCAAAATGGCAGCCAAAAGAATTTTATGCAGCCTTTCGCCCTTATCGCTGATGTTGCCAACAACGTGCAGCTGTTTTCCCTGTTTTCCTTTTCTTTTTTTCTTTTTTTTTTCAAGCCGCTGCCGGGGCCCGGCCACCTTCTGATACCCTGCATGCATATGAGCAGCAAGTTTATCGAGTTGTCAAATTGATATTGCGAGAGAAACTTGCTTGTTGTTTTGGCATAGTTTGAAATGTATTTGGCTGGGAACTTAAAAGTGGCCCAAAAAAGAGTCTAGCTGACTGGGAAGATATGAGCAACAGGCTCTCTCTCTCTCTCTCTCTCTCTTTAGGCTCTGAAGTATAGCAATATCTCTCTTCAGACTCTTTTATGTTCTAGCTAAGTGAGTTTCGAGGCCCATGAAAGCGAATGCAGCTGAGATTTGCCATTCAGATCTTGAATTGATCTACTGAGTTGTGACTGGAGTAAAGCCATAGGACAAGGTAGACCTTTGGCAAGCAGTTCAAGAGGATTGTGATCAAGTTCCTCAGCTTGAAACAGATCAAAGCTGCACTATTGTGAGCTATATAGAACACAAAGAGATCTAATAGGAATGGGACTTAGCAAAGTGGGAAAAACTTTAGACTATAGAATAAATAAAGCTCTTAGGGAGAAGAAGTTAAAATCGAGACGGAGAGCTGAAGCTGGATCTATGTACAGTGAGGCATATAAATATGCATACACCAGATATATTTGTATATTATAGAGGCAGACAGCTGGATCTATATATCAGATATTTGTATATCGGATACATCATTATCGTTGTCAACCTCTCCCTCGACTGCCAACTCCGCTAGGATATATGGCCGTTCAGCAGTTGCCGCTGCATTTTCCTACGAGTTTTTGGCTGTCGAAGCGCTGTTGCATGGCATGTTGCCTACTTTTCGGTGCCGGGGGCATTTAATTAAGCGTGTAAGTGCACGGTTGGCGGTGCAACAGAGAAACGAGAGAGAAATCGCCAGGCAAACCAGCAATCTAGTAAAGCACCTGCCACGCCCCACACCCCACGCCCCACACGAAGCCGCTTGGATGGCTTAATATTTTGGCCACATAATTGCATATTTGATGACTCGCATAGATACACACGTGGGTGTGAGTGCGAGTGCGTGTGCGAGTGTGAGCCAACGAAATGCAATTCTGCATAATTGAGATGCCAACTGAGACGAATTGTCGGCCCAGCGGCAGCGACTGAGGGCGCGATGCTAGCTTAGCTTTGAGGTTATGTTGCATGCGTGTCACGTTGCGTGTTGCATGTTGCATTGCGCATGACGTCAGCGGCACACGTTAACTGACATACACACACATATATATATATATATATAGGTATGTATGCCGCCTTTTATTTTGCCATAATCTGTGCATACGGATAATTAAGCACAGGCGGCAGCGGTCAGACACACGCATGCACACACATGAAATGTCAACAAACAATTGAAGTTTTATGCAAAACGCCAACACAAAACTGTATGTGTGTGTGTGTGTGTGTGTGCTCAGGTTGAATATTCATTCACACACACACGAACTACTTGATAGGCGGCCTGCTTTCACGCTGCGTATGCGCGCGTATGTATGTGTGTGTGTGTGTTTATCTATGTAAATGTTTTGGCTGTTGCGCTCTCGCTCTAACCCAGTATACATGCATAGCTATGCATGTGTGTGTATATGGGTCAGCGGCACGACTGTGACGTCATTGTGCAAGCATCGCGCAACGCCGTGTCTCGACCTATTTTCAAGCCCGGCTAACATTTTTTTCTCATTTGCTTTTACACGCTGCTTCGCATTCGTATTCGCATTCGAATTCGCAGTCGGATTCGTCGGTGCACTTCCGGTTGTTTGGCTGCCGTTGCATAAGCTGTAACGGCTTCTGCTGCTGCTGCTGCTGCTGCTGGCTCAGCATCTGCAGCTGCAGCTGAAGTTCAATGCGATAGCAGAGCCAAGTCGAAAGCAGGTCGACTCTAGTGCAAAATCACAGCTCATAAATCTTATGGACAGCATCTTGGTAGGCAAAAGCAACACACCCACCCTCCTCCCTACTCTATCCTAACCACCCCCCTGGCATCCCCTGCCTTGTTAAGCCTCTCACTTTGCCTGTCTGCCGTCTCTCTCTCTCCCTCTCTCTCTGTGTGTGTGTGCTCTTGTCTGAATGCATGCCGGTCAAGGCAACACGAGTAATCTGCTCTCGCACTGCCACTGTCTGTCCAAGTTCCCACTCTTCTCCCAGCTACCCCAACCCGCCTCCCCCTCCCTCTCCCTCTCACACTCTCGCTAAGCCTCTCGCCTGCTTGTTCGACACGTTTATATATTGCAGTAGACTCTATTTTTAGTCCACGTCTTCGTATAGGGTATATGCAATGTGCATGTTCTGCACATTTCTCATGCTGCGGCACGTTTTGCCACATAAATATATGTAGATATATATATATATATATATAATATATATTATATATATATATATATATATATATATATATATATATAATATATATTTTGCTTCTGCTGCTGTGGGGCCAATTAATGGCGAAAAATTAAATGCAAATGCAGCAGCAACAGCAACGGCAAATGCTGCGACACTCGCGGGCCAAATACGTGACATCAATTTGGCCAACTTGTCCCCAAGAGCCTTGAACTGGCGCATCTACTTAATCAACTGCGACTATATGTCAGTGTGTGTGTGTGGTGTCTGTGTGTGCGAGTGCGAGTGCAGTTAATCAAAATTGCTGACAATAAAAACTGCTGCAAATGGCAATCAATGAAGAAGAGCAAGAAGAAGATGAAGAGTAAGCAGCAGACGAAGCAGAGAAACTAGCTGAAGCAGCAGCTTTGTGAGAAATACAAAATCCATTGCATACCCCAAGGCGCCGCCAATTTATATATATGCAGATAGATGCGATATCTTATGCTACAGATACGACGAATTGGCATGCGGGCAGCGGTCAGTTGTAAATCTATATATATATATATATATATATATATATATATATATATATATATATATATATATATATATATAGAAAGTCAGTTGGAAAGTTGATCTGCTTGCAGGCAAAAGCTGCAACCGGAAATATATGAAAATCGAATGAATTTTTTGGAAATTATTTGATTGGAGTGCAAAAGCAGGGCATGTAAGGAATATATCGATATATAAATAATATAGTATATGTTTATATTGTACATATATTCATATATCAAGTTTTTGATTGAGCTTTTGCTCTTTGTTTCGCTCATCTCTTGTTTCAGCAATCTCAGCTGTCCTTCACTTTATCGTCGACTGTCATAAAGGCTGCTTCAACTTTTATGCGTTTGACACATTACAACTTAACAATTACGATAATAATATCGAGAGCTTGTATCGATTTTCAAACGAACATCAACTCTGGGCTTTCTGTGCAGCAAAATGAATCGCACAAGTATTAAATGTCTTTTAGTTAGGAATACAGAAAGACTTTAAAACAGTTAAGTAATGTTTAAGCTTGATATTTATATATAAATATATATAGCTATTCATAAATATCGATATCTATAAATACATTCTATTGACGGTCACCCCAGTCGGGTCTCTTTATCTCAAATTGTATAGCTGAAGACCGTCCTCAACACACACACAAAGCGATTGAGTAAAGGGACATGAGTGAAGCGCTTGTGCCTTAAGCTCCAATTACGCGCTGTGCCCGAGGTAGACCGTAGCAACGGAGAAAAGCTACTTTCATAGGAACAGAAAAGAAATTTGAATAAAAGGCGACGCTCGATGGTGCGAGAAGCAGTTTAAGAGAACTCTAAATGTCTCAAATATATGCATATACATGTCGATTAAGTAATTATAATTATATATAATTAATCACTTGATTTGCTTGTAAAACAATTTCATTTGAGGCCAATATTAAACTAGATTATTAGCAATTGGAACTTTCGTATACCAGAAAAGCTTGAACTATGGCAGAAAAGTAACAAAAATGATGTCAAAATGTATATAAAGATAAAGTATATGTATAAATGTAAAGCTTAGATAAAGATAAAGATTAAAAATGATATAGTCATCGAGATCGACTTAAAGTTCAGCTTGAGTCTATAAGGAACCTAGGGAGATACGATACAAATATGCCTAGATAATGATTGAATCATATTTATCAATATGATAATTGTGTTTAGACTTCAAGAGACTAGATTCTCAGCCAAACCTGCCTGCCTAGATGCCTAGGCACTGCGGCCAAAGGAGCTAGTAGAAGACCCAAAATGTCTACTACATCGGGTCTTGAGTTCAAATCTATGTCTTCCCTTTAACTTTACTCCATAAACCTTGCCTCCCTCAACCTATCTAATTTGTTTTCAGTTTAGTTTAGGTTGCCTGAAACATTAAAATTTAATATTTGATATATCATATAAATATTCACAGATATTTCCCACCTAATAACAAAATGAATATATTTCTTTGTGCTATAAGTTTGGGCACAAATTGCACTTTAACTTCAATTAGTTTACCTTATCGCAAAATATATATGTTTCTGTCTGAATCAAATGAAAAATCACTCTTTTCTCTAGCTATCTCTCCCTCTGTCTCTCGGTATGCATATCTAGAAGGATTTGTGTTTGTGTGTGGACGTTGCTCGAAATGGATTTTCGTTTGAGTTTGCATTTGAGCTCGTGGCATTTGCTGTCGCAGCCAGATACAAAGATAGACACAGTAAGAGAGGCAGAGAGACAGAGAGAGAGAGAGAGAGAGAGGAGCAGAGAGATAGGGGCAGACACTGGCGTCGTGTGGCAAGTGCTGAAGACAGCGTTGCAATCAATCGCCAAAGCCAGGCGAAATCACGGCCAAAGAAGGCGGCGAATTATGCAAATCCGACTTAAAGCTTGAAACGTGTCTGCCACATGGGGCAACCTACTCACGAGTTGTTGCCGTTGCCGTTGCTGCCGTTGCTGTTGCCGTTGCCGTTGCAGTTAGCTGACCTTGGCCAGCGCAACTTTGCGTGCACAATTTGTGTTGCTGTTATTTTTGGCAGCAATTCGCAAATTGTGCGGTGGAAAACATGCAAGCGACGCTTGTTGCTATTGTACCATGACGGTGCATGTGGTGCATGTGGTGCAGGTGGTGCGCCCAGTGGTGGGTGGCTGGCTGGCATTTTAAATGTGTTCCGCTGTGCCGCCTTGTTGAAACTTTAGCTCTGCTCGTTTATTATCCAAACAGCAAAGCTGATGAAGCCAGGTGAATACGACTCGAAATACCCTGTAAACAACATTGAAGCGGCATTCAGAAGAGACAGCTCTGCTTGCATGCAACATCAGTTGTCAGTTGTCTACAGGGTATTAGGACCGTTAACGGAGCTGTGCACAGCTAACAACTTGGCCAAATATCTTCGAAGCGAAGCGTGTCCAAGTGCGCCACAACTACATGCAGCAGTTGTCCTTTCCGTTTTTCTTCTTTGACCTGCAATTTTCTTATAGATTTTCTTTCGGCTCTGGTCAACTTCAGGCACATACACTCAAGTGATGTAACTGCTGGCTCGAGTCGCTCGAGTGAAGTGCCGCTGCCTGCCAGTCAGCATCGAAATGTCTAATTGGATTGCTTCAGTGACGGCGGTCGACAGCGATGCCGCTTAAAGCGAACTTTAAGATTGTTCTTTTTATGGTTATCGATAAGTATCGATATTTACAGTTATACATATTAGCTCTATATTTATATATTACTTAATTAATATACATATTTATACGTATTTTAAATTAATTATTATATTAACTTTATAAGAATATAAGAATGTGCTTTTTTTTATCGATAAATACCGATTATTATATTGCTATGTATATATAAATATATACATTATCTCATGATCCTAATTTAGTTTATAGCTAAAAATATCGATACAACAGCTTAGTGTAATCGATACATATTTTATTACATTCTTATGAATGGAATTTATCAATGGAATATAAATGTAGCATATGAATATCTAAAACATTCGATAGATACTCCTAGTGCATCTCGCCGTTGACCAACTTCAGCTGGCTTTCAAATAGGATTCATAAATTAATCGATAGGCAGCTGTGTGGAATCGATTATATAATCGGTTCAGTTCTATTCATATTATTATATACATGTGTGATAGTTAAACTAAACCGAGGCAACTTCCCTTGACTTCACTTTAGTTTACAATATTGCGTGAACAGAGAGCACATAAACTTTTTTCAACTGTTATCCAACACTGACGGCAGTTTATTGTGTGCTGGCCAACAGGGCAAAACATTAATCAGGCTGATTTGCAGTGTCAGCTGGTGGCAACAATGTGGCATGTGGCATGTGGCATGTGGCATGAAGCTAGTTAATAGACTTGATAAACACAATGAACGGAATTGGCTTTATGGCTTTCTGGCTCTCTGACTTTCTGGCTTTCAGCAGCGTCTAAGCAATGCCAATTGTTCCGCTTGGCCATTGGCGAACTAGCTGAATGCGCGGCCAAGTGCCAAGTTTTCATTATGTCTTTGACATGCGGTGTTAATTTTTATGCCCCGACGACGACGACGACGACGACGAAGGCGAAGGCAATGACGATGAGGAAGAAGATGAGCCGCAGTTGATATAGATAAATGCTTGATAAAGACGTGGCCATAATAAAAGTAACAAGCAGAATGTAAACAACAAAAGACGACAAAGTTAAGCGAGTGAAAGCGAAACACACAAAGCACAGCAGACCAGACAGACCCAAAAGCGAGCCACATACTATATCTATGGGTGTGTGTGTGTGTGTGGTGTGTGTGGTGTGTGTGTGTGTGTATCGTGTGGCATTGTTATGGCCTTTGTTGCTCATGTTGCTGACGTTGACGTCGCTTGTCGCTTGTCGCCTGTCGCCTGTCGCTGCCAGCAAGGATCAAAAGTCAAGAACAATGACAGCAGCTGCGAAACAAAACAAAGCGGCAACGGCAACAGCAACAGCAACAGCAGCAAAAGGTTGAAAAGTCAAGTTGCAAGTTGAAATATGCGGCAATTGTTCGACTTGGCTGCCACAGCAGACGAGCGAGCGAGCGAGCGAGCGAGAGAGAGAGAGAGAGAGAGAGAGAGAGAGAGAGAGAGAGAGGCATGCCGGCATGGGAATGGGATTAAGTGAAAGTCTAAGCATTTTAGCCGTTTGGCCCCAATCAGCTCTGCTGCGAGCTGCCGCTCGTGCTCTCAATAGTTTATTTGCACTCCAAGCTAAGTGCCACACAAAAAAGGGAACGAGACATCGGGCGTCAGATCGGGCGAGCAGGGGGGGAACACACATCTCATTATCAATGTCAAACGGATGTCAATACTCATTGACTTGATTATGGGGCATATTATCAAAGGATATTGTTATGTCTCAATGAGAAGCGACCAGCAGCCCGCCCCAACCCACAGCCCACTTCCACACGGCCCTAAACGATGATGATGAGCGTCGTTGTTGTTGCTTGTAAACAGCCACTGCTGCTGCTAATGCTGCTGCTGCTGCTCTGCTTTGACTGTTGCTGCTGCCAATGTCACGCTGATGCCACATTGCGCATACGCCGCATGGACCAACATCAAATTGGCCATATATAAACACACAGCTTACAGCTGTAGTGCGTGTGTCTGTGTGAGTATTGCCGCATTCATGCCATTGTGTAGATTACTCTCTGCATGGCCAACTGGCCATTGCTGCCCCTTTTATACGCTAAGCACCCTTGGCAAGTGTCAAGGCAGGGCATATTAGTTCATAAAGTATGCATACAGTTTAGGTGAGTCTATCTAGCCCTGTTCAGCTGTCAGTCTATTCATTCTGTGTTACGTTTCCCTTCTAGGGTATGCTCTAGTCTACCATGCTTGGCCCCAACACTCTCTTACGTGTTTAAATATAAATTGCAGAAGGCACAAAATGCCAGCGCCAGCGCCTGTCGCTATGCAATGCAATTTTGTGCACACAGCTACGCCACCTCAGCCCGCTCGCTCGCTACCAAAGGCCAAGCTCAAAAAACGATATGTACATATATGTTCCTCTATACGTGTGCTATATAAAAAATGTTCCAGAATTTGCCATGTAAATTGAAGTTTATTTGGGTCAAATTTAAAGCCAAATACTTCTAGAAATCGGTATTACAGTCAGTTAACATTTAGCCTATGTTAGCTCATGTTAACAGTCAGTTAACATGCTATGTTAGTTAACATCCTAACATTTCCCTACCCAAACTCTGACAGATTGTTTTTGATTACATTCACATAGAGTTAATTAATTCCAATTCATTCCATTCCGTTTCATTTCATTTCATTTCACTTCATTTCAGCTCATGCATGCCCTTTTATTGAATTTAATTGCGAGCATTTAAATTTGATTGCTCCACATTCCATTTCGTTTCACTTTATTTCATTCATTCCAGTTCATTTACTTTGTGAGTTCCAGCTCATGGATATTGAATGCTGTGCGGCACAGAGCACATCCTTGACCATGCCTAATTGTGTTTCGCTGTTTCCCATTGTTCCACACAAACTGGACAAATGAGTTGCGCAATTAAGTATAATAGTTATATTCTGTAGCTGCATCCATGCCATTACATTTCGCTTCTTATACTCATTCACGAGGGCAAATGAGTATATTAGTTTCATTGTATATATAAAGGCTTAGATTAGAAATATGTGATGGATGCAGATGCTTATTTCTGCATAAGTTTTACAGCTAGAAAAAGCTAAAATAAAGTGTTGACCTCTTCTATCAATGGGGGGCTAAGTGACTGAACACTCCTACCTAACTGTGCAAGAGCATTGTGTTATCATAGTCGGAAGTACCCGACTCCATCATTCTTTTCACCTAAGACTTGCTTCTTCTTCATTCCATTCCGATTGTCGTTCATAAAATTCCATTCCAAATCATTAAAATTAAAATTGTCCAATGAAATGTTGTTCAATAGAATGGAATTTGATAACGTTCGCAGGTTTTTCATGCTGGGAAATATTTTATTTATAGGGCTGGAAGCTATTGCCGTAGAAGTGTAAAAGTTGGAAAGTGCAAAAGTTTTCGCCCTATTTTTTGTTTGGTGTTTTCTTTTGAACTTTGAATTGGCCAAGTGTTGGGAAGTGTTTAATTAATCGAGCTTTGATTGTTACCTATCACGCAGAAGAGGGGGCGAGGCGTTGGATAGATTTTCACCGCTCAAGGGTTGCTCCTGGCGCGGTCGCAAAACCGGCGTTAGGCCCCATCTCTCGATGAAATCGATGCGGGAAATGGTTGAGGACGAGCAAGTTGGCTCAATTTGTAAGTGCGCCAACGTTTGCTAAGCGCTGGCCGCGGCTCCTTATCGTCCAGCTAGTTCAGCTGGCTGCCAGTTTAGTGCGCTCCACCAAATGGCTCCGCCTCCGGCTATGGCTACAGCAACGGCTACGGCTACGGCTACGGCACCTACTGTTCCGGCTCCGACTCCTACTCCGACTCCGACTCCTGCTCGTGCCTGCCACACCGTGTGGCATACACACTTTGCTGCTATTTGTAGCTGCGTCTCAGTTTCGGCTGGCCAACAAAGCGTTGCATACTTTTGGGCGTTGCCATTTGTTGTCGCCGTCGTCGTTGTTGCTGTCGCTGCTGCTGCTGCTGCTGTTGTTGTTGTTGTTATTGCTGTTGTTGTTGTTGTTGTTGTTGGTGTTGGTGTTTTTGTTGTTAACATTTAGTTGATATTTGTTGCATGATTGCAAGCAAATTGTTGAAGGCGTTTTAACATTTGTTATTTATTTAGATATAGATTTTTGTTTTCATAAAGCTGTTTGTTGTTGTTGTTGTTGATGTAGAAGACTTGTTTGATTTGTTGTTGTTGTTGTTGTTTGTTTGTTTGTTGTTGCTGCCGTTAGAGCTGTTTTTGATTGCAACACACTTTGTGGGGCAGACGCATAGCTATTGTTGTTGTTGTTGTTGTTGTTGCTGTTGCACTTTTGTCACATGTTGTTGTCGCTGTTGCGGCTGCCGTTGCTCTGCTGCTGCTGCCGCTATCTGCCTACAGCTGGCTGCATTTTATTTCATAACTTTTGATGTTTTATTGGGCCAAAGCTGCTTTAATTGATTTGGCGATTAGACGATTTCGGATTATTGTAAATAAATCGGGCAATACACACACATACACACACACACACACACGTGCGCGCGCGAACTGTAACACATATGGCCAACTGGGCTAGGGGCGAGGGGGTCGTGTCCTGTCGTGCTGTCGCTTCGTGTCGTGGCAACCGGAAACAGCAAGTGAAAATGTTAATTTCCGCTTTTAGGCGTAGCTCACATACACACACACACAGACACATACACAAACATATATATATATATATATATATACATATATATATATATATGTATATATATAAATGTTGTTTTGAAGTTATTTCATTTTTTATAAAAATAGGCGCAACGATGTTGCTGCTGCTGCTGTTGTTGTTTGTTTGCTGTGCGAATTCGAGCGCGACACTGGGCGTGGGTGCGAGCGAGAGGGCCTACACACACACACACACACACACATACACACGAGCACACACATACATATGTTCTTTGCCTATTGATTTTCAGTAGCAGCAGCAACGACTCCGTGTGCTTGCCACACACACACACACACACACACACACACTGACACACCTACACGTGCTTCTCTTTCTCTCTCTCTCTCCCTTTCTCTTGCTCTAGCTTTCGCCGTGCTCTTCCCATTTGCCGTTTAATTATTGCAATTGATTTGAAGTTGCTTTGCAGCTAGTTGGCAAGGGGCGTGGCGGCGGCGGCGGGTGTCGGTCGAGGGGCCCTTTGCCAGGCTAAATTTGTAGGCGTGTGTTCGGGGTGTTCTTTTTGGTGCGCTTCGCCCGTGTTGTTGTTGCCGTTGTGTGCTCCATTTCATGCACTGAACTGGACAACCTTGAACCTTTTGGGGCCACAGCACAGAGCAAAAGAATGCCAGTAAGGCAGAGAGAGAGACAGAGAGAGACAGAGAGAGGGAGAGATAACTGTCGCACAGGTACGACAAACACACACAGGCACAGGCACAGGCACTCTGACAGCTATAAATATCCGCAAAAGCACGTTATTTCCATATAGCTTTTGCCTGTTTATTTTTAATTGGAAGTTTCCTTGCCTGTCCTACAGCTATTTATGTAACTATAAATTATGAATTATTATTTTTTAAAAATATACATAAATACTTTAATATATATTTATTGATATATATAAATATTTAAATATATTTTAAAAAATTTATTTTTATTTTCATATATATTTGTTTTAATATATTTTGGTAATATTTCAGTATTTCAATTATTAAAAATATTTTAAAATACTTAAATATATTTTTAATAATATAAACAAATATTTTATATTATTTTTAAGATTTTATTTTTTATTTATATTTTTTTTTATGTTTATATTTTCGAATAATTCTAGTTTATATAGAACTTTTATTTATATTTCATTATTAAAATATATTTAAATAAATTTTAAATACATAGAAGTATTTAAATATATTTTTCTTAATTTATAAAAATATTTAAATATATTTTTAATAGTTTATACAAATATTTAAATATATTTTTAATAATTTATTTGGATTTTGATTTTGATTTCTTTATTTTTATGCTCATATTTTCATATAATTCGAGTTCATTTAGAGCTTAAATTATATTTTATTATTTAACTGCAATTGCACACACTCACACACACACACACTCATACACACACTCACACACACGCCTTTTCTCCTGCTCCTCTGCTAGGTATAACAACGGCAATTCAATCAAATTATGCTGAAGAAATGCGAAACGAAACAAATACAATAAACGCTGACAGCGGCGAGTGAAACGTGCGCTAAACGCAAGCGCAACGAAATGGAATCGAAACATACGCACCGTACCGTACAACAACAAACAGCAAAGGACAACAGTAGCAGTCGCAGTAGCAGTAGCAGCAGTAATAAAGAAGAGAGAAGAGAAAAAAGTGCCCAAAGCGGACCACAGCGAAAAACAGTAGTCGAAGAGGAAGCAGCAGCAACGGCAGCGGCGCTGCTTCTTCTTCTTCTTCTTTTTCCCCCCAGCGAAAAAAACAACAAAAAGCAAAAGAATGAAAGAAAGAAAGCAAAAGAGAGAGAGAGAGAGAGAGAGAGAGACAAAAAAGAAGGAAAACCGACAGCAAACAAAACGACGAGGACGCACGACGACAAAGCGTGCCACGAGCAGCAGCAGCAGCAAACGGTAAAACGCTGTAGCGAAAACGCAGGCAATGGCAACAAGCGACAACAAACGTGAAGCGCAAAGCGCACAGCGAAAATGTGTGCGAGAAATTGAAGCGTGTAAGCGCTTAACTGTCGTTGTAAAAAGCACACACACACAGCGACATATCTGTGTCTGTGTGTGTGCGGCCTATGCATGCCTGCGCCAGTTTCAGCAGCGCTGTTGGCAACTCTCTCTCCCTCTCCCTCTCCCACTCTCACTCCCACCCGCACTCACTCACTATCTCCCCATCTCTGTCCAACACTCTCAACGCTGCAAAGCGCGTTTCGGGAGAGAGTGTGAGAGAGCGAGCGCGCGCGTGAGAGCGTAAGGCTAAAACAGCAGCCACAACAAAGCGACGGCAAAATGGCTGCTGAGTGGGCGACGGGCGACGGGCAACGGACGATGGGCGGCCGGGCAGTGGGAGTGCCAGGTGGCTGCCTGGCTGGATGGCTGGCTGTGGCCATGCACAATGGGAAACTTGTTGGCGGATTTATGCAGCACACGCATTTACACGCACACAACCGCAAGCGACCGCTGCGAAAGGACACGACAAACGCACATGGCCCAAACTTGACTCTGTGTGCGTGTCTGTATGTGTGTGTGTGTGTGTGTGTTTTCATGCGTGTGCGTGCGCGTTTACCGTTTCACGCTGCCATTGGCTTTTGCAGCGACGTTTATTGGCGTCTATTGCTGTTCGCACGCTGCTTCGCTGCTCTGTGTGTGTGTGTGTGTGTGTGTGTGTGGCATCTTTAAGCAGCAGCAAAACAATTGACATTGCCACTGCCTCTGCCGTTATAGTTGTTGTTAACGGTATTCTTTAAGCTTGAAGTGCTTAGCAGCTGCCTCGTGTTTCCATCTACTCTTTGCTCAGCTATTTCTTTCGGCATTTCTAGCTGGCTGCAACTGTATCCCCTTTGCAACCAGCCCCCCTCCTCCTTTCCCCCCCCTCTCTCTCTCTCTCTCTCTGGCTCCCTCTCGCTCTCAGCGCCCATGGGGAACGGACGTCCATTCTACACTTTGTCTCCATTTCTGCATTTGGAATTTCGTTTCCTTCTTCTTCTTCTTCTCTTCATTTTTTCTCTTTTTCTTTCTTCTTTTCTTTTTGTTCAGCAGCATTCAGTTTATCTACTTCACCTTGCTGCCGTCGCAGCTTGAAGCAGAAGCACCCGAAACAAAAAGAAGATGAACAGAGGCGGGGTAAGCTGGGGGGGGGTGAGTAAGAGGAGTGAACTCCCTAGCGGCCTCACACACACACACACACACACACACACACACACATACAGTCTAACGCCTCTTGCTTGCTTTTCGTCCTGTCACGCGTTTTTATGGCCTATGCCGCAGAGTTCGTTCGGCGTCGTTCCGTCCTTTAGCACAGTGTCAGATTGTTCATACCTACAAACATATATCTAAATACATACAAACACACACACACACACAGAGACACATATATACATAGCATTCGCGCACATAGATACACTCAGATCCGAGCAACTGTCATCTAAAATGGAATTTTCCATTCGCACAGCAACTAAACACAAATTTGCATATTTAAATACAAAATAGCATTAGAAAAAAAAGAAAACACGTGGAAACCTATAGCAAATGATAAGCGAAAAGAAAAAAACAACAACAATAAACTTTTCGTGCTAAATCAGCATATGAAATCAAGTTTTAGTTTACAATTTCCATCAAGTCGCAAATTATTCAAATATTCCAGCGACATTCTCATTCATGAAAACAGTTTTTCCCATCGCAATTTACATTGCGAACGAAATCGACAAAGATTGAAACTTTTCCTGAATAGCCAATTGAGATATAACTGCTGGCGAAACGAGGAGGAGGGGAGAAGGCGCTGGGAGGTGAGAAGTGTGAAGTGAAAGAGAAAGAGAAAGGTCGTATACGAGAATATTCACATCTCTTATAGATAAAGCTAAGTAAAATTAAGTTTGAGTTTGAGGTGAATCCTTTAAATGTAAAGTGAGTCTAATTTCGATAACAAGTTATCGAATCTATAAATGCAGGCGAGATAAGCCATATGATCATGTACACATATATATGATGTATGTAGATACAGATTCAGTTATGACGAAAAAAGGTTGAGGTGAATCCCTTAAGCGAGTCAAGTTTCGATAGCAAGTTATCGGGTCTATTAAGAAGATAATCTATAGAGAAGATATACTATAAGGTCATATATAGATTCAGATATTGCAAAAAGAGATAAAGTAATGGAGTTTTCATTTGAGTTGATTCAGATATATCGATAAGTGTTAGGTAAGGTAAGTTTCGATAGCAATTTATCGAGTCAATAATAAACATGAGAAAGAGGCTCATATGTATGCATTTATATGGAGTTTTAAATAATACTAAAATGGTTCGCCTAATCTAAAGAAACTTTCAGTTAAGGAGCTTCTATTTAAGGCTTATCTGACGTTGACCTAATGAGTCGATAACTATTTATCGAGTTATTTAAGGGTGCCTAACAGAGAGAAGTGAAAGGAGATACGAAGTCTTATATAGAAAAAGTCCCTGAAATTAAGGAACTTATATTTAAGATTCATCTGATGTGCCGATAAACGTTAGGTGGGTTGATTTTCGATAACAGTTTATCGAGTTAATAGTGGAATAAAAAACAATAACTTATATTGGGAAATTTATAGACTTGGATAATTGTAAAATAGTTTCGAACAATCTATGTTAATACGAGCTAAAAGTTAAGTTAGTTGCTTTTCGATAACAGTTAATCGAGTCTTGTTCGATTTCAAGATTAAATTTAAAATATAAATCAAACTAAATTATGAACAACATCAATCATAAAGAGAAAACTTAAGCTGAGCTGCGTTTCAGTTTCAGTTTCAATCAAAATCAATTGAAAACTTAAGAAAACCAAATAAAAAGAAACTCAAAATAAAAATAAAAAAAAATACATACAAATTGTCAAGAGATGTTGCAGCTGCTGCCGCTGCTGCTGTTGGCGTTGCTACTGTTGGCGTTGCCATCGTTTCCTGCTCAATTACTTAACGTTATTAAAGAGAGAGAGAGGGAGAGAGAGAGAGTCCTGGTCCTGCCCTGTTATTCCCCCCATAAACTATTTTGCTGTCTGTTGGCCCGCAATTGAGTGCTGTCAATTGTTGCCGCAGATGGATTGATTAACTAACTGCATTTCGCAGCTACTAATCAATTTCGATTAGTGACTGAGTGTGTGTGTGTGCGTGTGTGTGGGTGCCAGGACTGTGCAGCGCAACAGCTGAAACTTTACACATGAATGTGGCAAGAAGCGAGTGCTGCAACTAACGCATAAGGTCATCCTTCACTATGCACCTGTGTGTGTGTGTGTGTGTGTGTGTGTGTGTGTACCTCTCTCTGTATGTGTGCGTGTGTGTGTGGCATTGTTCAAAGGTCAGCTGCTGTGTAGTGGAGTCTGTGAGCGCAGCTGTCAATATGTTATTTAATTGAATGCTCGCTAAATGTCGAAGCAAATCAATAGCCAACAACAGCATGCTTCTTGTTGCTCTAGCACAAACACCACCAACAACAACAACAACAAGAACAACAACCACATCAAGTCGATTGGAAAATGAAAAGTTAAACTGGAAAAAAAACTCGCCCTATCGACTCAATTAAATCAAATCGCTCAATCAAAGCGAAAAGTCTTCTACACGAAAAGTCGCAAAAGGGTGAATGTCAAAGGATGCCAAATGCGCATAAAAAGGTAGACGACGGGCATTAAATTTACCGTTGTGAATAGATCAGAGAAACCATTTAAGGATATTATTGTGTATATATACATACATATATACATACATATATATATATATAAATATATAATTATGAGCAATAGGTCTATAACAGAAGCTGATTGTGGGTAAATACAAAGATAGACTTGAGTGAGTTGAGCTTTCAGATAGAATAAATTTTCTTTATTGTGCACACTTTTCATAGATAAATAGTATAAATATTACTATATATTTACTATATATTATAGTTCCAGGTCTTGGGAGCCTTGCAAATGAACAGAGAAAACTGTCTAAGCTGAGCATAATTTCAATAAGATTTCTCGTCTCTTCTAGGCTAAGTGAGTTTAGTCAATCAGAAGGGTGAAATGGAGTAACAAGGCTTGATTTATATGCAAGTTTTCTTTACATAAGCTATATATATTATTCTATACATAAAGATATACCAAACATTCAGTACTATATACATGCGCATGTCTGAGATGCAAGATAATCATTCAAAGCTGATTTTGACTTCCATTTTACACTTTTAAAATACAATAAATTCGATTCTTTTCATTGATATATATAACTAAAGTAGATAATAATAAATAATTCAAATATTTATCAAATTTATTGTTACTCAATTGAATATTATTTGGAATGAAGCAAACGCAGCTCTCTGGCCATTATCAGAGACCAATCCTCGTCTCTTCCATAAATGTTGCGATCTATTTAATTCTTTTTAAGCTAAATTAAAATTGGAAAAATCAATGAATGAGGCTAACTGTAGAAGGTATAGAAAGAATGAAGAATCATTACAAATTGAGCAAAGAGAACTTTTCAAGAGCAGTGATTGATTTGGTATATATAATATATATACTATATGCATAGCATATACATAATATATCTGTAATATATGCATTTATATGTGAGTCCCATAATTATATCACAGCAAGCATTCACTCAAATTATGCTCAATTAATTCGATAAGCTCGGAACACTTTAAGGACTTCAGTTACAGGTTGCCATGGCTTCAAATGCTTAAGGATGAATTAAGAGATACGCAAGAAGCTGTTCGCAGTGCTCGAAAAGGCAGCTTAAATGTAAAAAGGAATCACAATAAGGATAAGGCGACATCAATTTAGAAATCATTCTTAAAATCTTGCTCCCTCTCCCCCTCTCTTTCTCCCTCTTTTCCCGCTGAGCACTTTGGCTTCTTTGTCTTTTCTGGCTATTTCGGACTTTGTTCTATACAAATCTGAGAAAATCCTACACAAAAATCAACACAAATTTTAAATCCATTCGCCCGAGCGAAACACGCAAGTACAGTGAACAGACGCTAAGAGCAACGCTTGAATCAATTTCAAATTTATGACTTGAGCCAGTCTACATATTAATGAGAGTAGCCTTGAGTCCAGCAAAATCTGAAAAAGTTGCCTATTTCTATGCATTTTAAGAATATTTCATAGATAATATGAAAAAGGACATTTGAATGAGAATATTCCGCATTTAGTGAAACTTATACGGCTTAGCGAGTGGGCACTGTAGCGCGCATTCAGTTCGGGCAATCCAATCAAGATAAACAGATTCATACAAATGGAGCCCAGTGTAAAAGTTTATCTATTGAAAGCTTTTGCGCTGCGGCATGCTTATCCTTGGGTCCTGTCATTTGATTTTAATCAGATTTCCAATTATTAGATTGACGCGCGCTCTTTTAAGCGGTTTTCGATTTCAGCGATTTTCACAACATTTTTGGGGTTTCCTTTTCTTATTTTCTTCTGCTTCTGTTTTTTCGCCTATTTTTTCCTATTTTATATATTTTTTTTTGCGAGCAATTCATTTTCGTCGGTGAGAGAAAGACAGAGAGAGAGAGGGAGAGTGAGAGTGAGTGAGAGATAGGTAGAGAGGTGGATTGTGTGTGTGTGTGTGTGTGTGGGATTGAGCACACAGGCGGAGCAGAGAGTGTAGCACACACACACACGCATACAGATAGCGGCTGCTGCAGCCAGAAAATTGCCTTTGGAACGTCCTTAAGAAGGATATGCTCGAAAAAAACCGTTGCTTATGAAGGCGCCGCTGGCGCTGTTGTTGTCGCTGTGTCGCTGTGTTGTTGTCGCGCAGGTGTGTGTGCTTCAAGAAACAACAATTGTAGCAGCAGAGGCCAAGGCACGGCCAGCGCGAGCGAGTGAGTGAGTGAGTGTGTGTATGTTGCCTGTGGCTCAGCTGTTTGGCCATTGGTTGAGTCTCATTATATACATGTGTGTGCGTGTGTGTGTGTGTGTGTGTGTCTAACAATATGTTATATTTATGCTGTCGCACAACATTTTGCATTCAACGAACCACTTGTTTTCTATTGTTGTTTATAAATAAATTTGAATTTGCTTTCGATTTGCCTTTGATTACTGAAATCTTTGGCATGCCATGAGACACACACTCACACACACTCATACACATTCACACACACTCACACATATACAAACAAACAACAACTTTGATTTTATATAGACATATTTATAGACATATTTATATTTAAATTCAGTTTGTGTCAAGGTGAATTTCGTTTACTTCTGCACTCGATATTTTATTTATTTATTTATTTATTTTTTTCTCAATTTATTTCGCACAATTTTTGTGGCTTTTGCACTTCGCACTCGTTTCTCGCACCCAACAAAATTAACTATTTTTGTAACAAACAAAAAAAAAACATTTAACATTAAAAAAAAACAGAAACTAGAAAATTCCTTTGCACTTTACGCACACACGCGAACCGTGTGAGCATATATACAGAGATTTATCTATATTTATATATATTTAATTAATTATTATTTTCAATTATTAATATTAAGATTTAAATTTGAATACTTTTCGCAAATATATTTAATTTATAATTCTGTTTTTTTTTGTGTGTGGCTGCTGCTGCTGCTGCTGGTTTTGTTGCCCGCGGCTTTGTGTTTGCTTTGCTTTCGCTCTTTTTGTTGTTTGCACGCAACGAAATGGCAGCCGTTACGAAACGGAACTGAAACACGACGCACTTTTTGTTCAGCTACTGCTTACTGTTCCTCTTCTTGCTCTTCTGCTTCTGCTTCTGCTTGTACTTCTGCCTGTGTTCGTTTGCTTTTTGCGGTTTACAGTTATCGTTTGACGGACTCGCACTTCGTCTTCGTCAGCGTCTCGGTTTCGGTTTCAGTTTCAGTTTCGGTCTCGGTTTCTGTTTCGGTTTCTGTTTCGGTTTCTGTTTCGGTTTCTGTTTCGTCAACTGTTTCTCGATTCTCGATTCTCGTTTCTCGCTTGTCGCTTGTCGTCTTCCGTTTCTCGAGTTTCGCTGCTTTTGCTCGTCTCGGCATCTGCTGTCGGCTGCTGGCGGCGCGCAACTAAACATCACTGGGCCAGAGCTTTGCTTTTGCTCGTTCCACTTCCCACACGTTCCGCTGCCACTGCCGCTGCCGCTGTTGGTTGTTGATGCTGCACACGACAACACAGCCACGCGGAGAGCACCACAGCTGAGCCGACGAACACCGCATCGCCGAACAGAGCCGCTGGAAGTTCGCCGTTTCGCCAGTCGGCTGTCAGCTGGCGCAGCCTTCCATTCCAAGCTATCGGGTGCTGGCCTTCGTCGCGTAAGGACGTGCGTGTGGAGGGCCTTTGCGTTTTCTCAATGAAAAAAGCTTTTAGCGTTCGCGATGGGAGAGCGTTGCCATTGCCGACGCAGACGCCGATGCCGACGCCTTCGCACGTGCTGTGTTCCGATTCCAGTGTTTCGTTAGCTTTCGCTCGCTGTTTATGCTTTAGCGGTCGCATCTCTGTTATTATTGCTCTCTCTCACTATGCTCACTCTCTCCCACTCTCTCTCTCTCTCTCTCCCTCTCTCTCTCTTGCCATTGACTGTTGTCTGTTATGCAGCGTCATCTGTCGCCGGAATGCAATGGCATGAAACGCTTGCGTAGCGCCAAAGCTTTCACTGGAAGCCGGAAGCTGTGCACAGCTTCCAGTTCAAAGCTATGCTCAAGCTCTGCCCGCCAGCCACAGATGGCGCCACTCTGGCCGCAGCCGGAAACTCAAGCGCCAAAGATGGCGGCCAAGCCCGAAGATGCTCAAGCGCGCCAAATTCAAATGCGTGAAATCGAGATGCAAAGCTTTAATATGCAACTCGTTGCTGTTGACGTGCCGCCCGCTAGCCGGCACAATGCGGCCGGCCCTGACGTCAGTCATCCGACACGTGACATGCGGCATGCAGTCAAGGCGAGGCGCCCTTGAACGGCCCGTTTAATGCGGCTTGCGCCGCGGGGCTAACAATCTAGCAATTAAATCAGACATTAAAAATTCAATTGATCGGCCAATTATAAATGGAAGTAGCAACATGTGTCTCACCCACCTGAGGCGACCGATTAATTATTTTGTCTGTCAACTACTTAGGGCCCTGTCAATATACATACATACACATATAGTATATATATATACATATATGCCTGCAGTCGTTACACAATGTTTGCTCGCCTGCCACCCCCCGGCTTGATTGCATTTAATCAATACTTTTTATGATAACTGCCACTCAAAATATAATTTTAAGTGCACTTAAAATTCATATTTTTAGACGGCGGCCCGGAAGTGTCCATTAGTAACCGATTTTCAAATTCAATTTCAATTTCAATTTCACTTGTTTAACACAATTTGCATTTATGCATTTAATGTGCTTCGCTTTCAATTTCTGGCAATTGAGCAAATGCTTATCGAATGGCCGCGGGATTTTATTATATTTCCTGCCTGCCTCAAAAAGTATGCTATGAAAAACGTATTCCCTCTTTCTGCACTGCAAATAGACCCAAAGATTGTAATTGACTTGTATAGAGTTAGGCGAGATGTTGAGATGATTAAAGTATATATTGAGTAGCTATATGTGCAGATATATCATTATATATACATATGCATATAAACAGTTGATTGGCAGCAATTGAGGACTTTCACTCAGCTCTTAAGCTAGATTCATATCAATGGAAGCTCTCTTGGAAGTTATGAGAAAATATGTGAAAGTATTTATGCATTTTTATATAGTTAGATAAAAGTTTATATATTTTTGTGTATATATTAGAGCTGTTGTAGTTAATATTAGATAATAGTACAAAGTCGCATTCTTTCATATAATATAAGCTAGAAAATTCATACAAAAGTATATTTCGTAAGCTGTATTAGCTGTTAGGGCAATCGATAGTATTGATGGTTGAAACGAACGATACAAAATGCCATCGAGTAAAACTATTATCACTGATACTTAAAGCTATTATATATATGTAAAGTTATTCATAGTCAGAGATATCGGAAGGTATTCAAGCTTCAGAGGTTTTTGATTAGTTAGAGTTCCATTCGTAATGGAGTTCAAGAGCAGCAAACGCTTGGTGATCCTAACATGAAAAGTAATGAAAGAGAGAGAGAGAGAGGGAGGGAGAGAGAGAGAGAGAGAGCTTGTTGCCGCTTTGCCACGCTCAAATTGAAGTTGAAGATAAAGAAAGTGCTGTGAAGCAGTATATAAGCTTGAGTCCGAAGATCAGGTCAACTGCAACATTTAACATTTCTGTATTGAAATCGTCCGGCTCCAGAAGATATATCTTCTATCTTTTCCACGTGCCACGCTATTTTGCACTTGAATCTGAAGCTAATTGAAGAATTTAATTGAGTCTTTGCATTGCCAGCTCAAACGCGATTCTCTTGCGCCGCATGGCAATTAAATTCGAGTTCAGTTCGGCTTGGCCAAGCGAAGTTAAGCCAAGTCAAGCTCAGATGTGCAACCATCAATTAGTCGGGCTTTGTGGCAGCTGCACAAGACCAAAAATGTATCAATGGATATTTAATTCGTGCTCGCTTTCGGCTCGTGGCTCAACCTCAGGGACGGGCGTGTAACACGCTGCACTCAACCGCAGGCTCCTCAAGAGGTCCTCGAGGCAGCTGAGGGCCAAAGTTTGTTCTTATGGAATTGCCAGTGTCATGTTATGCATTTGTCTTTTAAATCAATTCCTAAAATATCCCAGCCAAACGGAATGATGTTGCATGCGGCTTGACTGGGCGAAAGTGGGCGCTGGTTGGTGTTTGGTGGGGCGTGGTGCTTGGTGGGGCGTGGTGTGATGGGAGCAGTGAAAAACGGCGCTTGTTAAGCTGCAAATTTATGGCACAATGTGACGCAGGGGAGCAAATGGCAGAGAGCCGAGGGGCGTGGGGCGTGGAGCGCAGCAACTAAGTGGAGCAGTTGCTAACCTGTAAAGCACGAACGGCAGACAGAGCTGAGCAGAGCCGAGGAGCCCCGTGGCCCGGCTGGCGGGTGGCGGGTGCTGGGGAGCAGCTGCAGTTGTCAGTTGGCAGGCAATTAGCAGTGAAAGCATTTAAAATGTCTCGACACTCGTGCAAGTTTAATTGCGCCAAAGTCAAGTCAATGAATGGTAATATACATATATACTACACTCATATACATATATATATATATATATATATATATATATATATATACGAAGCTTTGATATATATATTAAAAGCAGCCGCTAATAATGCTGCCCCAAGCTTTGGCCGACATTCGGGCCCAGCCCTCGCCGCCTCCTCGTTGCTCGTTGCGCTGCATAAAATATGCAGCCCCAAAGGCAGCCAAAGCCCGCCCCACGAAGCCAGGCAATAAAAAATGCAAAAATAAAATGAAAAAAAAAAATAATGAAAAATACTAAAAAAAAAACAAATGAAAATGGAAAAGCAAAAGCAAGCAGCAGCAGCTTGATTGAAATCCGAAAATTTAATGCACTTAGATAAATTTAATGTAGATATATGTATGTGTGTATCTGTGTGTGTGTGTGTGTGTGTCCATATAGATTTTAAATATGTATGTGTTTATGACAATGTTAACGACCTGGCCTCATCGAGCTGCTCAGCTTACATTTTAATATATTTGTAGAAATTGTCTGAAAACTCTAAACTTTTTACTTACATAAATATATATAAAGTATATATAGAATATATACAATGACTAGAGTTGAAAAAGCACTCAGAAGCTCAGCAAGTGCCAGCAAAGTTTATTTTTCGACTAAAAATGAGTTCGTATTTTACTAATTAAGCATTGAATCCGTATAGGGCGAAAGTTCTAGTTTAACAACAGCCAAAACTTATGCTGAAATAATAATAAAATAATGCTAAAGTAATCAAGAACTCAGACTTATTCATTTCAAACGCCTCTAGAGAGTAGACTTTGGGAACTGCCTTTGCTAACTCCATTCAGAATCAGATTCAGGCTTAAGCCTAGAGTCGCGCAGGACTCTACGCTTGCTAAGCTGCAACCAGTTGAGAATTCTATTAAATGAAATAAAGCTCAAAAATATTCTAAAATATATTTAACAAGACTTTAAACAAATACGAATGTATATATACATATATATATCCTTCTCAAAATGCCTTGAAAATATACAAAAAAGATCCAGGCAGCTGCCCAGGCGCATGCAAATATCGTGATGCTCGCGGCAAAGTGTATTCAATTGAAAATGATTATGAATACATAGATTTATATACTGTATACACAAAGTACATGCATATCTTATATACATATATATATATATATATCTATATAGAATGTATATATATAGAGAGATGTGGCGTAGAAAAGTGAAACCGAAAAAAAATGAGAAAATCTTGCGAAATTTATGGCAAGTCCTTCGAGCGTGTTGCAGTGGCAGAAATTGGCGCCTCGACGGCCAGCAGCAGGCGAAGCCAAAACGAAAATGGCAGACAGTGGAGAGGAAAGCGTGGAAATGCTGGTGGAAATTCAGTGAAAGTCGGGCGAAAGCAGCGAACGAGAAGCCGCTCGACCAAGCATCCCGGATATGAATATGGGCAAAGTCACAATATCTATCTCGCTCTCTCTCTCTCTCTCTCTCTCTCTCTCTCTGTGTTTGTCGGCGGCATCTTTGCAGCTTAAATTGCTTGTCACTTCCGCTTGCCACATGCGCCAACTCGGTCTTGCCTGCCCGCCGCTAGCTCCAGCAACTCTAAACTTGGCCTTCGCTGCACATATATTTGGCTTCGATCTATATTGACTGCAGCCTCGCCTTGCCAGCGCAATTGCAACGTGCCGCAAGCAGCTCTTTTAGTGTTTGTCGTAACCGGACTACTTAATATGAATGATGTTTGCATTTGAAGTAGAGAGAGAGATAGAGAGAGAGAGAGACAAAGAGTTGAAGTGAGATATATACATATATATATATATATATATTATATAGTATATATATGCAGCATAAATGGGCCTTGTGCCACTTCTCTTTGCAAGCAATTACTAAACTGACTTGGCTCACAACTCGCTCTAGATGCTGCCTGATGGATGATGCTGCAGCTCCACTCACACACAGAGCGAGAGATAGAGAGAGAGAGAGAGAGAGTGAGAGGGGCAGGTGTTGCTGCACACATAACCTTAATACGGCTGCATCAGCACCTGTGGGGCAGCTATGTAGCTGCATTTAAATGTGTGTCAGCTGTTGTTAATTTGCAACTCAAGCACCCAACACCCTTCGTCTCCCTCTCACCCGGCCTCCAGCAGAATTGAGAGTTGAGAATTCACTATTGAGAAACTGAGAAAGTGCTGAGCCGTCAGGCTAAGGCTTGCCCCATCAACCAAAAGTTGATGCGCTTTTTGGGCTGTCGCACAGCTGTTGCAAGTTGCTGTTGCTTGCCACATTCTGTGTGGCCTATGAGCAGCTGCTCTTGGGGACCATGAATCATGCACACATTTTGCAACTAATTAAATTTCGAAAACTCTAATGCAATGCGAAATTGAATTATCTCGAGGCAAATTTTAGAGTGCTTTGAATAATTGTGAATTATTCAAGTAATTTGATCTCATTCTGCTTTCAACTCCTATGAATATTTGCATTAACTTTATTGTAAAGCGAAATTGGGCTATTTTGTAAATCATTCATTAGCTATTTGATTCACTCCATTGTGAAACTGCATAAGGCATCACTGGAATCGGAGTGGACTGTTCGTTTACTTGAATGACTTTATTGTTTAATTAAATCAATTTATGTTAGTTCATTGAGGCATTCTTGAGTGAATCATTCACTTATTAATGTAGTATTCGATAATTAAGCTTTTGATTTGAATCTCTTCTGAATCTGAGTTATATTGCTGACTGTTTTTGCACAACACTAAGTTGTTTCATCCGTCGAATCATGCATGGGAGTCTTCTTATATTATTTAACTATAAGGAATCATTAGTACAGATCAACAAGGTAATTTATTGATAACTGAATCATTTAATTATAAACAAGTAAGAAAACTCTAGTCGAGACCGCTCGACTAGGGTATACCCTGAACCCTGCGAAGAACCGCTATTCCAAGCATTCTTTATTTCTTTTATATACACATGCATATGTACGTTCATTACAAGCAAAACATACATACACACATACACATACACAAGAGCAAGTCGGTGCTTCAGCTGTTCTTTGGCTGCTATTTGCATGCGAATGTTAAATAACTCTTTTTCTACCCCAAAGATTTTGATCAAACTTGTTGGGCGTAATCATGTCATCCATATGTATGCGTGTGCCAATGCACAAGTCTCTAGTATTTGATGTACGGGAGTTACAAATTTGAGGCGAAGGGGGCGTGGCACTTAAAATTTAACAAAAACCGAAATTGCGTAAGGCTTACATAACACTAAATGCAAAATTTGAAGACTCTAGCTAGAAAGATGAATTAGATAGAATTTTGTAGCTGAATTTAGATTTTCGTTTTTAATCGATAACAATAAAACGATAACAGTTATCGAATTTCTGAAACAAGCTCGATCTTTTCGTGCTATACAGGAACCTACAATTTCAAGTCTCTAGCTCTTGTAGGTTCTGAGAACGACGCGTTCATACATGCGGACAGACGGACATGGCTAAATCGACTCGGCTTGTCTTCCTGATCAAGAATATGTATACTTTATGGGGTCTGCCACGCCTCCTTCTGCCTGTTACATACATACGCCTTTCAACAAAAACATTATTCCCTGAATTCCCATTTTCAATGGGTTCAGGGTATAAAAAGTCATTCCACTTTTATGATTCGTTATAACAAGTCCACAGTAAACAAGGTAGAATAACTTTTGCCTTATTGAATCACTGATTTACTTCAAAATGATTCATTCACACACTCAATGAGATATTATTCGATTTCTTATTTCAGTCACTCATAAGGCGATAGCCAACTCTCACTCTCAGTAAATGAGATGAATCATTCATTTACGTTTAATTAATTGAAGTAAGCTAATCGATTCATTTAAAGCGTGATTCATTTACATAATGTACAGAGTTTACTATACATAAAGATTCATAAGATGCAATTCATATACATATATGATTCCAATTCTAAGGCCTTCACAACCCCCTTAATGAATGATTCATTACAGGTAGTCTACGACTCGTTTTACTCTGTGACTCCACTCTGAATGTAAACACATCAAATATTGTTTAGTTCCCTATTCAAATGAGTCACATGCATGATTCATTTAACTCATTTGCTGCAAATTACTCAAAAGGCCCTCAGAAATCTTAACTTATTTTCTTCTTTTGGAGATAACTGCATTAGGCTACTTCTTTGGCACATTTGTTTGCTCGGCTGGCATTCAAACGATTCAATGAGTGTTATTTCTTGACTCTTGTGTATGTGTGAGCTTGCAGGAATGTGTGTGTGTGTGTGTGTGTGTGTGTGTGTGTGTGTGTGTGTGTGTGGCACGTGCATGACCCGAGCCTGCTTGGTGCCTGGCAATTTGCAACGCCTCGTTGTCGCGCCATTATGGCCAGCTGGGCCCCGGCCACGCCCATTGACAACAGAGAGACCAGATCTGTCCACCCAACAACGCCCACCACTAGCACTAGCATTCCATGTAACTGCTGCACCACCACCACCACCACCACCAGCAGCAGCAGCAGCAGCAGCAGCATCAATGCAGCAACTCCGGCACTGACACTAATGCAGCAAAATTGAAGTAGATGCAAGTGAAAATGTCCTTGAGGCAACGCTGGCGCTGCTGTGTTGATGCTGCACTTGCTACACACACACACTCACACACACTCACACACTCACACACACTCACACACACACACACACTAACACACACTTGTGCTCTCACATATGCCGCTGTTTAACCGTTGCCCAGAGGCAAAATTCCTTTTTATGCTACTTCTCTCTTTCGCTCTGCCATGCATATAGCTGTATGCCTATGTGTGTGTGTGTGTGTGTGTGTGTGCGTGTGTTTGTCTTGCTCTCTAATATATGTGACTGCAAGAGTATGTGCTGCTATGCATGCCTGCGAGTGTGTGTGTGTGTGTGTGTGTGTGTGTGTGTGTGATTGCTTTTTATGGCTCTGGGAGTTTTGTGTTGCAGTTTTTTTGTTTTCTTTTTTTTTGGAAATGCAGCACGTGACGTCACACACACACACACACACACAGGCAGGCATGCTGGCTACTGATGAAAGTAGAGAGAAGAAAGGCGAGCATATATGTGTAAATTGCAGCTGCGTTTTGGGCATGTTTAATGTAATTACCAAAAGGCTTTCAATGCACACGAGCATTAAAGTCAGCATCACTTGACAAACACACACACAAATACACACACACACACACACACACACACTGACACACACTCACACATATAGCACTCTCAACGACTCTAGTTGTGCTTGGCTGGATGCCAAAAATATCATTCTATAAAATACGAGTTTAAGCGCAAAGCCAAAGTCCAATAAGAAACTTCGAAATGTGCGCCAAGGCAGCTGCTGCTGTTGTTGTTGTTGTTGATGTCGAGTTTTGGGGCAGGCTTTTGAAAAATACATGGCTTGCTACATGCTGCATGGCGCCAAAGTGGCAGCAGCGCTGTCAGCGTCCCTGTCGCAGCCGCCACTCAGCGCGCGCGCGGCAGAGAGACAGAGAGCGAGAGAGAGAGAGAGAGAGAAACAAAACGAAGCAGAAACGAAAATAAAACGGAAAATAAAAGTAAAATGAATAAATAACAAGTAAGCCTCGATGTGTGGCCATAGATTGTGATCGACTGGTTGGATACCCTAACATCTGCAGGCCAAAGTTGCAGTCAGAGGAAAAACTATTTCCGTCAAGTTCCGTGAAGTTCAAATGAATAAAAACCAAGTCAGTCTCGATGTGTGGCCATAGCAAGAGCAGAGGCATTGACTGACTGGCAGACACCCTATATATGTATATATATATGTGAGATTAGGTTATCGGTCTCTTTCGCCTCGAGCGTTGCATTGCATACTCGTGCCCATCTGCTGCATCCTTGAGGCATGCTTGATGCTTCCTTTTCTATTTGTTGCACTGCATAACCTGAGCTTAGCCTTATCCGCTCTTGTTTGACAGGCATGAAACTGACCTACCCTAAAGCACTTGCTCGATATCTATATCTACATTTGCCTTTGGGATAAATCTAAAATCGAACTCCATATGGAAATAAACTTAATATCAAACTTAATCTTGCTCTCTTTGCTTCTCTCACAGCCTTTACCACAGTGCATATACCCTGCTCTGCATCCCTTTCAATTTGGCTGAAGGGCGTAAAAAAACATTCTGTTTGCAGTTGCTGCTGCTGTTGTTGTGGTTGTTGTGGTTGTTGTCGTTGCACAAATATATGCGCCAATATAAATGCAGCTCCAATTGGCTGACATGAACATATATTGTTTTCCTATATGTATCTGTAATTATAAATGTATCTCAATCTGTATCTGTAAATGTGTGCGTGCATCTGTATCTGCATCTGCATCTCTGCCTGCATTTGTATCTCAATCTGTTTTCATTTTTTGTTTTGCTATCTGCATCCGTATTAATGTGCATTTCCTGCAGGTGCAAAGGCTTCAGCTTTATGCCACGCAGCAGCAGAGCCAACCGACAGCTCGACAGCTCGACAGCCGACAGCCAGAACAGATACTGAGAGCGGGCTCGAATGGCTGAAAGTTTATTTGCAATTTTCATAGTTCAATGAAATTTATTTGAAAATATTTTGATATACGAGCATATGCCAGCCAGCAGCTCCATCTGAGTGCGCTTGACAATATGTGTGGAAATTTATTGAAAAATATTAAAAGTGAAATATTAGTTGAAGCGTGCATATGCAGATAGGTAATCGGAGCTGTAAACTGATGCAGGTGTACGTAGGAAATTCGAAGGGCACTTGATACAGAGGGAGAGCGGAAGAGAGGGAGAAAAAGAGAGAGAGAGAAGAAGAATATGAATGCTTTAAACTAATTGAAAAATCTTTACATTGAATGTGGGTAGGAAATTTGAAGAGAATTGTAAAGGGAGAGAGAGAGAGAGAGTGAGAGAGGCAAAAAGAGAAATGAAAAATCTCTAAACTGCACTAAAAAACCAACTTCATTTGGCTATTTTGAATTTATGTTGTCTGGAGATTAAGAAGATCATGTAAGACTCTAAAGATATATGGCAAGTGTGAGTTGGAAACGATCAGCTGCTCAGCCAAGGAGCATATACCTTCTACCCATAGGTAGATAATAGAGAAGAAGTTTCCCTGAGTTGCTCACACACAAATAATAAAGTTAAGATTTAGAGCAATAACTCAAATATATATATATATTGTAAGTATAAGATTGCTGAATCAGATGTTGGCCCCTCAACTGTTCGCTATCAGGTGGCTCTCACTGCAGGCAAGTGTCTATCGAGTTCACAACACTCCAAGATTACAGCAATCCTATAAGCAGTCAGTTAAGAGTCTAGATGTAATTCTTATCATTTAGATAAAATTCTGTAAAATATAAAGGCAAACTCCAGTTATAGTTTGACCTTTTCTAAATTTTTCTATTCCTTATAGAACTGTAATTATTCTTTTCACAACTCGCTTCACGTCCTTTACTCATATCTCTGCCTTTAATAGCTCGACAGAGCTCGACAACAATCTGAGTGTGATATTTTCTTATTCTTTCAGCTCTTTTCAAAATTTTCTAGCAATACTCAATTTAATTAGAAACTTTAAACATATTTAGTTGCTTAAAATTAATAAAAAAAAAGATTCTGTTTTTAAGACATCCATTAGCACACTCTAAAGACATTATGGCTCAACAGCACAGTCAAAACATTTTTAGTGGAATTTTATACTTATTCAGGAAGCAAAATGAGTAAATTTCGGTTATATTATATATATAGAATATAGTTTATGTGAAGCATACCCATAGCCATCGAGAGAGTTGCGCTGCTGTTGCTGCTCTCGCAGCTGCAATTTGCGCTCGGCGATCTTCTTCTGCTCCTCCTTCTGCTCGAGCTGTTCCTTCTGGTGCTGCTGCTGCTGTTGCTGCTTCTTGCGGTGCTGTCGATCCTCGCCGAGGCCGTACAGGCCAGCAACGGCGGCCATGGCAGCAGCTAACTGACAATTGTTGCTGCTGCTGCAACGGCAACTGCTGCTGCTGCTTCTAGAGGCAGCTTAGCAAGCGTGGCGCCACTTCTGGCATTGAAGTGAGGCGCTCTCTGATCGGCTGCTGCTGCTGCTGCTGCTGCTACTGGTTGATATTGTTCTTGTTGTTGCTGTTGTCGCTGTTGCGGTTGCACTTGCCTTTGCTATTGTTGTTGTGAGAGTCGTTGTGGTTGCTGTTGCCATCTTTGGGCATTTCACTGAATCACATTTGATGGCTCGCGACTTGCAACTGCAACATATGTGGCGTTAATTTCAGCCACTCGCTCTCTCTCTCGCCTTTTGCTCCGCCCCACACAGCCACCCAGTGCCCTCCGCCAGCAATTGCTCGCTGGAGGCTGGCGCCAGGCAGTCGCCTTTCGGTTTCGGTTTCGCTTTTCTTTTGACTTTGCTGATTTACGCTTTGTTTTCGTTTTCGACTGCAGCCGCAGAGCACAAAAAGTGGCATGCAACATGACAGACCTGAGCCTTGAGCGCTGCCACAGTGGCTGCCACGGCGGTTGCTGCTGTGTTTGCCACATCAGTTTTTCGTTGTCTGCAGCAAGCGCTGCATACCTTACGGCGCCGCAGCAAAACTTTTCTTTTGCCCGCGTTTTCTGCGCAGAAATCAATTAGCAGCAAACACCCCCCCCCCCCAGCCCCAGGCCCCTTTAGACGCCTCTACCCTTTGCGGCCACAATTGGGCCACATTTATGGCCCGATTATGCGGCAAGACCCTTGGCATTACGTAAACTTCAAAATGCGTTACGTAAGGAGACGGCCGTAAATAGCGGGCGTCGTAACATTAACACGTTAATCTTCATGTTAATGTGCCTGTTAATGACGCAACTGTACATGTTGCTGCCACAACAGCAACAACAACAACAGTTGCTGCTTCAGCTAATTGCAATAACTTTGAGCATATCGAAGCCATTTCCATACCCATCGAAAGCCGCATAAATAAATGCAAGCAAATCAAATCGAATCGCTTTCCAAGGTAAACACACACACACAGAGAGAGAGAGAGAGAGAGAGAGAGAGACACGCACACCCATAGATTTCAACAAAGCAAACAACACTCAGTCGTCGAGTTGGAAATGAATATGAAATGAACAGAGATTATCTACGCATTGACTCAGAGGCAATTTATGTTCGATTACAGAGAGAAATGCAGGAGCTACCAGAGAGAGAGAGAGAGAGAGAGAGGGAGAGGGTGGGAGAGTCCTGCTGACAGTGTGTCAAATTGCTAAAAGAGCTGCTTAAAATTACGAAACAATTGCTGGGAGTTCAGTTGCAGGAACTGAGATACCAGATACACTGAAAGCTGAGCTGAGCTAAGCTGAGCTCGCAACGAGGAGGCGTTGCAAGTGCGCGCGTGTGTTAGATAAGTGGCATGTTGCTGGCGTGCATGCCTTATACATTATGTTTATATCTCGGGCTCTTGTTAGGCGCAATAAAAGTCAACGTCGCGAGCCGAGAAGGCCATAAGACTTAAGTGAGCCAGGCAAGCAGGCGAGGCGAGGCGAGGCGAGGCATACTTTAAAAATAAACACAACGGCGAGCGATGCGTGTGCACTTCGAAGTGGGGAGCAGCACGAGCGCCAAAGTAAATATCAATCAGAGAAATGCAATGGCAACGGCAACGGCAACGGCAACGGCGACGGCAAAAGGCAATGTGAGCCAAGTTAATGGGCGACAAGGACATGCGAGTGTCTAAAGCTGGATAAGCTGCAGATTTCATTGAGTGCGAACAAATCGAATGTAAACTATAGCACAGCGATGAGATGTGCATTTAACAGATTAAAACTCAGTTAAAGAGCGCTCCGAAGAGGAAGGAAGACTTAAGAATTGAATAAAGGAAATTTAATAGCGAAAGTTCCCTCTATGAGTACGAACCAAACTAGCCTGGTTATCTTCGGTAAGCTATTTGCATCAAGCAGAGGGCGACAGAGACAGAGAGATATGTGCAGCCGATCCCATAAAGTATATATATATGCCTGACCTGAGTAACTAACTGAGTTGACTAAGCGAAAAGAAAAAGGAGATTTAATATAACAAACTATATAAATAGATTTTACTATAGATAGATATAAGTATATAAGTATGTATAGTATAGATGGCTAAGATCTATCTATAATAAAAATAAATTGATTAATAAAATGGATAGTAGATATAGTTGAATACAATAAATGCCTCTATCGATAACGAATTGATTTATCGATAACTAATTGAGTTTGTTATTCTTTTCGGGTTTTGGAATATCGGCTCTTTGAAGACTTCAGCAAGGGTATCTGCTAGTCGGGCAGAACTGACTAGAGAAGATATTGAATCGACTCTCTGGAAATACGCATGCCTAAATTATGAAAATATCTTAAGGATATCTAGTCAAGCCTCTCCCTCTCTCTCTCTCTCTCTCTCTCTCTCTCACAGCAACTACCCCGTGTTCTATGCGCAATTATTGAAGCAGTGCGAAAACTCGTTAAAATAATACCGAAGCGAAAGCAAATCACAGTTTAACTGCGCTCGATCATGCGGCGCACGCTCGCCGTCGCAGGTGGCAACGTATAACGCAGCCGGGCGCCGTTTAATGGACCACAGGCTCAGACTGAGAGGGAAGAGGGGTGGTGGCTATTGAGCCAGCTCAGGGTGGCAATCCCAGGGTGCTTGGGGTGGTCAGTAGCTGGCACTTGTCGTTGGTTTTGCTGCCGCAATGAAAATTGCTTCCGTGTCGAAATTGAGTTAACAATGCTCGGCTGGCTGCTCGTCAGCTTGCCGTGTGGCAAGTGCCAAGTGGCTAGTGGCATGTGCCAAGTGCCAAGTGAAAATCGTATATATGAGTGTGTGTGTGTGAGAGTGTGTGAACTGCAGGTGGAACTGCTCCCATTTGGCATGTCGCGAGCCATTCTATTGATTTATGCGCCCCCCACACATCACGTATACGACAAGTTGTTGTTGCTGTTGTTGTTGTTGTTTTCGTTGTGGTTGTTGCGCTGTTGCACTAATCTGACTATTAAGTGCATGGCTTACAATGCAATGCCAAACACTTGCATCAGCGTCGACGTAAGCGTATTAGTTTGCGAACCGATTCCCACCCAGTTTCAAGTGCAAGTCCAAGCACCCGCCCAGGGTTATGCACTGGCTGTACGGAAACTGGCAGGGCCCATAGGCCCACTCAAGGTCAGGGCCAGTGGTAAGCCTAAACTGAACGAGAAAGAGAGGCAGAGAGACAGAGAGAGAGAGAGAGAGAGAGAGAGAGAGAGAGAGGGGGAACAGAGCACGCCAATGGGCAGTCCATTAGAGGCGGTCACTACATTAACGCCTACACGTGTGTGAGAGTGCTTGAGTGTGTGTGTTTGTGTGTGTGTGTATGTGTGTGTGTATGTGTGTGTGTATGTGTGTGTGTATGTGTGTGTGTCTTTGTGGATGTGTGGCATGTGCGTATTAGTTTGCGCGTGTGTGGTGCATTAGTGGTGGGCCATCAGCATTCATTTTCATGCTTGTTTTGTTGCCTATCGATAATTATCGATAATTTTATAATGTTATAGAGAGAGACTATACAGCTTTTCGATGTTTACATATCTTTAATATGCATTTGTCATAATGATCACAATGCTGTCATATAACTCTGCTTCTTTTCTGTCTATCGATACTTATCGATGACTATTATAATTTGTACTATTAAAGAGAAAAATCATTACATCTCTTTTATATGGACTAGAAATGGGCCTCTATCATCCAGTTATATATTCGTCCCCGATTTTCTGTCTATCGATAACTTTCATATTTGGAAATCTGTAAACCGCTAACTGATGTGTCCCCACCCCCTCTACTAGCTCTACCTTTCTCTCCGGCAAACCCAACCAATGTATGTCATTTCAATAGCTATATTCATATTCATATTACACAGCTGGAAGGCAATCGATAGCTAATCGATAATCGATAAAATCTCTCAATACACTCAACACATTGCCCGCACAACTATCGCGCTGATGCCATCTCTAGTGTGCCCCGAGCATCATTCAATGCTCATCAACATTATCATTAACATTAATATGGTGCGGTTATCGCTGGTGCCGCTGCCGCTGCATCTCAACTCGTGCAGCTCGTTATTAAATTAGAATCAACTAAATTAAATGAGAGTGTGCACACACGTGTGTGTGTGTGTGTGTGTGTGTGGGTTGGTGTGTGCATGTGTGTAAGTGTTCAAGCAGAAAATAAGCGTCGAAGCGCATCCAGGCAAGCAATGAGTAGTCACCCACAGCCGTCGCCCAGGCCCCGCCTGACCTCCACCTAGCCACCCAAAGCTTTTAATTGAGCTCTGCGCTAATTTGAAACCAACGACGCGGCTCTCATTGGCCAAAAGTGTGCCAGAGAGAGAGAGAGAGAGAGAGAGAGAGAGAGGGGGAATGAGAATGAGTGGGTATAGCTGGTGCTGCTGCTGTAAGAGTTTTACGAGTGGGCGTTTGGCTGGCCGCATAATGCGTATTTAATGCGCTTTAAGCGGCCAACCTTTCCAACAGGTAAAAAGGCAATACCCGAAAAAAAGGAAGGGAAAAGTCAGGTGTTAAGAAGACATAAAGACATAACACCAGCGACTGAGACAGAGAGAGGGCGAGAGAGAGAGAGAGAGAGAGAGGGATCAAGGCAACTGTTGGGTAATTATTGTTTATGATTCATAAATCTGCCAGATGCCAAACGCTCAAATAAATGGGACTTGCAACCAACAACAACAACAACAACAACCAGAACAGCAACAACAACAACAAATTGCAATACTCATCGAATAATAATTAAAAGTCCAATGAAAATTCATTTGGTTTACCGCATCGCTCCACGCAATTTTAGATATTTTTAGCTGGCTTTGCGGTATTTTTCATTAACGGTGCAGATATATAAACTTATATATCTATGCAAGAGGGGTAAATTGAATTGCACAATTTGCATTAACAAAGCAAATGTATTTGAGCGAAGCTTTGCAGTTTAAAGACTTAAATTCCCGTGAGTTTTGCTTTAGTGGGAAATTTCGAAAAGTTGATTTTATTGTGAATTGCTTTGTGTGTCGAGTTTCAATAGACAAGAGCTCTCTCACTTCACTTTAGCCAACAAACGTTATGAAGTGTGCACTCAAGTGGCACTCTCCAGTTTGCATTTCCTAATAAATTTCCCATTATTACACAATTGACTAATGTTGATCCATTGTGAATTGTTTTGAGCTAAGTACAGGACAGAGCACTCTTCACTGAGAGTGCAGATTGAACACGTAAGAAGCTTAAGTTCGCCTTTCTGCTTAGCTTTCAATTAGTGTTTGGTATTTTATTCCAAGAAAATTCCCAGTATTATGTACTTTTTAGACTTTGAATTGACTGTGAATTGTTGTGAGTTAAGTTCTAGTGCTGCCTGCGGCTGAGCACGTAAGCAGCTGCCCAGCTCTTCGCATTCCCAGCTCATTTTCAATTTGTTGCCGAGATTTTCTTCCCTCGCATTTCCCATTATTATACAATTTTTCATTATAATTTAATTTCATTACGTTTTTCGAGCACTCCTCACTCGCTAAGCTCTCAACTAACAGCAATTTGCATTTCTCTTCAGTTTTCAATTTGCCTCTGAGCTTTTCTTCCAGCGAATTTCCCTTTATTACATCATTTTCCAGATAATATCACTGTGAATTGTCTTTGAGCCAGTCCGGCTAAGCACTCTTCAGCTGGCCACGGGACTTAACGCTTAATTGGATTCACTGAATCTCAACTGGCCGACATTACAGAGGCGATACTGTGAAGCACTCGAACACTCGCCGCATCGCTCGTCCTCTCGCATCTCCTGTCGGGCTTCAATGGCGGCATTATTAAAAATATATACGTCAATTTGTATGGCTGAGGCAGCTAATATATTCATTAGTATTTCATAGAACTTTGGCTCTCGCGCTATGCATGAACTAAAAATAGAGCGCAGAAATTGTCAAGCTGACGGCGAAAAACAAAGCGAAAAATCCTTTGAAATTCGCCGAAAGCAGCGTAATGATCCCAAAGGATAATTCCCGTCTCGTGCTGAGCTTGCCCGCTGAGCCGCTGTGATTATTCGTGTAATTTATGCTGTGACAACGTGCCGTCGTTGTCTCTCTCTCTCTCTCTCTCTCTCTGTTCTAATATGCAGCGCATTTTCCGCATTTTCCGCGAAACGCTTTGAAACAACAAACAAAACATGTGCATAATTTATACGCATTATAAAAGGACCGCACAGACACAGTTGCTCTATGTTTGTATAGTATATTTATATGTATGTATGTGTGTGTGTGTGTGTGTGTGTGTGTGTATGTATGTACGTTGCGAAGAGAGCCCAATCTGGCGCTTAAATATAGCCCATGGCATTGGCTTCGCTGACCCCGATCCCCCGACCCCCAGCCGTCCGGCTCCCCAAGGTGCCATAAAGAACTTTGTGAGCTTCGCTTTAGCTATGCACAAATTTATTGTTCTATTGCTAAGAGTGGGGGTCGTCATTATTTATAAACCTGACTTCTGGACTGGGGTGGGGGTCTCTCTGCTCAGATCAGCCATCGTGTCAGGGGAGGCGTGGCCGTCGCCAGGGCTCCGCTTTGATTGATGGACGAGCAGTTGCTGTTGCAGCAGCGAATCGCGAATGGTTAACACAGCTTAGCGCTCAAATGTATGCTACACTTTTTTTGCCAGCTCTGCTTTCTCAGATTAATATAACTGGAGACATATTGAGGTGCGAGCATAAACTTGAATGCTTATGTATAGATGTGAGTTGAGTTCGCTTTGAATTCCCTCTTGGACTCTCCGGTGTTGACAGTTTGAGAGACATTGCTGGAAGTTATGGGCGTAGGTGAAGAGTTAGCTGTATGATTATAGTAAGTCCAGGGCTAAAGTTTTGCTGTGTGAGTAGTAGCAGCTCTTATTGTAAGTCTTCAAAACGTATGCAGTTGTAGAGTCACAGTTTTAGAGTCATAGAAAGCTAAAGTAGTGAAAGAGCGTAAGAGAGAGAGCGAGCTATAGAGACATCTTTTGAGAGGCTCTTGTCTATTTTGGCGTTTCTCTCCAGATTGCAATAATGCCTCTCAAACTGAGCATGTAATTGCTTGTGAGGCAGTTTGAGCTTCACTGTATTGGCCTTAGATCAAGTCAAAACTATTTAGCAGACAAATTTGATGCTGCCAACGAGAGGAGAAGATCACAGTTGGAAGTGCACTGTATGTTAGCTAGCTGCTGGCCACAGCTGCAGTTTTGAAGTCACAGTTTAAAGTTCTACTTTTGTAGGAGCAACAATTGTAGGCTTTACAGTTTCAAAGGCCCGCAGTTTGACAGCCACTGACCATTCAATGATTAGCTGCGAATAGAGCTATTCAGCCTGCTTCTCCCTGGCTAGACCCACTGAAACCCATTTCCGTTTTTCCTTTCCTTTCCATACCATCAGCTTTCTCTTTTTTGTCTGCCTCCCTCCGCCCACGCCTCCCCGCCCACTCTCTATCGCCGTCTCTATCTCATTTACAAATACATGGGAATACAACAAATTTATCGATTAGTAGCAGTCAGAGAAAGGGCACGACAGCAAATTGGAATTGACAGACAAACGCCAACAAATATCACAGCTGGGTAAATGTGTGCGTGTTCGTCTCTCTCACGCCCCCCCTCTCTCACTCACTCTCTCTCTCTTTCTCACTATTTCTCTGTCTGCAGGTAAACTTCAACATACCACGCTAGCTATGTTCCCCGCCCGCGTCCCTTCCTCCACTCAACTGAGTAAACAAACCAAAACGCTAAAAGGAAGTGAAAAAAGTCATTGGAAAATTTTTGCGCCAGCGTTTATGACATTCAATTTATGGCTAAGTATGTGTGAGTGTGTATGCGTGTGTGTGTGTGTGTGTGTGTGTGTGTGTGTGTGTGTGTGTGTGCAAGCGCGCTGCATGCACTGCATAAACTATATACGAGATATGCATGCAACTACCACGCCCACTGGGGGCAGACAGAGCTGATTTTTTATGGCTGAAATTCTTTGCATTTTCACTTTGGGCCAGAGGCAGGCACAATTGTTGTTATTGCAGCCGCTGCTGCTGCTGCTGCTGCTGCATGCCACTGATATGTGCACAAGCATAAACATCAGCTAACACCCAAACATGCCACATATCGATATTTTGTTAGCTCGGTGCAAGCGCCAGCTTACGTGCCAGCAGGAAGTAAAGCGGAAGCTAAGCAGCTCTGTTATGCAACTGCTAAGCGCGTAAGTCAACAGCTTATGTTACAGAATTGGCACGTTAACAGCATTGCACTAACAGTTAACAGTGGCTTAACATTTATGAATTGATTGTCTAAAGTCTGCTTAGATTTCTTCTACAATACTAAAATTATGGACTGAGCTTTGTCCAAACAAAGCTGTTAGCGAACAGCTTATGTTACGTTTACAGGAAGTTAACATTTGACAGTTAACATCTGCTTAACATTTATGAATACCTTGTCTAGAAACAACTCAGATTTCCTCTGTGTGAAGCTGTGAACTGCCAATTAGTTCTGTTATGCAACTGCTAGTTAACAGCTTATGTTACAGATGTTATGTTATCTGATTAACATTTGCCTCTCGCTTAACATTTACGGATTGAATGTACAGTCACCACAGATCAGATATATTCTAATGAAGACCTAAACAGCTCTGTTACATAGGACGTTAGGCTAAGATTTATTCTAGGATTAGTTATCTCGAATCAGCTCAGATTTCTTCTATACAATCATGCCTATAGTTATTTAACATTTGACTGTTATTCAATATTTATGCATTTTGATTGTCTAGAGTCCGCTCAGATTGCCTTTATCTAATTATGCCCATAGTAACCGACTTAGCTACAGAAATGCTCAGCATCTCAGTTATGCAACTTCTGTGAGCAGCAGAAAGAGAGGTCTTTGCTTAAGCCCCAGCTAATATTGATATCCTATTGTAGCCACATAGCTAAATTCATGCCGAAAGTTAGATTTCAGCATATTTTATTACCTGAGTTATATAAGCAATTATTTCAATTATTTATTAACGACATTTTGTAACGGAGTGAAAGGCTTAAAAGCCGCCCCAATTTCGGTCTCAATAATGAAAACAATGTTGTGTGTGTCGTAAAGCTAGTTCGTTTCTGGCTTTGTACATGAATTCCTTAAAGTTAATGCTAGTTTGTTGAACGATTTTCGTTTAAGAAGTTGTGGCATGTGGCATGGGGCATGGGGTGTGTGGCATGTGGCGTGTGTGTGTGTGTGTGTGTGTGTGTGTGTGCGAGGCTTAAGTAAAACTACACGTGGTGCACACGGCGTATGCGCAATTACGGCAAAGCATTTAGTTCGAGGAGGAGATTCAAGACTGCAGCAGCAGCAGCTGAGGCTAACGAATGCAGCTGCTGGCAATTAAAATAGTTGAACACAAATTGGGATTACAAGACAAAAGATAAGAGAGCGAGAGAGAGAGAAAAAGAGAGAGAGAGAGAGAAGGCAGCATTGCAATGAATCGAAATACAAATGATATTGAATATGTGTATTTGCATATTTATTGCATAAAAAACACATTTGCTAATGGGAATATCAAACATAAACAACAAGCACACAGGAATGCAATCAAAAACTGCAAGAGATAAAGCAAGAGAGACAGAGAGAGAGAGAGGGAGAGAGAGAGAGAGGGAGCTGAAGTTGCAATCAACACGAATGCATATTTAAAACGCCTTTTGTCAGCAATTCGAAAAGTTCAAAAGCTTGGAATATTTGTATGTATATATTGTATACCTATATACATATATATATATGTACATACATATATATAGACAGGCGTAGTAGAATAGGAAATCGGGCGAGGCAATGAATTCGATTCGATTCGAGCCACTGAATAAATAATCATGAGGATAATTAGCCCACGACTCTAGAATAATTGACAAATCAATGGCCAAATCAAGTTCAATGGGGTACATCATTCCAAGCGAACGGACGGACGGAGCGAGAGGCATACATACATTAACGCAATGGCTCAATAGCTGGGCTAGAGACGAGGGTCGACCAAGCGGTTGGCTAAGGTTTGACATGGACTGAGCACGAATATGAAATGAAATTCAGATGGGAGTTGAGCTGCTGGGCGGAAAGAGATTTATCGATAGTTAGATCGATATATGGCAAAAGGTAGTCACACCTTGTCAAAGTGAATTGATTTTATATATATTATATAGATATATTTCGAAACTGAATTTATGATCTTTCGCACAGATAACTTCAAGTGTCTAGCGCTATAGAAAGCTCTGGCAAAAGCATGCTGAAATGTACGACGTATTTTATCCATAAGTTTATTAGGATTACTAACAAAGATATCGTTAAGATCGATCAGTTTAAATAAACTTCATAATATAGAATAATCGATATGCATATCGATAAACCGTATATATATAACAAATATATATATATATATATATATATATATATATATACACTACTTCCAACTATATAAAGATCTGTCGTTAAAGCTAGTAGAACTATCTATAAGGAATTCAACATATCGATATACAAAGATTGTATATCGATATGTTCATCTATCAATAGCTTTAGCAGCAGCTCTTTATATTGATGAAACTATCATTTTATCTAAATACTTGTTCAAACTATAGTTGCCGTTATGTATTAGGAACATAGCCTAATACATAACGGAAACCTATCGATGTTGTGTTGACCGTGCTATTGATATATACAGCCTAATTGCACTTTAAGAGCACATATATTTGGTATAAAGAGTCTATGTAGATCGCTAACTCTATTCATTGGCAGAGATATTAAACAGAAGATGCTGACTTCATCAATCCAGCTATGGTATATGTATTTTACAGTTATAAGGTTATAGTATATGCATGTGCTTTTTATCGATCTGCAAGCAATACTTTGCATACATTAATATATATTTATAATAAATATCATGTTCCACATTTCCACTATTTCCATTTACATGCTGTTAAGTGTCCGCCTTGTTGCTGGCTTATTAAATATAGAAGTACTGCTGGCGCTTAGTCCGCCCTCGCATAATTAATATGCACATTATTTATTTGAGTTGTGAAGAGTTTCTAGAATTCGCTTTCGGCCTGTCAAGCTGCCAGTTTGCACATGCTTGACAGGGGACACGGAGTGTGCTGCGGGATTGGAGTTTGGTCATGCGGTTGGGGTTTTCAAATAAGTTTTACGGATTTTTTCCGTCTGTTTTTCCTGTGTGTGTGTGTTTTTAGTGCTCTCAGTGCTGTGAAGCATTTGACCAACTTCCGTTGGCCTCCGTTTTCTGCAGTGCCCTAAAATGAGGAAATTGCAAAAGCCAGGACACACACACAGAGAGAGAGAGAGAGAGAGAGAGAGAGTGAGAGAGAGAAGAAACTCATATGCCCGGAACCAATTTTTGCAACAACAATGTTTAAAGTCAGCTCTCGCTGCTGACTCCAAGATGCCCTAGAAAAATGGGGCCAAACTTCGAAATGAACTTAAACGAGGAAGTTTGATTGAGACAAGCAACGAATTAAATGTTTCACAACAAATCGAAACTGTTTTAAATGCTCCACAAAGAGCCCAAAGCCATCGGCAAGGAGTGAAACAGATTTCAGTTAAGTCACGCCCCATGACCAGCTCGGCTGAAAACTTCACAAGCCCTGTGTGCTGCCATAGCTAATAACACTACCTAAAATTAGTTAATATTCAAGTCTCCCCAAGCTAATTGCTTTTATTTAGTTGTCAAAGCTAATAAAGCCACACAAAAATGCAAAAAAAATTATACTTTTTGGTTCTGGCCCAACCGAAAAAAAAGAGTTAGTTTTGCACGTTAGCAAAAAAGTTGTTTTTTTTTCTCGTAGGTTTCCTTTGGCTTGTTCCTAATGGTCTCTGGCCAAGTGGTGTGTGTGTGTGTGTGTGCGGGTCAAAGTGAGATTGAAATTCATAAAAGTGCAAAGGTTACAAAGTTGCTGTTGGCTTCAGTTGTTGCTGTTGCTGTTGTTGCTGTTGCTGCTGCTGCTGCTGTTGTTGCGGTGAGCCACGCACGCAACTTTTGGTTATTACTTTTGTTGTTGCCATTGCTGTCGTTCTGTTTGGCTCTTTTTTTTCGTTTTGCGGCTTGCCACGTGGTCTGCTGGGTGGGCACAGATAATTGGCACACACACACACACACACACACACACCTACACACACACACACACAGACAGAGCTATGCACTGGCCATGCCTCACTGCGTCCAAATAGAAATAGGCAAATAAGACAAGCACGAATGTTGCCTTGGTCTATCGAGATAGCACTCCAGCAGATACCCTGCACTGAGAGTGTATATATTTATCTATATATATATATATATATATATTTCTCTCTCTTTATAAACAGCGCTGCCTATATAGCTGCAGATTACCTAGTATAAATATGATCTACACTCCCTTAGCTCTGCTCTACTTATATATCTTCATATTTCTACACATATTCACTTTCACCCACTTGGCTCAATTTAGAGCGCAGAAGAAAAAGCGAAAAAATATTTTGTTGCTTTGCCTTCGTACATAGTTTGTCACCTCGTCGTTGTTATTGTTGTCAGGCTTTACAATTAATTTACGACAATTTAAATTTAAGTGCATATTTTATAACGGTATAACAACAGGAGCAGCAACAGCAGCAGCAACGAGGGCCCGCTGCAATTACGTCGCCGGCCCCAAAAAGTATGCAACATTTTTTTATATTTTTTTTTCCTGTTCAACTTGCTTCCCCTTTCCAAATTGTTTTGCATTCCCACGGCAAATTGCACACAACTGTAACTGTGTGTGAGAGCTCTGTGTGTGTGTGTATATACTTCTAACTTTACATAGTTGATATTGCTGTTGTCGTTGTTGCTGTTGTTGTTATAGTTGTTGCTAGCCTGTGCCTGGGCTGGTATTATTTCGTGTGTTATTTTTGGCTTGCTTAATGCCATTAAAACTTTTTGTCTAACAACAACAGCAACGGCAACACGACTCGCTTATGTCTAGCTGCTGGCAGCACCCTCGGCTTGTGGATGAGCCATGTTGCTTGAACGGAAAACGAGGCAAAAACCTGCTAACAATGTTGCTTGTTATTAACATTTATAGTTTCGTGTCGACTCTGTCTCTGTCGTATGTGTGTGGGTGTGTTTAAAAATTAGTAAACTGTCTGCCAAAGTGACAGCAAGAGTGAGCGAGTAAGAGAGAGAGAGAGAGAGAGAGGGCGAGAGACTCGTCTGAACGTGACATTCAAAGTCCGATTTGCGTTCTTGTTGCACGTTGCACAAGTTGCTGGCAGCACAAGTGTTTCTTCTTGCAACTTTAGCTGCCAGTTGGTGGCCAGTTGGCCAGCATTTAATTAAGCTAAGTGCATGCCCCAAAAATCAATGGGCCCAAACAATAGGCAGCGGCCAAACCACCACCTACACTGACCGAGCTGAAGCCAAGCTGACCTAACTAAGCGCCTGCTTAATAGAACTCAACTCGTGTAAACAATATGCTCTACACACAGAGACGGAGAGCGAGAGCGAGAGAGAGAGAGAGAGAGAGAGAGAGAGAGAGAGAGAGAGTGGGGGAGAGAAAGAGGCAGTTGAAGCTGCTGCAGCAACACCTGAAAGCCGCAAAAGCCACAAACATGATATGCCCAGTGCCCTGCGCCCTGCGCTTAGCTGAAAGGCTTTTAAGAACTGCTTATTCACCTATAGAAATCTAGCTAATAAAATCCGTAAAATGCATATTATAGCTGTACAAAATATGTGATGCAGAGAACATGTGAAAGAAACTGAGAGAGAGAGAGAGAGAGAGGGAGAGAGAGAGAGAGTGCTACATAATTGGCGCTGGCGGCAATGGGAAAACTTTGCTAACAATTTCATTTCAGTCCAGGAGCTGTGAGGAATGCGATAATATTTTTTGGCAACTGCAAGTATTATATATATTTAATTATTGTTTTTGTTTTTTTTTATGATCTTAATTTGTTCATAGTTGTATCAATATATAATTTTAATTGTTTTTTATGATTTTAATTTATTTATAGTTTTTATTTATTTATAATTAATATTATTTTTTTTTTAGTATATATTAGCTCAGCTTTTTGATAGCCTCTTCTCCATTTTATCTTTATCTATAATATTTAAAAACCTATTAAACTTCTTTACTTGTTACTCCTTTCTTTACTCATTTCAAATAATTAGTATCTGTTAACTGTGTTATATGTTTTAGTTTTCTGCTAACTATTTCTCCCTTCTTCCCTTCTTTGCTCTCGTATTAGATTCAGATCGATTTAATCTTTGATTCAGCTTTTCCCCAATTTCTTCTCTTGTTCATTTTCTTTGAATTTCTTTTATCACTTTTTTCTTCAATTCAGTTTCTACTACTTTTTCAGTTTCTCTCCCGTTTTCTGTGCACTTTTCTCTTCAGCAGAAGTTTTGTTTTCAGAGTCCAACAATATCAGCTTATTTTCATGTTTCTGATATCTTTTGCTTTACTTTTGCTTTTGTTCCCTCTTTTATACTCAGTTTCTCTTCTAGTTTCTCATACTTTCATTCTGTTTATTGATACCTTCTTTCCTCTTCATTCTCCATAATTAGTTTTCATTTTCTGCTAGTTTCTTCTCTTGACAAACCTGAATTTAATTTTCATTTTCTTTTTCAGTTTTTCCCCTTAGCTTTTCCTCTTCATTCTTTAGTGTTCAGTTTCCTTTAGTCTTACAACCATTTTTCTAAATTCTTCTACACTTTTTGGTCGTAACTTCTTCACTTTCCTTTCAAAGCTAAGCAAAGCTCAATAAGTTCAGCTTAGTTCTCCACCTCATTTAGCTGTCCTGCGCGACTCCTGTGAGGTGAGTGCTCAAAGCATTCAGAGTCAATTGCGAAAGTGATTTATTGCTTTGGGTTCGAGCTCTCTCTCTCTGCTTCGGCAATTGAACAAATATTTCACAAAATATATTTAAGCCACGCTGAAATGAATAAACATTTCATCTCATCTCATCTCATCTCATTTCATTTGATTTCATTTCATTTTTCTTTTTTTTTTTTTTTATTTGCTTTTGTTTGCCATTTGGAAATGAATTTGTTCCTCAGGCAGCCGCAAATGGGATTAAAAGTTATTCAATCGGCAAATTATTGTGAATAAATGCATTTGTTTAATTTGTTTAATTCATAATTATTCGCATTATGCTCGCAATTAGGCAAAGTGAAATAATTGCAAATGCATCATCAAACTATCTGTGTGCAAACAAATGCTAATTGCTGATATTAACATATTGCAGGGTATCATTGGAATAGGTAAATAAGATAGAGAAGCGAAATAGAGCCGGGAACAGCGAAGAGGGCATCAGCTAGTCAGAGATATTAGCATATACTACAGGGTATCATTGGAATAGGTAAATAAGATATAGAAACGAAATAGAGTCTCAGCTAGTCAGAGACATTTGCATAATTATAGGGTATATATTGCTGGGTATCATTGGAAGAGGCAGATAGAGAAGTGAAATAGAGCCTGGAACAGGAAAGAGGGCATCAGCTAGTCCGAGGTGGGGTATCAGCTAGTCAGATAATAATACTAATTATTATTAAAGGGAACTGCGAACTGTGACTAGGGCATCAGCTAGTCAGTAATGGCCAATAGCTTTGACTGCCCTACAGGGTATCTGCTGACAGCTGCTACAGATCTGCGGATCTCGGCTTCGAGTGCTGTTTGCTGTCGCTGTTGTTGCACCTGCCTCACAGACAGCGCCGCAGGCGGCACAGCGTAATTTTTTTATGGCCACCAAGCAAATACAGCTAACACACACACACACATAGAGAGCGAGAGCGAGAGAGAGAGAGAGAGAGAGAGAGAGAGCTCTGCTTGGCATTGGTATGCTTTATGTTAATTTTTATTGCTCGCTGCTTGCTGATTTTTATTATTCTTGTTTTCTGGCGCTGGCTGCCTGTCGTCGTCGTTGTTGTTGTTGTTGTTGTTGTTGTTGTTCTCGTAGTTGCCATTTGAATTAATTTAATTCGTTTTTTGGTCTTATTTCGGCTGCTTCTTCTTCATCTTTCGCTTTTATTTTGCTGCTATTTTTTTGCTCTTTCTCGGTTTTAATTTGTTATTTTTTGTTGGTTGTTTATTTACTTTTGCTTAATTAGACGCGGCGCTTGTTGTTATTAAATTCCTCTCCTCCCCCAGCTTAAACAGCAGAAGGAAAAACCCCATTTCCTCACCCACACACACACCCACACACAGAGAGAGAGAGAGAGAGTCACCCACACACGTACTTAAGTACAATTATAGACAATCCGCCTAAATACACGCAAAGCTTTTCATTGTCCTTTTTTTTGGCTACCTCAAGCCAAATCCTCTTTTAGCTCTTTTTGGGTTCCGGATTTGCAGTTTGGGAACGTTTTTATCCCCTTCCTAGGTGAACCCCTCCGCTGTGCCCCTGTGCTCGTGCTTCCGAATCAATATTCTAGCTCTTGTTTATTCTGTTTCTGCTTCTGCTTCTGCTTCTTCTTCTTCTTCTATTTCTGCTTCTGCTTCTTTCTCGAGTATTTCGAGTATTTTTGAAATTCAAATGAGTATCGAGACAGGTTCTTTTCCAGCTCTGGCTTTGCCTTCATTAAACTGAAGCTTGCAAATCGAGCAACAATGGAGTCGGTCATTGAGAACAAGTTCCGGAACGACGTTGTCTGATTTTGTGGCTGACCATGGACTGGCCTCAACTCAATCAAGATTGCATATAATGAGTCAGGGTTTTTTATTTTTGAACTAGTTCATTCAGCAAATGCTGTATACAAATTTGAGTCAGTAACGAACTGCTTATGGAACTAGTTCATTTAGAAGTTAAGAGGAGTAAGGCGAGTATACATCACATACAGCACGGAACCATTTATGAATCACGCTTTGAACTAGTTCAAATATAATGCTGAGACATTGAAGAACTAGTTCAATCATAAGATATGTAATTTAAATAAAGAAATCTACTATTATAGTCATCTTTGGACAATCGAGTTATTGGAACTAGTTTTTATTCACTTGTGGAACTAGTTCATTTGGAACAATAGATATCTGAATAATACATATAGAGCTAAACAGCGCTAATGTGGCCAACATAAACGAGCCAATTACGAATCACTTTTGGAACTAGTTCATAAATAAATATTAGCCCGTCAAAGCGATGTTATGCCGACAGAGGTCGCTGCGCTAAATGGGTTGGAATGGATTGTGTGTGGCTCGACCAACTGCGGTTCTGTGGCCATATTGTATTTGCTTGCCAGCTGCCACGCCCCCAGCAGCAGCACAGCCCCCATCTCATCCACCGCCATTCAGCCTGAATGCCTGCATAATTAAAAGCGATTCCTCGACTTCAATTGATTGACCTGCGGCTAATGCATCAGCTGCTCCACAACTTGCCCCAGCTCCGTGGCGCCGTGGCTCCAATGCCGCAAAAGCGCCTGCGGACGGGTGGTGCGAGTGGTGCCGAGTGGGGGGCGAGCGAGCGAGCAGCTGCGACGCGCAATCGAAACATCAAATTGAATCGCAGCCCAGCAAATCGCAACCAAATCGAATTTCTATTTAAGCAATAATAAAATGTCTCACCAAGCCACGCCCCTCCGCCCGCTTGCCCCCTGCAATATGCATGCATATATAGATATAGATGTCTGTATATACATATATTGAACTTGTTGCGATATTTGGCCAGATTTGAAAGCGACCGAGTTTTCGCTTTAGCAATTTTTATTGCTTTTCCTTTTATATTCTCATTTTGGGTTTTTCCAGGGGATTTGAATGGGGCTGGCCCCAAATTCATTCCCCCCCGGCGACGAATTTCTTTTGAAGTCAACTGCTGAGCCAAGGTGGCACCACGGCTCCGGCCAAGGGGCAAGAGATATGCTGCTGCTGCTGCTGCTGCTCCCGCTGTGCCCGAATAATGCGAACAAGTGGATGAAAATGTTTGACACGGATAGAGCAAAGTGCAGTCAGAGTTATCTCTCTAGCAGCTAGATGACTGTCTCTCTAAGTGTGTGTGTGTGTGTATGAGTGTGTCGGTGTGTGTGTGTGTGTGTGTTGATGTGCTGTATTGTGCTCTGCTCTGTATTCTGTTGTGTTGTGTGTCTGCCGTGCTGTGGCCTGTCTTGTCGCTGCTTCCGCTTCCGCAGCAGATTTCGCAGCTGCTTGGCCTTTGGCGCAAAATTTGAAAATAATTTGCAATGACGTCATCGCAGCATGTGGCGTGTGGCATGCAGAATGCAGAAAGCAGAATGCAGCATGCGACCCGCCTGCATAAATGTTTATGTTTGCATAACCAGGCGACGGAGACAGGCCCAGAGCGAAACTATGCTGGGCCCACGGTGCGTATGCTTGACCTTCAAATTGGCGGCCCGATCAATAAGTTCTTGTATTTGCCTCTTCATTTCACAATTGTTTTTTTTTTCTCACATATATTTTTGTTGTTTCTCTTTTTCTACTGCTTGTTGAGTCGTAAAAAGAATTACGCAAAGGCCAAGTGAAAAAAAAAAACAAAAACAAAAACAAAAACCAAAATGGGACGCAAATAAAACAAGAGAAATGCAAAAGGCAGAGCTGGGCATGGCCTAGGTGTGTGTATGTGTGTGTGTGTGTGTGTGTGTGTGTGTGTGTGTGTGTGTGTGTGATGTGTTTGTTTCATATTAAAATCACGCAGCGCACGTGAAGCTCACACACACACACACAGAGACAGCTCTGTGGGTCACGGCATATTAAAAAAAAAAAATCGAAACGAAAACCAAACCAAGCCGAGAAAAAAAAACTCGCCGCAGTGCGTAACTTTTGGCCATGCCTTAAGCTGCTGCCTCTACACATCACACACACTTACGCACACACTCGCACACACACACACACCTCCTCTACTGCTCTCTGTGAGCTGCCAAAAAATATGTGCCACAAAAAGGTTTTGGCCAGCAAATAATTTGTAGCGCCCAGTCAGCAGTTGAAATGAAGAACGGAGCAGACAAATGCAAAGTTAATGGCCAAGCGTAGAATAACAGAGAAAGAGACAGCTGCAGAGAGAGCGCGAGAGAGAGAGAGATAGAGAGGGAGACATATAGAGAGAGAGCGAGCAGGGCAAGGACTAGAGGCATATTGGGGCATAGTTCTCATAGCAGATCTGAGACTCAGACTCTAATACGCTACAAATATGTTCGGCAGGCACACAATGAGCGCACAAATGGGGCATACACGACTCAGTAGATGCCCTGCCACACATTAAAAGTAATTACAAAACAGCTCAAGTCATAAATCAAGGCTGTTAGCTGTGATTTACATGCGGAAACATTTGTGCAGAGTTGCCAAATGAGCCAAGAAATATAATATAAGTAGAGTACAGTTCAGGGTTGTCAGCGTTTGTGCTAACAATATATATTGAATGGGTTGCTAATGGCTTTCTAAACGCATATTTACAGGCATATTAGAAATCTTTGGAGCTCATAAATATTAGCAGATGCGCCTAAAGCGTTTAGGGTTGCCACAGCACAAAAATATTAAGGAATTTGATTAAGAAGAGCGCTATGAACACTTTTAGACCATCTGTATATACTAACATAGTAAAATGCAAATTTGTAATTGGGCAGGGTTGCCACAGCTCAGAAAAAAATTATAAAAAAAAGAATATTTAGTATACTTAAAAGCAAAAATAATCCTGTTAACATACAAATATTGCTCATTGCTCAGATACTTGAAAGTTATTATAAAACAACTAACAGAGTTGCCACACTTCAAAAGAATCACATTCAATACTTGAAAAACTTTTGTAGAAGCATTTATAAGCAACAATTTTTAAAAAGAGCTTTTAAAATATAATTTTTTCGTTTATTTTTAAGTCTGGCAACTCTAGAAGAGCTAAGTAATTGCCAATATCTGCATTAGTTACGCTTTAAATCAAATACAGTTGATTTAAGTGTAATACGTATGTGTATACAAGATATAATAGATATAGGCTTTCTTAGTAGAGTTGCCACCCTTCAAGATAATGCTCTAACAAAGTTCAGATTGTCAAGAACTGTCGAGTGTTTATGAAGTAGTTCAAGTTACTCAGCTTTAGCCTGGAAAGAGTGAGGAATCATTTTCTCTTTGGATGGAAGAGTCCATGACTTTAGTTTCAACTGTGAATTGAGCTCCAGTATACGAAATACATATAATTGAACGCGAAAAAAAAAACAGATGTATGTATGTATATATGGATCTTCCATAAGCCTCCATTGCGACGCCAATTCCGAGTATTCGAATTGATAATGAATTACAAATTCGTTTAAAGACAATGCAAAATCAAACAAAGCGCTGGGGAAATGCTCGGAATGCGTTTATTTCAAATTTAAAGCAAACGAAAATAACGTTAAAAGAGTGAGAGAAAAGAGGAGCACTGCATAAAGAGGAAAATCAATTTCGAATTTAAATCAACGGAAAGCAAAGTGAAAAGCGAGAAAAAAGAAGAAAAAAGAAAATAGCAGCAGAAAATTCAAATTCAAATTGTTAATGGAGTTGCCGTAGCGCAAAAATTTCGAGTGGCTTTGAGCCTACTTTCATGGGGCATTCATTAGCAGAGCGCCACGCACCACCTAGACCACCTAGGCCAGCCCCACCCAGGCCAGTCCAGTCCAGCCTACCACAACAACAACAGAAACAGAAACAAAAAAAAGGCGAAAATGTGCGTGCGAATCGTTTGCAGTTCTTCAACTGCCCCTCAACAAAGCGCGAATTGTTATGGGTTTTTTTTTTGTTTTTGTGATTTGTTGCTGTTGTTGTTGCTATTGTTGTTGTTGCTGTTGTTGTTGTTGTTCGGTTGCATGTTGAAAGTTCAATCAAAGTTAAGAAGCGTTGCTTAAGCCAAGGCTAAGCAAGCGACGCCGTCACGCCAGCTTTTAGCTTCAGCCTGGCAAATGCACATGAAAAGTGCTCAATCTATATATACATATATATGTATATGTATTGCTGTATATATGTATGTATATATTTCCTAATTAAGGCGCCACCTGGCGCAGAGAGCAACTTCTTAGCGTATATGTGAACATATAATAAGTCCACTTTAACTATTCACACATGCTGGCAGTCTGCTTAGTTAATTAAGATTCGCTGCGATTAGACTCATTTCATTATTTCTTAACTTCGTGATTATTTTCCTTTCAAAAGCCAAACAATTTACATACGAATATAGAAATACTGGATGTAACAACAACAAAAAAAACTATTTCAATTTGTTTCAATTTGAGTTTTGAGCATTTTTTCAAGCAACAAAAACAAAATTAAAAAAAGTTTTCTTTTTAATATTTATGAATTGTATTAATATATTTACTTTTTTTATTTTATGATATTTAATTTTTGTAAATATTTATGTCAATAATATTTTTTTATTAATTATTTAATATATTTTATAAATTTATTTTTGTTTTTTTTTTTTTTATAAATGTTTGTAAATATATTTTTAAGTGCATTTTTTAAAATTTTTTTACATATATTTTTTAATATTATAATTTATAAATTTTTTTAATATTATAATTTATATATATATATATATTTTTTTTTTTTATTTTAATATTATTTTGTTTCATTTACAATAACCAAAACCCAGAGTAATTTGTTTATTGTATTTATTATATTTTTATATTTTATTATATTTTTTTTATTTTTAAATTTTTTTTATAATTCTATTTATTTTATTTGAAATTTTGCATTTTAATTATATTTATTTTATATACATTATTTGATATATATCTTATCCAAAAAACATTTGAGCGAATGTCTATAATTTTGCTTTTATTTTCGCTAGGTATTTTAATTTATTTAATCTTTTATATCTTTTATATGAAATATATTTGGAAAAAATGATTTTTTCCTTATTGTAAAAATTGCCAAATGTTTGAAATTCAATTATTCATTTAAAAAACAAAACAGAAAACAATATTTCATTAAAATATTTCGGAAATAAAATTCCTTTTTATATATTACTTACATTTTGTAACATTTTTGTTTTATTCAAGCTTCAATTGAATTAAATGAATGCAATTAATATCGAATATAAAAATATATATTTTTTTCTTTTTTTTTTTAAGGAGGTCAAAGTGTAATTTGAATATATATATATATTTTTTATTAATTTCAAATTGTGTTCGATGCAAAGAAATCTTTAAATGGGCTTTAGAGCGCCATCTGGCGCCAGGTGGCGTCGCAGGCCTAGCTTTGACTTAGTTTTTAGCTGGATTTCGAAGCAACTATATATATGTATGTGCATATATATTTAATATAATATATTTGTGCACTTTTTCGTAGCTGATAAAAATGTTTAATTTGGGTCAACTGCTGCTGACGCCGTCAACGCGTCGTATGCGCAACATTTATATTTTATTATTCATTCAAAAAAAAATATATATAAATAAATATGATTATATATATATATATAGATTTATATGTAAATTTGTATTATTGACTCTTTTGAAGTTGCAGCCGTTGCTGTTGGCATATGGGAAAGGCTTTGACAGTTTTTTTGCCCTGATTTATTGCATTTAAATTTGCTTCGATTTCTTTGAGGCTCTATTTGTGTGGCAATTTAATTAAGGCTTCAGCTGGAGCCAAAGCCCCGAGGCTTATGTAACCCAAAACAAAAATAGAAATAGAAATAGAAACGGAAACTAAAATAGAAATAGGAATAGGAATAGAAGAGCAAATTAAAGCCAGCTTCGATGCCTGCTGCGAGTTCGAGCCATGGAAATTAACTTGGCTAAAATATTCATTAAGTGCGCTGCCAGCAGCTGAGCCAGCTGCAGGCGCCGAGCGTTGCTACGCAGCAAAGTTGCAAGTTGACTTAAGGCAGGGGCTGGGGCTGGGGCTGGGGCTGGGGCAGGGCTGTTGGGCGCCTTTAGTGTAGGCAAATTATGCTGCTCGTTGCATGCTGGCCAATGCCCGTTGCTCGTTGCACGCTGCACGTTGCATTAATTAAGGTAAATAAACAAATGACTAAGAGCAAAAGAGCGACAGAGAGCAAGTGGCTGCTGGTGCTGCTGTCCACAACTGCTGCAGCCAGTCCCAAGACTTTTATTGGCCACTCGCATGTGGCATGCAGCAGTTGCAGTTCCAGCTGCATTTCAGCTCTTTCTTCGACTTCTTCTTTTCTTCTTTTCTTTTTTGCATTTGGAAGTCGTGAGCGACGCTTTAAGCACCTTTCTCAAGCTGCAGTTCACGTTGACACGCATAACAACAACGTCAAAAAAAAATATTAGAAAAAAATACACACACACACACACACACACAGGCACACACAAAGACACGCGCGGAGGCACGCGAGCGGGAAACGGAATGTTGCACGCGTCTGCCGGGCCCTGAGGCGGGCAACTGCACGAGGCGCAAAGGAAAACAAATCGCAAAAAAAAAACAAAAAAAAAAAACTCGAAAAGTCGAGAACAACAAACAAATGACAGGCTGACTGACGGACTGATTGACTGGTTGATTGATTGACTGATTGACTGACTGATTGTTAGACTTTAGCTAGTGATCGACTGACTCCGACGTAACGTGAACGAGAGAAGAGCCGCCGCGTGCGCTACGTGAAACGCGGTACGTTGCGACGACGTGACTGCGACTGCGACGACTGAGCGCTGCAAATGGAGTCGCCAGGCAGAGCCAGAGTCCCAGCGATGGCCACAGCCGCTGCTGTTGCTGGCACAGCCAATGCCCCAGCGCGCTGAGCTGAGCTGAGCCGAGCCGACTCGAGCCGGGCAGCGGCGCCGCCAGCCGCAGCCAGCCGAGCCCCAAAACCCCGAACCGAAGGCCCACTCGACACGTCGCCCGAACCGCGCCACGACCGGCCGAGCCGCCGCTCGTCTGCCCGAGTCCCAACTCAAGCACGTGCGATTTGCTGCAATGTGCTGCTCGGCAAAACGCCGTGCTGCTGCTGCTACTGCTGCTGCTGCCGCTGCTGCTGCTGCTGCTGCTGCCGCCACACAGCTGCACTCTGCGTGTTGCGTGCCGGGCAGGTGCCTGCCACAGCCACTGCCAAAAGCAAAGGCAAATAGTTTTAGTGCCACTTGGCACGAACAAGTAAAAGAACACCGAAAAAAATAGAGTTAAAAGAAACAACAACAACAACAACAACAACTCGGACTAGAACTCGCACTCGGACTCAAGCAGAGGCAGAGGCTCGCTTAAAAGAGAAAAAAAAAACAAATTTAAACGAAGCACTGACTGAACATGCCTGAGCACAAGTAGGTAGGGGGCGCAGGGGCGGCGACTCCGGCTCCGACTACGACTCCGGCTCCGGCTCCGGCTCCGGCTCAACTGACCAAAAGAACGCGGTCGCGACTCCAATGAGGCGGGGTCGGGCGGCAGGCGAACAGGCGAACAGGCGACACGCCGACCAGCGCCGGTCAGCGCGCGCAGCGAAGCGTGCGGCACGAACAACAATAATAAAAACAACAATAATAGCCACACACAGGCACACACACGCACACACACACACACACATACACAGGTGTAGGCCAAAAGCCGAAAGTAGGTGAAAAGTGTAAATGAAAAGGGAAAAACAGACGACAAAAGCGAAAATCGAATTCAAAAAAGTCAAAGGGCTATAAGAGTGTGAGTGTGTGTGTGTGTGTGTGTGTGTGTGGACGCTTTTAACCTGCCTTACACGCACACTCACACACACACACACACACACACTTACACACTCAGCTATCTGTATTATTTATGTATTGCTTTAAAAAGCCGCCGGGCGCCGTGGCCATTTTTTCTTTGCTTTTTTGGCCTTTGGCACGCGGCGTATGATTAATATAATGCAACAACAACTCAATGTAAGCGAGCGTCGCTCTCACACAGTGTGTGCTGCGCTTTGTGTCACGTGTGCACTTGAACGCGCCAAGCTGAAAGCCACTGGCGCCGCAGAGGCCGCACACACAAATCCAACAACAACAACAACAACAACAACAACGCGCGCCTACGCGGCGTATGTGTAATGCAATTATTAATAAGCATATGCACAAATGCATTCACAAGCCTTGCCCTGTGTGTGTGCATGTGTGATTTAGAGCTTTTCTTGCCGCTAAGAACAGCAGCAGCTAAAGCTCGTGCAGTGGAAAACATTTACAAGCTTTGGCGAAGCTCGCAACAGGACGCAAACCTCAAGCGAGAGCTTCAGAGCTTCGCTTTTCATTCTATTCGCAGAAAAGCTTTCGTTCACAGTGAGCTTGGGCGAAGCTTACTGCATAAAATATATAACATATGTACTGGCATATCTCCTACACTTGCCCATAATACAAATTGAAAGCTTTGGACTGAGCTTAAGCCTTCGAAAACTTCGTTGCATTTGAATGAAATATTGTATTTATTTTATATTTTTTATATTCTTTGTATTTTATATTATATTTTGTATTTATTTTGTTTTTAATATACTAGATATTTTATATATTTTATTTTTTTACATTTTATATTTAGCTTAAATTTTATATATTTTTTATTTATTTTATATTTATAATTATTTTTTATTTTATATATTTTACATACATCATGTATGTATGTTATATTTATCTTATATATTTTATATATTATTTATTTTATATATTTTACATTTACATACTTTATCTGTTTTATATTTATTTTTTATTTTATTTATTATATCAAATATGTTTTATATTGATTAATTTTTATATATTTAATATTTAATTTTTATTCTAAATATTTTATATGTATTATTATTTATTATTTTATGTTTTTATTTTATTTATTATTTTATGTTTTATATATTTTTAAATATTTTATTATTTTACATACTTTCTGTATGTTATATGTATTTTATGTATTTTATATATTTCATATTTTGTATATTTTATATTCTATATATTTTACATATTTTTGTTTATATTTTTGTATTTATTTTATATATTTCATATATTATTTATTTTATGTATTTTACATTTGCATACTTTTTATGTTTTATATTTTAATATATTTTTTTTATATATATGTTATTTTTATTTTATATTCTATACATTTTATATTTATTATATATATTATATATATTTTAAATACTTTATGTATGTTACATTTATTTCATATATTATATACATATTTTGTATATTTTATATTCTATATATTCTATATATTTTACATATTTTAAATATAAAACACATAAAGTATGTATTTTATATTTTATTAACTTTTAATATATTTAATATTTATTTTTTATTTTCTAAATATTTTGTATGTATTATCTACATTTTGTATTTTTTGTATAATATTTTATATATTTTTATATTTTTGATATTTTATTTTACATATTTCATATATTTTTATACATTTTATATATTTTATATTCAATAAATTTAATATTTATTTTATATTTTTATAGTTATTTTACATATCTAATATTTATTTTTGTATTCTTATCGATCGCTTGGGAAGCTTTGCAAACTATTCGATCCTTATCTTTAGTGGGTCTATGCAACATTTTGACTTTAATGGTGAGTAACAATGAATCGAAGAGTGTGAGAGAGAGAAAAAGAGAGAGAGAGAGAGAGAGAGAGAAAGGAAGATACTGAGAGAGTCTCATTGCATGCTCACTAGATTGTCTCTCTATCTAACTCTCTTTACCTCACTCTCAATTGCCTATTTCTCTCTTTCTCACTCTCATTGGCGTATCTCTCTCTCTCACTCTCATTTGCCTATCTCTCTCTCACTCTCGCTACCTTTCTCCCTCTTTTTCGTGTGCTCTCGCAGATTAAATTCAAACAGCTGAACAGGGGGTAAACATTGCTATCAGCATGACGTCTTGCTTTCGGCTCAGAAAGATTAGAACACAGAGGAATTGGGCAATGGACAGATAAGGCAGCCGGCAAAGAGCCAGTCATGCCGAAGCGATAGCATTATAAAAGCAAAGGCCACGCTAAACTTATAGTTAGAAGTTCGTTTGAATCCAAATTAATAACATGAATCGCTGGCTGAATCGTGTGGCTGTGGTGACTGGCGCCAGTTCGGGCATTGGCGCCGCCTGCTGCAAGGATCTGGTGGCCAAGGGCATGGTCGTGGTGGGTCTGGCACGTCGCGAGAATCGCTTGCAGCAAATCAAGACGGAGCTGCCGCAGGAACAGGCGAAGCGCTTTCACTATCACACCTGCGACGTGAGCGTCGAGCAGCAAGTGATCGACGCCTTTGGCTGGATCGACAAGGAGCTCGGCGGCGCCGATGTTCTGGTGAACAATGCCGGCATTGTCCGGCCAGCGATGAACCTCGTCAGCGAAGGCAACAGCGCCGATGTGCGTGCCATTCTGGAGACCAATGTGCTCGGCGTCACCTGGTGCACGCGCCAGGCGTTCCTCTCGCTGCAGCGGCGCAAGGTCAACGACGGCCATGTGCTCATCGTGAACAGCGTCGTCGGCCACAAAGTGCCCATTATACCAAATTTCAGCATTAATATGTACGCGCCCTCCAAGCATGCGGTCACCGCAATGACCGAGATCCTCCGCCAAGAGTTCCTCAACAAGGGCACGCAGACAAAGATCACAGTGAGTCGCACCGCGAATACCCTGTAAACTAAAACTATATTGTGATGCATGATCAATCTTCTTTACAGAGCATTAGTCCTGGCGGCGTGGATACAGAAATAATTGATCGCAGCGCGATGCCAGTGGACGTAGAGATGAACTTGCTGCGCTCCGAGGATGTGGCCGATGCCATCAGCTACTGCATCCAAACGCCGCCAAATGTGCAAATTCACGAGCTCATAATCAAGCCAATAGGCGAGGTCGTCTAAGCGCAGTGAATGCTCCCTTCTTGCCAGACTCATTCAGTTCGGGCCCTTTACTCGATACGAGGTATGAGAGTTGACTACGTTTGTGAACTAAAGTCCTTGGGATAAGTTATAAAGATTATAGATTTTGTAACTATTTTCTAATGAACTTTCTAGGAATATTTTGGAATAAAATAATCATGCATTGATTCAGACTGCTTCAATTTTATATTTTCTATTTTATATTTTATATTTTTTATACCCCGAGGCGTGGTAGAGCCCATAGCCATGTCTCTCTGTATGAACGCGTCGATGTCAGACCCTATAATAGCTAGAGATTTCTTAAGTAGGCTCGAGTATAGCACGCGTAGATCGCGTTTGTTTCAAAAAAACGACAACTACTTCCGTTTTATTGTTATCGATTAAAACGTTATCGAAAATCGATCATTTAATTATATCTCCCACGTCTTTAAAGCTAGAAGCTCCAAATTGCTTTTGTTAGTTTTATATCTATTTTATGCAATTTTGATTTTTGTTAAATTTTGGATACCGGCTCCAAATTTCCCCATCTACTTAAGTTTAAGGTAGTTGCACATGAAGCCCATACGTGAATGAGTTTGCATTATTCTAATTTGAGAAAAAAAGTAATAAACTATGTAGATCATATGCGTATATACTATATACTATACAGTTTAGGGTATCTCCTAGTCGGGACGCCCGCCTAGAGCTGTTTTATTACTTGTTTATATTTTATACATATTTATATTTATTCTTATCGATCTCTTGGGAAGCTTCTGACTATTGATTGCTTTACAAACATGATTGAGTTCCTATCTTAGAGGGAGATAGGGAGAGAGAGAGAGATTGGGAGAGAGAAAGAGAGATAGGGAGATACTGCGAGTCTTAACATCTGCTCAGATTGCCTCTCTCTTTCTCTCTGTCTGTCTCCTTCTCGCACACATGAAAAAGACATGTGTTTTCATAGATTAAATTAAAACAGCTGAGCAGAGGATAAACATTGCAATCGATCCGGAAAGCCAATATGCCCCACCTTTGGTTTCGCTGTGAGCAATAGACAGATAAGGCAGCTGGCAAACAGCCAGTCAGGCCAAAGCGATAGCGCTATAAAACCACAGCCCACACTAAGCTTATAGTTAGAAGCTCGTTTGAGGCAGAAATAATAACATGAATCGCTGGCTGAATCGTGTGGCTGTGGTGACCGGCGCCAGTTCGGGCATTGGCGCCGCCTGCTGCAAGGATCTGGTGGCCAAGGGCATGGTCGTGGTGGGTCTGGCACGTCGCGAGGATCGCTTGAAGCAAATCAAGACGGAGCTGCCGCAGGATCAGGCGAAGCGCTTCCACTATCGCGTCTGCGACGTGAGCGTCGAGCAGCAAGTGATCGACACGTTCGGCTGGATCGACAAGGAGCTCGGCGGCATCGATGTCCTGGTGAACAATGCCGGCATTCTGCGCCCACAGATGAGCCTCGTCGGCGAAGGCAACAGCGCCGATGTGCGTGCCATTGTGGACACCAATGTGCTCGCCGTCGTCTGGTGCACGCGCCAGGCGTTCCTCTCGCAGCAGCGGCGCAAGGTCAACGACGGGCACATCGTCATCGTGAACAGCATTACCGGACACAATGTGCCCGTTGTGCCGCTTGTCAACCTTAATATGTACGCGCCCTCCAAATATGCGCTCACCGCAATAACCGAGATCCTTCGCCAAGACTTCCTCAACAAGGGCACGCAGACAAAGATCACAGTGAGTCGCACCGCGAATACCCTGTAAACTGTAATTATATTTGTGATCTTTGTTCTTCACAGAGCATTAGCCCTGGCGGCGTGGATACCGAAATAATTGATCGCAGCGATATGCCCCCAGAAGCACATATACCCATGATGCGCTCCGAGGATGTGGCCGATGCCATCAGCTACTGCATCCAAACGCCGCCAAATGTGCAAATTCACGAGCTCATTATCAAGCCAATAGGCGAGCGGCAGTGAATGCTCGCTTTCTGTTAGACTTATTCATATGAGAATGTGAGAATTGACATGCCTTAGCGACGTTCGTTATAAGGCTTATAAAGATTATAGATTTTGTATATATTTTCTATTTTTTTTAGCAATATTTTGGAATAAAATAATCATGAATTGATTCAGACTACTTTAATTATTCTCTTTCAATTATTTAACTTCTATATATAGATATAAGTGAAGTGATATAAGTGAAGAATCTTAGCAAAGCAGAAGATTTCTATCAAAATAGAAAACTTATATCTTTTATAGGCTAATTGAGCTACATCGATCTTTTCGGGACTTTGCTGAGTGAGATACAGCATCGATAGTTCATTCATATTAAGGGTTAACAATTATTCCGAGGGAGAGAATATGTCACTGATCTTCCCTTCTTATCCCTTAACATGATATATAGATATTTCTCTAACTTTTTGCAAAACCAATATACCCCACGCGTAGTTAACAAAGAATGCGTGGTATACAATGTGTTAGACAATAATAATAGACTTAACTTGAGTAGAGATAAGCATCAAATCGATTCGTACAGAGAGATAACGAGACACTGTGAGAACCTTTACGTAAGCTCTCTCACCTCTCTCTCTCTCTCTCTCTCTCTCTCTCTCACGCTCTCGACCTTTCTGTCAGTAAGACAGTCGCACTCGCGATAAGATAATAGTGCAAGCACTTAAATTACCTTACATGATGAAATAACCTCATAAAGTATCGATAAATGTTCGATTACTTCTAGAGACACAATACAAGATTTGTTATACTTTCAAGATTGTCCGGGCACAAGAGATAAGATTACACTTCTAAGCTAACATTTCTAAGATAAGATTACATTTCCTGCTCAACAGGAATATATATGCCGTCTGCTTCCGGCACGGGATCGAGGTATATAAATATGATGAGCATATGTTCTTATCATCATAATATCAGGGGAGTTATTCATCGGATTGTCTATCTATGAAGTGCTTAAGAGCCCTTTGAGCCCTTCTTGACACTCTCATTAGGTCTGGCCAATAGACAAATTATATAGCTATATAGTGCTATATATAGCTGTCGAAATAGTTTTACTCTTATACAAATATTTAGAAGATCTCATTCAAATATAAGTTCGTTATGCTTAAGCAACTTGTTTTTCAAGCCGCTTGCAATTCTCAATGAGTTTAAGCTTTAAATATACACCAATACTTGCTTGAAGTAGTCTTCCAGTCAACTCTTTAATAGCACATATATATCCCTATATATATTTAAGTTTGTTTTGACTTACCTGCAGGTTGCAGCACATCAAAATATTCGCCAGGGTGAGAGAGAGAGAGAGAGAAAGAAAAAGAGAGAAACGAGTCAGTGATTAGTGTGGCATGGAAATAGAAGCATACGATGGGGAGAGAGCGGCAAACGGAGCGTACAGTACACTACATCGAAATGCAATCGCAATTGCAATCGAGCGTTAAGCGAAGCAATGTGCACGATGCGAGTAAGCAAAAGCGTAGCAGAACAGTCTGAGCAAGCGAATTGATATGCGAATATTGAGTTTTGCTTTGATTGCGAGAGACAGAGAGAGAGAGAGAGAGAGATATAGAGAGAGATAGAGAGAGAGATAGTGAGAGAGCTGCAATTGGTTAGACATCGAGTTACGTACAGATTCCTACACAAACACACACACACACCAACACACGCACATGGAGTGGGAGACGGGGGCTGGCATCCATGGCCCGTTGGTCAGAGGTTTTACTTACCCGCCAGCAACAAGTATCATCTGCATGCTGCTCGATTGTGTGTGTTGTGCTGCTCGTATATCCTGGACGGCACTCACACACGCTCACACGCGGCTGGCTGCTGGTCTGGTCCTGGCCACAGGGGCGCCTGCTGCTGCTGCTGCTGCTGCTGGTGCTGCTGCAACATGACGGCCAGCACACAATCTCTGCTCGTTTTCTAGCCGTTTTTTCCCGATTTATTTGTACTTTTCCTTTGTATTTATTTATTATTATTGTGATTTATTGTCGTGTTGGTCGTGCGGGCTGTGCTTCACTGTACTAGCGGCGCACAACTCCATTTGTGGCACAGCATTTGCTTAGTTTATATTAACACTGCAATACACACACACACACGCACACACACATTTAGTTGATCTGATAGCAGCTCAGCCTCAGCTCCTCTCGAGTCTATTATTTAATAAATTGCAGTCCTTTGCTGCCATCTAATCAAAACCGAGTCAGAGCCAGAGCCAGAGCTGTAATCAAATATTTGGCAAGCGCCTGAAGCCCTCCCCAGCTGAAATCTTGGCAAATTTCAGCCTGAATAGAGACGGCTATGAGAAGGGGATGATAGTATGTACTAACTGTTATTAAGTCAAATAAAAGAAATCCTTTTAAAGCTAATCCAATTTAAGACTCGCTCATGCTCTGCATCGAGTATATTGGATTTGTGTAATATTCTGACTGTATGATAGGATTGCATGCCGATTGATGATTCGTGTATCTTATGGAGTCTCTCACACGATATACATATCATTGTCCCTATTTATAAAGTATTAGATACTTGGATTTTGACTCAGTTTTATTTGTATGGCCACAGCAACCTCTTACTTCAAATTGCTCTCTACTAACACTTCTTAAAGCATCCCACTCTGCCTATGTCCTCCTCTACTCGATCATTGTGACTCCTAATTGCTCGCCTGCATGCCATGTTCAAGCTTCAACATATAGTATAAATATATGATACGTATGTATATGCCCTAGGGCATGGCCAATGGAACAGTGAAACCTCTATATGACAAACTCCGTGCCTTGGCTTAGTCAAGGTTTTACTAATAAGTACCTATAGCGAATCAATAGATATAACGAACAATTTTCTGGTCCCGCTCTGATTCGTTTTATCGAGGTTTCACTGTATTTCGTTTACTACTTCGATATCAGAGCTAAGGCTGCTGCATCACACTATAGATGAAATGATGTCTTGGCAAATCAGCAAACATCAGAGAAAATAATCTATATTTATATAAAAACCAATTAAAATCTAAAATTAATTTTATTTATATACAAAAAGAATTCTAAATTGATTTTTATATAAATAAAAAATATTTCTCTATCATTAATGAGAATATAATTCATAAAAGAAAATTTATGCAAATTTAATATTTGAAAATTCAAAGTGATTAATTGATATTTGAATCGATTTCCTCATTGTGTTTAGTTATTAGTATATAGATAGATCTATGTATATTTATAGAAAACTAGTTACACATCTGTTAATACATACATACATACATACATACATACATACATATATACATATATACAAATATATATTTTTAAAATACTTCCGCAAAGTTTGTCAAAGCTTGCAGCACCACAACGTGAGGCAAAGGTTGAGCATAATTTACATTTCACTTTCAGCTTTTTTGTGGGGGGGCGAGACTTGGCCGCATACTTTTATGACGAACTATGATTTCAAGTTGAAACGGGCAGCGCCTGAGAAGAGGTATAACTTTGCAGTTTTATGACCGCTTTGAATATCAGTGAAGAGGAAACTTTGTGAAGTGCCCGCCAGGGCTGCCAAAGACCAAAATCAAAATCAAACTTTAAGACCTATCTATACAGATAGATATATAGAGCTTAATAGATACTTCAGTCACTCACACTCTTGGCAAACTGAGAGGTAAGTGGTCTGATATGGATATAGATATTTAGATATGATATAAGATAGTTAATAGAAGCTAACTTTAGTTACGTAAACAATGTATTTTGTCTGTACTATCCATACCATCCATACTATCTATATTATCCTAAATATATGAGCTATCAAAGTATCTCTACAATATATTTATCTATTATTTATCTTTATTTATCTATTTATGTTTATTATATAGGTGGACTTAACAATATATAATACTATATTCTAATATACTATCTGTTGTATCTATACCATCAATAATATCTCTACTATCTTAACCATATATGTAAATCTATGCCTTCTATGCTATCTATACTATTTGTAACATCTATACTATCTATTATATCTATACTACCTTTACTATCTATACTATCTATAACATCTATACTATCTATACTATCTATGCTATCTATACTATCTATACTATCTATACTATCTATACTATCTATACTATCTATACTATCTTTACTATCTATACTATCTATAACATCTATACTATCTATGCCATCTATACTATCTATGCCATCTATACTATGTATGCCATCTATACTATGTATAATATCTATACGATCTATACTATCTATAACATCTATACTATCTATAATATCTATACGATCTATACTATCTATACTATCTATACTATCTATACTATCTATACTATCTATACTATCTATACTATCTATACTATCTATACTATCTATACTATCTATACTATCTATACTATCTATACTATCTATACTATCTATACTATCTATACTACCTATACTATCTATAACATCTATACTATATTTGCCATCTATACTATCTATGCCATCTATACTATGCATGCCATCTATACTATCTATCTATACTATCTCTATCTATCTATACAATAAAATCAACATACAATCTTTACCACCTACAACATCTATAAACCTAAATCAATAAACACCGTTTATTATATTCATATTATCTACCTATTCCATACCTACTATACCATCTATACTACCCATAATAACTTAATTCTCTATACTATATCATCTATCTATAGTCTCGCAACTATCTTCACCATCTTAACTATCTTTAGAACTGTTCAATCTCCTCAATCAACACTCCATTAAACCTTCTCCCATCCGCCCACACTCACTCTCAGTCGTCAAATGCAAATTAAAAAGTGATCACCGACTTTTCTCTCTTGCTCAACTGTTATTCAACTGTTTTTCCCCTCTAGCCCTAGGAACATTTCTTCTGTGGCTTGTTTACAGTTGAGCGACAAACTTTTGTTGGGTGTTGCTCAAACTTTTGTGTCAAACTTTTGGCCGAGAGCGACCGAGAGAGAGAAAGAGAGAGAGAGAGAGAGAGAGAGAGAGAGAGACAGCATTCACGTTAAGCTGCTCTGTCCGAGGGCTTTAACAACACGTACATACAAACATACATACAAACATACATACATACATATATACATATATCAGATATATATATTTATATATATATATGATATATAAAAGTTGCGTTCATTTGCTGACAACTAGAAAACTATTTGTAAATGGCAAAAAGTTGCTGCTGGTTGTTGTTGGCTGTTGGTTGTTGTTGTTTGGCCACATGTTGCTGTTGTTGCTGGCAGAGTTAGGCATAGTCTACTTTCAAGCGCAGCCTGAAACAACATTTGCCAAATGCATTTCCTCTTCTTCCGCTTTTACTCTTATTTTTTATTCATTTTTGTTTTTGTTTTTTCTTTTTCTTTTGCTGTTTTGTTTTGATTGCGTTTTTTGGGGCTCGTAATTAAATGCGCTTTGTTTCGCCCGTTATTCGCTTAGCTGCCGTTCCGTTTCGTTTCATTTCGTTTCATTCCGTTGCGTTTCACAAGGTCGTTGGCATATATGCGTCTCGCTCGCACACGCGCGCACAGCTGTTTCTCGCACATCTGTCGCTCTCCGCTGCTGCTGCGAGCAGCTGTTAAGCGGGCTTTTTTTCAGTGTTTGGGAAGGCCGCAAACAGCCCGCCGCCCGGCAGCAGGTGTGTGTCTGTGATAGTCAGTCTGTCTGTCTGTCTGTGTGTGTTCGTGTGTCCGTGTGTGTGTGTGTGTATTAAATGCCGTTCAACTGCAAAAACCGCCGTCGAGCTGCGCTCAGCTTGGCGCCACGCGGCAAACTAAGCCAGCGGCAACAGCAGCGCAACAAAAATTGTCACTTTTCTTGTTGTTGTTGTTGTTGTTGTTGTTGCTGTTGCTGTTGCTGTTGTTGCTGTGTTTTAATTAATTAATTAAGCACAATTTGGCTTGCGGGTCGCGCATATAATTACAAAACTAAATATTAAGTATACGCCACCAGGCGCCAGCTAAAACCCCAAGAGACACCACACAAACACAGAGAGAAAGAGAGAGAGAGATCTGTTGTGTGTGTGTGTGTGTGCATGCAGACAATTAAACAGTTAGTCGCTTGACATTAAATAAACGTAAATAAAGGACGACAGTTGCGGCAAATGTGTCACTGTTATGGCTCCTGTGGCTAGGACAGGCCAGAGGACAGCCCAGGGCTGCAGGCGCTGGTCAGCGAGGGCGGCAAAGGCGACAAAGGCGGGCCACAGTTGGGCTTAGCCGTGCGTAATATGGGCTAAGCATGCGCCAAGCATATATATATATATATATATATATATATATATATATATATATATATATATATATATATATATAATTTTTATATATATATATATTCATATATATATATATATATATGCATAGTATATATATCACACCATATGAAACGTTGTTGTTTATTTGCTCTGCCCACAGAATTTGTTTACATTCGCAAAAAAAGAAGAAGAAGAAGAAGAAAACGGAACACAGCAAAACCCGGCATCAAAATGAAGGAACATGTAAGACGCGCGACACACACACACACACACGCGCACGATTAGCCTCTCCGAGAGAGAGCGAGAGAGAGCGAGGCAGAGCACGGTTCACTTTTCATTCATTTATTTTCGTTGCTTTATTCTTAATCAATTTAGCTGCATTTTTCGCATTTCTCTTTGCTGCTAACTGTAAAACTCACAGAGGAACGTTAAAAAAAAAGATGTTGAAAAGAATTTACACAGAAATTTAATTTCCGCTAAACGCGCCACACACACGTTGCGTAAATGCCGCGCGCGCTCTGCGGATGGCCCAACGCAATGAAGAAAACAACAGCAGCAGCAGCAGTAGCAGCTGCAACAACAACAAAAGCAATCACAATAGAAACTAGTACAACAACAATTCTATTTGCGGGCATGTGTTCCGCATGCCAAAACGTTTCCAGCAGCAGCAGCAGCCAAAGGACAAACGAAACGCTTTGGCAATGGGCAATGGGCACTGGCACTGGCGCCGGCTTTGGCAATGTAACACTGACACAGTAACATAGAGAACACACACACTTACACACACACACACACACATGTGTGTGCATGTGGCTGTGCCTGCCAAAAAATAAACTTTTGTTTCTCTTATTTTTTTTTAAGCTTTGCGGTTGTAAATTTTGCAGCTTGATTTGCATTTTCGACAATTGTTTGCGGCTTTCAAATGCAATTAAGTGTGCCGCAAACACACACATACACACACTCACACACTCACACACACACACACATTCCTTGCGCAAGTCAATGCAGGCGCGTAAAATACTTTTGTTGGATTTGTGCCTAATTATTGCCGAAAAAAAAAACACACACACAGAAAGTAAATGAAGCGAAACAAAAACACAATTGAAGTCAATTTCAGCTGCGACGACGACAAACGGTAAACGGGATAACGTAAAGCAGCAGCGCAACAACAAATAAGTTGTTTTGCATGTTTCGCAGTTTTGCCAAAACGTTTCCAGCCTCTGCTCTGAGTGAACTGAAGAGAGAGAGAGAGAGCGAGGGAGAGTGAGAGAGACACACGCCACAATGGCTGTGCGAGCGAGACAGAGCGCGCGCGCGAGAGAGTCTTTGCTTACGCTCAGCGTACGCACATGGGACGAAGCGAGATGCAATGCAGCATGCGGCAATCGTTGCTCCGTTTGATTTTGTTATTGTCCTCAGCATAGGTTAACCGTTTGCCGTGCGTCTGAGTGTCACTGTGCGTAATGAGCCAGCACAAAAACAAAAAACACCAAAAAAAAAGGCTTTTGATACTTGGAGTTACGCTCTCGCGCTCTCGCTCTTGCTCTCGCTCTCAACTGGAGCGCTGCTGGGCGCCTTGTTGCTGCTACTGCTGCTGCTGCTGCTGGCGCTGCTGCTGCTGTTGTCTTTAAGTTGTTTTTATTTGGGTATTTTTTTCGTTGTTTTTTTTACCGTTTCATTTATGTAATTTTCATTAAAATTTTCGCTCGTTTCATGCGCGTCCGCGTGCGCCGTTTATGCAACTGGCGACGACGATGGCACAGAACATTTTCACCAGCGCAACGAGACACACACATACACACACACACACATAGAGAGACACACAGGGCACACAACAGAGACATGGACACACACACTCAAACACCTCGATAAGTTTTGGCTGACTTTAGAAATTGAAATGGCAAGAAGCAGCGGCGGCGGTGGCGGCAGCGACGGCAGCGGCGGCGGCAGCAGCAGCAGAAGAAGAAGAACAACAACAACAGCAAGAAGAAGGAGAAGAAGAAGAAGAAGAGGCAAAATGCCGACTAGAACAACGACCCAAAAAAAATTGATTGCTAAACGCTGAAGGACTCGGAAAACAATGCAATGAAAATGCAATGAAAATGAAAATGAAAATGGCAAAATGAAAATACCGTTTAACGTTACTTTGGCGCCATCAACTAGCTGCACACACACACACACACACGTACGCGTCCATCGTCGCCTCTCCCTCGCTACGGCTACGGCTACGGCTACCTGCAGCTGCTGCTGCGTCCTCTGCTGCTGCTGCTGCTTCTTCTACTTCTGCTTCTTCTGCTTCTTCTTCGTCGTCGTCGTCACTTGCACTTTAGCGCCCAGCAATTTATGCTTGTAATTTGCTCGTAAGTGTTAGACTGAGACGGCTGATCGAATCAGCGTGGGTGCGACAGAGAGAGGGCGAGTGGGCGCGCGTCAAGCAAGTGGCGCAAAATTTTTGTTTCTGTTACTTTTACTTTTAATTTTATTGCTGTGTGTGTTGGTTACACAATTCTCTATAAACAGACCAAAATACACACACGCACACACACACACGTGTAATTACAGACAGCTGCTCCACATTGGCGAGATATATATGTATATAAGTATCTATATATGCATGCACATAAATTGGTATGTAAATGCCTTACACACACTCTGACACATACAGTGTATATACAACACAAATATGCCCGTCCGTCTGCATTTACAGACCGTCTTGGGGCTTAGACAAGCGAACAACAAACAGCAGCGCAAGCAATAGCCAAACAAAACACGCAAAGTGTTCGCTTTAATGGCGCTTCAGCTGCCAGTCAGTCCGACAGTCTCTGTCAGTCTCTCTGTCTCTCTGTCTGTCTCTCTGTCTGTCAGTCTTAGCTGGGCAATCAGCTTTGATGTGTTTGGCCAACTGTTTGTTGCGATTGTGGCGAAGGCAATGGCTGCGAAAATTTGCGGTTTCCCATTTCCTTGTTTACTTCCGTTGTTTCGCCACTGGCTCAATTAGCATTTCGATAACATATCGATAACATATCGATTGGCAGCGCTAAACCAGCTAAAGGCTTAAATGGCACAAGCATCGATTGGCCGGGCGCATAAATGTGATTTGATAAGGCGACAGCTAGGCTAGTTGCCATTGCCCGACTGACAGATACCCTGTATACGACATAGTAAGCCAATTTATGGACTATGATAAGTAGACATTCAATAATGACAATATTTGCGTATTACTTTCATTTTTTATAAGCAGTATTCGTGTAGTCTACACAATATGCCCCTTTTTATGCTTTACAGGGTATTAAAAATGCATGATTTATTGAGAGCTTTTTGGGAAAATCGAGTGAACATATTAAAAAAAAGCTGCACAGCAAGAAAAAGGCAACTTGAAAGGAGATATTGAGTGAAAATACTGTGAAACCTCGATATAACGAACTTCGTTATAACGAAAAACTCAACATAACGAATTTTTTCTTTAGGTTCCTTGACTTGCCAAGGTTTACCTAAAGCGAATCAATAGTTTCTCTCAGATTTGTTATATGGAGGTTTCACTGTATAAAGAAAGAAATATTTATATATCTAAATATATACACGAGTATATATATAGAGATATTCAACTTGACAAATTGTAAGCTTACTTTAGACTAAGTAAGATATAAATACATTATATATTCATACCCTGAACCCATTGAAAATGGGAAAATAGGGTAAAAGGCTTTATTTTTTAATAGGGACAGTTATTTGAAATCGAATATACTACTATTTGACTAAAATAATCCTATTAAACCGATATACCATATTTTTTTCCATTCAGCATTTCATCCTCTAATGATGCAACTAAACAGAAACAGAAACTTCTTCAAAATAACCACATTTTTATAAGAAAAATATTTTCTGTGAGTTCTCCAAAAATTGCACTTGAATAGGGAAAAAAGTTTAAAATTGAAGTTTAACATATAAAGATATATTATATTAATTTTGAAGTCTTATTTAATTAATTCAATTGCTTTACTAGTGGTTTATAGTATTGGCAGATTAAATCCTAATCCGAAGAGAGTCGTATGAAGCCTTTACATACGTAATTTAAGGATATTTCACTCCCGGTTTATATGTATATATGTAGCTCTAGTTCAGTGATGACCCTTTGTTCTGAATGCGAATCGTGTTCATATGTGCTTTGATAAATTGAATTGGATAGGTGTTTTGTATGTATTAGTGTTTGGCTCGCATGGGATCATTGGCGACAAAGGAGTCCAGGGAAGCGGCCCTGGATTATTGCCTTTAGATTATTGGAATGAAGCACAAAGAAATACATATTAAGAAACAAATTTTGTTGTCCTTTTTTCTGTCCTTTGTTTCGTCAGATTGTTAGCCTGTTTTCCCGTATTTTCCGCACATTTTGGCCGTTTTTTTTTTTTTTAAATTGGCATCACTGCTCTAGTTAAGAGTAAACTATACAAAACTAATTATTTTCACAGCAGTTTTTTTTTCAATATTTGTTGCAGCATTTCATATATGTATGTATGTCTATCCTTCCCTTTTCCCTTAACCCTATTATTTTTGACATTTTTTCAGATTTTTTTAAAGTTTCAAATCTAATTTCAATTGATTTTTAACAAGCTTCTTCAGATTCTTTTTCAGTACCTTTGCAATATTTGAAATACTAAATATTACTCGAACTATTTTAGAGTAGATATAAAAATAATATAATTTTAACCTATATTTTGAAACTTTTTTCAATACAATATTTTCAGGGTATATTTGAAGCTCTTAATTTACAACTTCATTTACCAAATGGCAGCTATTATGAATCTGTAAATAGCTTTTAATTCTACAAAGAAATTCATTTTCTTTTATTTGATCAGCTTTAGTTTCACTATTGATCAAGTTATGCATAGGAAAAATGATTTCAGTTCAACAAACAAAATAAAAAAAAAAAAAATCTTGAAAAATCTTTCAGAATGAAATATGTAGCAAACTCTGGAGTTTAAGACTCTGGACTAGCTTTATAAATAGATTTTGCTCTTTAAGATGTGCAGAATTTAAATAGATTTTAATGGGTTAAACACAGAATGAAAAGTATTTAATTTCTTTTGCAATCAGAGGGAAAGTGTTCAATGATTTTTCATTTCAAATTTCTTTTTACAATTGAAATTAGAATTTTAAGCAACTATATTAAAGAGATATATATATATATATATATATATAATCAACTATATACCTATAAAAATACTATTTACTCAGCAAAATGATGAAATTTTCTAGGGACTTTACTTCTTGAGTATGAAATATATACAGTGCCGGTGAAAAAAATAGCACCAAACCAAGCAGCCCACTTTATTTTACAGTAAAACCTGACTAAAACACTTTTGGTTTGCAGTTTCTTTTCTCTTGTCTCCCTGACAGTCTATCTCTGATTTGGGAGAGCAGGAAAAAGAGCACAAATGATAAAGATTCT